>OX101755.1:118382620-118879075 GCA_944452675.1 Tachina lurida
GAAACAGCTAACAATAGCTAGCAAGCATGCCCACTGTTAATCCCAAATTTGAAGCAACAACAAGCAGCGGAAAGGCCTGTTTTGTGGAATTTGTTTTTTCCTTCTGATTTTTGTTGGCTAAAGCGGTCATTTAATTATTGAACAAAATTCAAAGCAAGTGCTCCAAATTCATGCTTCACTATCAATCAAGTCAACATTTTGCATTTTGTTTAAAAAAAGTCATTGTCTGTCTAACTGTCTTTTATTTATTTTGTTTTTGTTGTCTCCCTGTTGCTCGCCAGTCTGCATGTCCAATTACTGTCCAGCAACTAAATATATGTGGTGTTTGTTAAAACAGGCACAGCAACCGCAACAACAACAACAATCTTTTTCATTCCAAATTTATTACAATACATTTTAAATAATTTGTTACTTATGCCTGAGTATCTGCAGTTTAATTTAATTCTTATGATTACATATAACATAAAATTTTTTCTGTACTTCTTTAGTAATGCTGCCTGCTTAGCCCTGAAACGTGAGAAATTGTCTTGTGTACAAAAAAAATCATTTTGTTGTTCTCATTTCAACAATGTGGGTGTGTTTTCTTCGACCGGCCAGCAGCATGTTAAAGTTTTGTCTATTGTTGTTCTCTTTTCACTTTACATTCAAGATCAGGAAACTGCGAGTACTCGTATTATGCAAACAGTTGTAAAACTATTTTGCTTATTTTTTTATTAATTTATTTTTTTCAACTCTATTTTTTGTGTTTTATTAAGACTTGAGGAAATATGTCGTTTGTTTAGTTTATTCTATTTTATTTAGTAAAAGTGTTTTAATTTTCACATTTTGTTCTTTGTTTTATTTCTTGATTTAATGGACATTTATTTGTTTTTGTTTTTTTGTTTACCTTGAAGCAAATGTTGTTTTAAACGTTTTTTTGTTGTTGTATATTTTGCTTTTATTTTCTTTAATAAGACAATAGCACTAATAAACAAACAGCAGCAGCAGCAGCAGCAGCAACAGTTTCCGTTAATTTTGTAATAATTTATAACAAACTTTAATTCACAAGACCTATAACTGTTAGTAATAATAATAATAATAATAATAATAAAAAAAAACAAATATGATAAAAGCTTTAACAAATTAAATTTAGTCGTTTATGCTTAGAAAAAAAAAGCTTGAAAATAGTCAGACAAACTTTAACCCTCCACTGATAATGACCATCGAATAATAATTTTAGAATAATTTTGAATTTAATTATTTATATTCTTTGGTTTTTTTCACAACAAACGGAAATGACTTTTTATACGAGCTTTTTATTTTTGAGTTGAGATTTTTTTTAAATTTTAGCCTTCAGTCGGCCGACAGACATTGTGCTGAATTAACAGCATCTATAAGATATTTTTTCTTTTGTATTAACATAAAAAAATAAAATAAGAACTAGCGCTAAACATTCAAAATATCACAATGAAAAAGTAATCTTTATTATCATGTTATTCATGAAGAAATTTTTATGGAGCCACAGACATATTAATGTGCTTTTAATGTTGTCAGTTTTTCCTACCGAAAACAATGTAACTTCTTTATTTATTGGAATTTTTTAACATTTTTTTCCTTTAAAAAAAATTCAAGGCACATTACCCCGCTTACAGTTTATGTCTACTTTAATTAGTCTACATTGAAAATCACTTTTTACAACTGAAAAGCTAAAGATTATTACAAAAAAATTTCACAATAATAAAATCGTGCTATTTAGCTTACAATCAATTTCAATTCAAATCCAGCATTACTACTGTCAATACAAAAACCCTTGAACTTAAACTTTTTAAGTTTAGGCATGAAAGTTTTGAATTATTTGATTTGGAATTTTAAATGAAGGCCTTTTCAAAGAGGCAATAAAATATTTTATAATCACTGGTTATAAAAAATAACTCTCAACCTTTGTGAAACAAAGTTCAAACAATAAAAGGGTTAAATACATATAAATTAAATAAATACATTTTAAAATTTTTTTTGTTGTTGTTTAAGCACGTCTTAATGCATTTCGTTGCTGCTCAAGCAAACACGCGTTAAATAAACATAAAATATTTAGATAACATAAATAAACTTTAAACAATTTGTGGGCACATATACAGTGCACTCGCAAAAATATTAACACCCCAAAATATGAAAACTTTTTGACTTCCATTTGCTACTCTAAAATATGAACTTAGTGCCAACGAAAGCTTTAAAATATGAACTTATTTTAACAGATTTTTATCGAAACAGTGATGCAATCTTGAAATAACTTCGTATTTTCAAAAACAAATTATCTTTAAATATGTACAATAAACAACAATAAAAAATTTAACATACGGCCATGTCACAGAGTTCAATTCCGTTCGGAATCGGAATTCAATCCACCCCATTTTTGTAGGAGATGGTGTATAAAAAAAACTAAAATACGGAAATTTGTCAGAAGTGTCCAGACTGTTGTAGGCAGGGGTATGCTACGGCTAGGGCTAGACATTTTGAGGTTTATTCAATTCCGTTTCCGAACAGAATTGAACTCTGTGACATGGCTGATAATAAACTTTTGCCTTTATGGGAAAAATTTTTTCTAAGGGAAAAGTGCCACTGGCCTGGTTTTAATTACTTCATACTATCGCGAGCGCACTGTATAACAATTTTTTTATTTTTTTGAATTTAATTTTAAAGTACTTTTAATTTGGGGTTTTTATAGATCTATAGTGACTAAAATTTTTTATTATTATTTTTAATTAAGGTTTACATTGTTACAGTTTAGCATTGATAGATTTTTTGTAAGATAAAGATTAAATATCTTTAACAATTATTGTATGAGACTTTATATATTATACGCTTTATATTTTATAAAAATCTGTTCACTTTTGGTTTTATTTCAAATATACGAGTATCTATAAATCGTCTCTTGGGACTGACTGCAATAAATTTTAAATTTTTTAACATTTTTTTCAACTTGTTCACATTTCAAACAATTTGTCAACTCTTTTCAATTTCCTGTTTACAATTACAATTACTTGTTTGTTTATTGTTTGCTTCTGGGCAAATAATTTTAGAAATCTGACCACTTGATTATGATTTATATTTTTAAATTTTTTAGCCGCATGGTTTAGGAGTGCGAAAATTGTCGTTAAGAATATTTTGTTAGTGTTGAATTCTTATTTATTTTTAAGAATTCAAAACTTCTTTTAAGGCCATTTGCACAACTTGCCTTTAGTTAAAGGCAGGATTTTGTCTGTCGGATAAATATCTTTGCATTATTACAACTTGAGTTTGATATTGTTATTATTATCAATAATAACAATATTTAATAGATAAAAAAAATAATAAATGAAGGTTTTATAATGCAAAGCTAGTTATCGGGCAGACAAAATCCTGCCTTTAACCAAAGACAAGTTGTGAAAATGGCCCTTAAAGTTATAAACACTATTTTCAAAAGTGAAAACTTAAAAAGGGTCTTCCAATAAGAAGTTTAATTTTGATATGTAAAAAGAGACGAGGATTTTAAATTGAAATAATCGGATGTTTATTTAATTGTAAAGAGGAGGGTACGCCATTATTGATGGAAAACAATATCAGCCCAATGGCCACACGGCTGAACTTGCAGTACCATATTTGTTCCAAGATAACTATTTTCCATCAACAAATCGAAAATTTGTGACTCTAGATACTCGGTAACTTTACGAGTTCCATTTTTGAAATCTAGAATCTATGGTGGGTTATCGGCAGTGGCGGATTTATGTTTGATGTCGCCCTAGGCGCCGTGAGATATGCCGCCTTTTGAAGAAAATCTTTTTAAAATTAAGTATGAAATTTACACGTGCAAATCCGCACGGTAATGACAGTATAGTTTCGATAGTATTACCACGTAGGGAAGTAAACCACTATACTCAGTTTGGCGATTTTGGTGACCAACCTTTTTTTATGGATCTCCAAAGATTTCGAAAATCAGTTTGCCCTCAAAATATGCTGTCGTCAGTTTTTGACCAAAGCCTAATTCAGACTTAGTGATAGCGCTTTATTATATATGGTAATAATGAAGCAAAGAGTCCACTAAATATATCCCATAAACGTTTTAAGTCGAAAAAATTATTTCTTCATGTACTATTTTTTGCAAAATTAAAGTAAATTTTTTTTTGTAATTTCTTTCAGAATAACTAACAAGAGCTCCTAGTTTTTGGTTAAATATTTGGCAATATAATCTGAACGTATCTAGGCGCCCTAATGGAACATACAAGCCACAAAAAAATTTTTTTTTAATGCTTAAATTCAATAATGTTTAATTTCAATAACACTTTTTTAAAAAAAGTATAGTCTAGTGAAAAACGAAAATTTAACCTTCGAATTTATTTAAAGGACCAGCCAGTCGAACTGCTGAAATTCTACGTTGTGTATAATTTTTCGTTTCATGCGTTCGCTTTGACTGCGATTGTTTACATTTTCAGAAGCAGAAGCAAAAGCAATTACACAAATCAGAACTTTTTAAGCACTGCTTGTCAATACCCCCTAACTAGAGTGCGCTTCGGGTTCTTAAATAAAAATGTAAAATAAATTAACGCGAATGCACAATGGTATACTCAAGAATTTTATAATACTATCATATAAATCTAAAACAATTTACATAGCACTGATAAATTACCGGGAAAGGTCAGAATTATATTCTAAATTTTTCATTGATTGACAAAAATTATCAATATCAAATTTTGCCGCCCCTAAAACCATGCCACGCTAGGCCCGGGCCTCACGGGCCTATACGTAAGTCCAGCACTGGTTATTGGCATATACCTAACTTATTTCATAATTTGTTATTTATTTAAAAAAAGGCCTAGGTATGTATATTTATTTGATGTTAAGTTTACTTTGGAGAATTTCGGTTTGTTATTGGTTTATCAATGTCTGCAACTATTTCGTTTCGGCTTAAAAAACTTCTCAGTATTGTCAGTAGACTTCAAGCAAAAAAGTCTTAAGAACAATTAAAAAACTCCGTACGGTTGTAGAAAAACTTTCAAAATGTTATTGGGAATTGCGTATTATGTTTATTATAAGTTAAAAAGCCTCTAACAAAAACATTTCACAGATAAAAATAAAATTCGTTTTTGATAAAAAAAATCGCGGATCAAACGAAATATTTTTTTTTTTTAATTTTCAACCTATGAAAAATTTTGTCATATTGAAGAATAAAATAGACACGGTTTGTCAATTATTTTCCTTTTATTATCCAACAACAAAAATATCATATCTTCGGCCATGTCACCTCAAGATGTCAAGCCTTAGCTGGAGCATACCCCAGCATACCAACAGTCCTCAACAGTCTGGACACACCTGATAAATTTCCGTATTTTAGTTTGCTTTTCTAGACACCATCTCTTACAAAAATGGGGTGGATTGAATTCCGTTTCCGAACGGAATTGAACTCTGTGACATGACTGATTGTCATAATTTTCAGCTACAATTTTTTTCACATAATTTGTTAAATATTCATTAAAATTTTTTTAAACCAACAATTTTTTTTGTTGAGTTGTATGCCAAGTATGACGAAATATTTTGTCAATTCTGAATAAATACTTTGTAAAAATAAAATTTTTTTTGTTGAGTGCAATAACTAAATATTTTGTCAAACCAAAAATTTTTTATTGATTTGTAATCTAATGAGTATTTTTTTTAATACAACCCGCTTGTCTGCGGAAAACACCCAGGCTCTATGGTGGGAATCGAATCGACGACTTCTGAACAACAACAGGGACACTCCTGACATTTTCTCTAATACCCTCACAATGCCCTTAACATAAATGCAATTTTTTCAAAAATTTTATTTGTCAAAACAAATTAAGAACTGATAAAATCATCCAAGAAATGAATTGTGACAAATTTATTTGTCAATTCAATAATGTTTTTTGTCAAATAATTATTACCAGTATTTTTATTATTGTTATCATTGAGCCCTATTCTGTAAACCTATCGATTTGAAACCGCACGATTTTAGAAAACTAACTCCGACAATAGAAATATTTTTTTTAGATTTTTTTAAATTTTTTTATTATATACACACAGAAAGTTATCCTGTATGATTTTAAACACGTCTGCAGGACCATTATTAATTTTTTGAAAACGAGAAATTTACTCCGATTCGGTTTGCAGAACAGGGCCGATTATATTTGTTAGTTGCTTTTTTTTTTGTAAGACTTTAACACATTTTTAATAAAAAAAATTGCTAGTAATTTCAGCTCTTTAGTTTTTTCTGTGTTCTTGTTTTACGTTTTGACAAAAAATATAAAAGATCCTTCCTTAGTAATATAACTTAGTTTTTTTTTCATTTTTAGAATTCGCATGATTTTTATTCTTAAAAAACCGAATGTTAGGCGAATAGTTAAAGGTAAGTGTTTTGAAAAGAATTTTTTTTTAACTTTATTACGAAATGTATTTAATTTTTTGCTTCGGGTTGCGTATAATTATTTTTCAATTCTATTTTCAGGCGAGCAAGTATTTCTTTGAAATACATTTATAAATTTATTAAAATACACTTTTGAATTACACCTTGTCTCCACAAGTAAAGCAGTCGGCTCGCTCGGAAAATTTATAAGATAATTTATTTATAAAAAATATTTTTATGACAGGTTTACAAGACTCTGCAGAAACTTTATTAATAAAAGTTTTATAAAACAAATTATTTGTAAGGAATTAGACATAAAAAGTCCATATGTATTGCAATTTTTTAACCTAACCCACCGTAACACAAAAAGTCTGGCGGCTGTACTCGGAAAAAATAGTGTTGAAATGTTTTCGAAAAAATATTTTTAACAAAAAATTCATATCGTCTTCAAGTAATTCCATCCATCATTCAAAAAATGGATATAAGTACAATTATCGAACTTCAAACACAGAAAAAAATATTTCTTCCATAAAAATTTTATAAAATTAAATTTTTAATCAGTTAAATTTTTAAACAAAATTTTAGTTGGACTAAATTAAATTTTTAATTGGTTACATTGGCCAACAAAATTAAGTGTATTGTGTATTGACTGAAATTCCTCATTTAATTTGGATACACATAGTACTGAAGTTCAATGCCTGTATTTTGGATTGACTCGAGATTGCCTCGATCTCGAGATTAACCGTTGTATAGAAAATCAGGGAGACTGCACTACTCTAACTGGGGAACAGGCTGTACGATTTAATTAAGCAAGGGGGCTTTTAATAATATTTCTCCAGATGCGATAATTGATGCATTGTCGAACTTGGTGGTTAATGTAGGATTGTGTAAGCGAATTCAAAATCTACTAACTCGCCGCAGGATAACCTCGGCTCTAGGAGCTTCTAGGCAGACCCGCTTTGTAAATAGGGGCACACCACAGGAAGGAGTTCTTTCGTCACTATTGTGGAATCTAGCTCTAAATCTAAATCCTGTGCTGCTATCTCTAGAATCGTGGAGATGCTGGATCGTGGCTTATGCTGATGATGTGGCAATAGCTGTAAGAGGAAAATTCCCCACTACTCTATGAGGCTTTCACACTTAACAAGATGGGCAGAGATACGAGGGCTCGCCGTTAATCAAAGCTGAGTTTCAAAACTAATATTCAAGAGAGAGTGAAGAAAGCAACAATTTCACTCTATCTATGCAAAAAGTCCATTGGAAAAAATTGGGGTCATTGGATCTATACTGCAATAGTACGTCTAATTCTCATGTATGGCATCATCGTATGGTGGCCGTCCCTGGAGAAAAAGACGTATCTACATATCTTACACAAGGTGCAAAGACTTGCATTCTTATATATAACCAGTGCTCTTCGCACTACTCCTACGGATGCACTGGGAATGCTCCTTCATATACTACCATTGGACCTAGTAGGGAAGGAGATGGCAATGTCCGCGGCAATCCGTCTCCGATGTACCTCTCTGTGGAACGGAAATGGAACCAGCCACTGTAGAATACTCGATGATGAAGTTAGGGGATGGATGATTGATCAAACCTCCCCTGCTCCACTACACGAACGTCCTTATAAAACCTGGATACCATCCACAGAATTGTAGATGAATGGAACTCCTGGTAGACGGACGGCTCCAAAACACATGAAGGTGTGGGTTATGGAGTATTCTCGAGCGCTTTAAGTCTTCGTATTGCTAGGCGACTTCCGGATCACTACAGTGTCTTTCAGGCAGAAATCCTTGCTATAAGAGAAGTTGCGGATTGGTTGATGGTGAATGTCACTTCAACGACTTTGATTAACATATACACCGATAGTGGAGCAGCTATTATGGCCCTCGAATCCCCGCTTCTAAGAACAACAACAGCCCTCGACTGCCGATCATCTCTAAATGAAATGGCAGAGCAGATTGATATTAGGATCATCTGGATCCAGGGGCATAGAGGCTTTCAGGAGAACTCTAGGGCTGATGAGCTTGCTAGAATTAGGACAACCTTACAGGTTCCACAGGATTTGGAATGCGTGGGTTTGCCCCTATTTTCTTGAAAACTCAGACTTAGGCGCAAGGCAGAGGATAAAACAAATATATAGAAGGTGGGTCACATGAAATGATTGCAGTTATGGATTTACCTAAATAAGGAAGGTACGGATTACTTAATTTTGAAGAATAGGAAACAAATCTCGATACTAGTGTCTGTGTTAACCGGACACTGTCTCATAGGTAGGCATGCACAAACGCTAAGGGTTGAACGCAATGATTTTTGCCGTAGCTGCCAGGATATCGATGAAGAGGAAAGCATAGAGCACTTTCTTTGTCATTGTCCTGGACTTGCAGGGAACAGAATGGCCACAATGGGCGCTCTTGAGTTCAGGGAACTTTCTGACGTTGAACTTCAACGTATTAGTAGCTTTATATTGAGCTCTGGTTGGTTCGACGGTGGGGACTCCGCATAAGCATATTCTCCGTGGTATCACAATGGACCAAAACGGTCTAAGTGAGTCCGGGTTTCTGTCTGCCACCCCTACCTAGCCTAACCTAACCTAAGTAAGCAAGACAAAAATAAAATCTTGACACCCAAATGAACTTCAAATTATATTCATATCAATTGGCAAGCATATTTTCAGGAAAATTTTCTATTTTCTTTCTTTCATGAAAATTAATAGCAAAAATTAAAAATTTTAAAAACCCCCGAATATATCTAGAAAAAATGTGATATCTTCTAAACGGCTGGACCGATTTTCTTCAAACATAGTTAAGAACCTTCTCGATCACCTTTCAAACAGAAAAAACTAAATCAAAATCGGTCCAGCCGTTTGGGCTGTACGTGGACACGGACAGACACACAGATACACAGATCCACAGATACACACTACAAACTTATAACATCCCTTTTTTTGGTCGGGTGTTAAAAATGAATAAACATTTTTATTCTAAAATTATATTGCACCATATGTAACAAATAAAATGAGAAATATTTCGTTTAAATCTTTGTTGTGAATTGCTAATCTAAGATAAGATCATTAATGGTGCTGAGGCCCTAAATAAATATAATAGGTAAATTGAAATTTGTTTGCGCAATAAAAATAATTAATTAAAAAAAAAATGTTACATACACATGAGTGTAATAGAAATTCCGCTTGATTTTCAATTCATTGCCTCTCATCAATATCATATGACTCCTAATCTTTTAATAAAGAGCTACGAGTAAAAACTTGTTATTTCACCATTGAATTCGTCATAAGCGGACACGTTCATAATGCTGTAAAATGACAAGACAACAAACAAATTGCATAATATTCACTCATAAGAACAAGAACGTAAGATTTAATTACATGAATTATAATACCAGTATGTAAGACTTTGTGCAACACAGTCTTCAAACATTGACACATTAGAATGGCATGAATTCATGAACTCTTAGCAAAAATTTTATTGGTATCAAGTATCAGTTGCTCTATAGAAAGAATAATGAATAATGCAGAATAATACGAGTATTCAGCATGATTGTATAACTAACATAACAGGAAATCAGCAATAATAAAAAAATTAAACAATAAAGCGGTTAATAGACAAATCAATATTCAACTTCAATATTAAGCAAAATCATTTGGAAATAGAAAAAATCCAAACGCTTTTAGAATTAAAAAAAAGTATCTGTATTTAATTGTAATCAATTAAAATTTTATAAAGTGTTATAGAAAATTCATTAAAATGTAAAAATAATAATTATCATGTAATAAAAACTTTAATGGAAACTATTATTATTGTATTCACTCAACTGGCAACAATGTGTAATTGATTTAAATAAATATTAATTATGGAATATTGCAAGGGGAAGTGTAAATTGTCATTAGTACACAGGATATATAATGGCCCTTGCACTTGTACTTTGTTAAGCTAAGTGAAAAATTAGTTACAGCATGTTAATAAAGGAAATGATTAAGAGTTAAGTTGCAGTTAATTAATATTGGCATTAATATTCAATTGGGTTAATGGGACAATTGAAAGAAATTTTTGAAAAAAAAAAATTATATACTTTTATCGTATTATAGATAGATAAGTGGCATTAAATATATATTTTAAACACATATACAAACTGTTAAAGTTAAAACATTTGTTAAACCGAGTTTCTCACACAAAACTCTTACTTTAAGTCAACATTAATTTTAATTATCAATTATGAATACTGACGATGATATTGTTACAAAAATTAAAAACCGAAAAATATGAATACATAAAATCCAAAAAAAAAAGAACGCAACTAACATAATATGCAAAATTAAATTGATTATCTTTAGTTAATTTAATTATTATTGTTCGAACTTCATTTGTTTCTATATTTATGATTTGATTTGGCTAAAGTTCGTATCGCTTTGTAAGCCAAATTACATGTGATAATTATTAATAAACAAATGGTAACACCAAAGTTGTAAATATTCTGACAAACACGTAGTAGAACGGAACAACTAGCTGTTTTTGAAGGCCACTACACCTTCATCATCAGCGTTCTATGTGTTTGTTTCACTGTGTGTGGTGTCAGTTGATGTAGATGATTTCTGTTTTTTTGTAATGAAAGCTTAATTTTACCATCTCTAAATTTACAACAGTCTTGCCATTGTCTGATTATCATCGGAGCAAGTTTTTTTGTGGCATATGCCACTGTTGCCATTTTAGCACTTTCTTCAATTATTGACATAAAAAGCCATTTTAGTCCACCTTGCAATAGAATATCTTTTTTTTCTAACCAAGAAGAAATTCTTATATGTCAGAGCTTTTTGCCAGAAATTTTGAACCATTTTTCTTGCCTTCATTATGATTTATAACTGTTCAAAAAATTTCCTTTTTAGGGTTCCGTACACCAAAGGTGAAAAGGTCCCTTATTGTTTTCATTTTAACTATATTTTTTTCAAAAACGCGAAAATTAAAAAATAACGCCATAAAGCCAAAAATCGAAAAAAAATCAATAAACCTAAAATAAATCGGCAAAAACCGAAAAAAATTTCAAAAAGAAAGAAAAAAGCGCCAAAAACTAAGAAAAATCACCTAAACTAAAATAAATCGACAAAAGCACAAAAAAACGCCAAAAAGGAAAAAAATAACCGAAAAAGAAAAAACGCCGAAAAGGAAAAAAACGCCAAAAAGGAAAATAAACACCACAAACCGAAAGATTCCCAAAAACGAAAAAAGCGCCCAAAAACTAAGTAAAAGCACCAAAACTAAAATAAATCGCCAAAAACCGAAAAAATCGCAAAAAAAAAGCAAAAACGAAAATAAACGCTAAAACCCGATAAAAATCCCAAAAACGGAAATAAGCGCCAAAAACTAGAAAATCACCAAAACTAAAATAAGAGACCAAAAACTAAAAAAATCGCCAAAATTAAGAGAAGGCATCAAAACTGAAAACAATAGCTAAAACTAAAATAAAGCATGGTACTCTGTTCGAAGTTGTGAAAAATTTTCAGTGCCATTCGTTATTTCGCGTGAAAAATTTGACATGTACTAAATGTAGCCCAACTCGCGGTTTTTTAAATAAATTTCTCGCTTTTATTGCTTGAAAGTATGCAACATTGTTAAAATTCCGTGCGAAAAAAGTACTGCTCATGTTGTTTCGCAGCTAAACTAAAATGATGCCAGATTAATTTTGCATGGAAAGACATGATTTTCCGTGTTTTTCACACCAAGAACAGAGTACTACTCTTGCGAATTTATTTCGCAAATATTTCATACCAAATACTTTTATATATAGTTTGACAGCATTTCGCACGAAATTGTGAACAGAGTATCAGGCTTAAATCGTTAAAAACAAGCCAAAAACGCCAAATCCAAAAACTAAGAAAAAGCACCAAAACTTAAATAAATCGCCAAAAGCCGAAAAATCGCAAATAAGAAAAAAAACGCCAAAACGAAAATAAACGCCAAAGCCCGATAAAAATTTCAAAAACGAAAATAAGCGCCAAAAACCCAAAAAAAAATCGCAAAAATTGAAAAAAAAAAATCTAAAGTAAATAAATATCTAAAACTAAAATAAATCGTTAAAAATAAAACAAAAACGCCAAAGCTAAAAAACGGCAAGAAATGAAAAAATCCCAAAAACGAACATAAGCGCTAAAAACTAAAAAAGCACTAAAACTAAAATAAATTGCTAAAAACCGAAAAAAATCACCAAAAACGAAAAAAAGCCAAAAACAGAAAAAATACCAAAAACGGAAAAAGCGCCAAAACTAAAAAAACGTCAACACTACAAAAACTCGCCAAAAACAGAAATCAAGTTTACCGTGTGCTTAAAACTTTTTAAAAAATGTTTAAATCAGGTAAGATATTCGATTATGTAGGCTAAAGTTCCTATAGTATTACATATGTAGCGTCCGCATGGAAGCGCTTAAATGAAAATCATCACGAAAAATAAAATAAATCGCTAAAATGCAAAAATCGATACAAGTAAAAAGGTCGTAAAAACTAACAAAAAATTCGTACGAAACCCTTTGTGTGCGAGTTAAAGTCACACTTTACTGAGTTTATTTAACTTAATAAAATTAAATTCTTAATTTCAATATTCACAAATTCCATGCAGGCGTGAGAAATTTTAAATTAATTATAATTACAAGTATTTAACAGGTATTTATTGTATTTCCTTTTTCACGGCAATTTATATTGTTTTTAAAATATTTCTTTTGCGTTAATATGACGTAAATTAATCATTGGCAGTCTAAATATTTTTTTCCACAAGCGACAAAAAAGGCTGCGCAAAAATTCACATGCACTGTACAAGTATTTAACGATTTATATTTATTTACACATTACCAAAAGGCTTGCTTAAATGGTAGCTGTGAAAAAGGAAAAAAAAAGTTACACAAATAAATCAAAGAAATGCGATATAAATGGTCAAAATTTAAAGCAAGTCCTATAAAATTATGCCTGTATTTTAAATAACTCCTTAATAGTCTTAAATTTTCAATATCATTTTAATATCGAAATAATTCATTAAATTAAGTGCTGCAATTATTCTTAGGCTTGTCCATATCAGTTCACTACGTTTTACTTAACAAACTCTGTTATACAGTTTTGCTTAATTTGCAGTACGTTTGTTATTTATTTTTTTCTTTTTACGCGAAAGAATTTACCTTTCAATTATTGCTTAATTTGTTGTTATTTTTCTTTGCATAACATTTTTATATATACATACATATATATTTTTTTGTTTTTCGTTTTTATAAATTGTATAACTTCGACGTATCAATATAATATACGATTATATGGCTTGTTGTTTTTAAATTAAAAAAAGGGTTATTAACGATATATTTTAAGCAAGCGGCGCAAATATTTTGAAACACTAAATTGCAACAAAAATGTTGGTCTGTCTAAAGACTTTAATACATATTTATTCTCTTGCAAAATAATTGCAACAGTATTAAACCTGTTTGAAATATTTATTTTTAGAGTCAGTCCTCTCTGTTATAGACCTTCATTTGCCATGCAAAATAGATTTTTCCATTTTCAATTTAAACATTTTGTCACAATCCCTCTCGGTAGCGAGTGTAGGCGTTTGTTTATATTTCAAATGCACATTTTACCGCTTTGGCCAAACAAATAAAAATAAAACTTCAATGTATAGATTCCTATAAAATTGAAAAAAGGAAGACAAGACAAGACAAGACAACAACAAAATAAACAAAATAATGTCAAAGTTTGTTGCTTAAGTCTTTTGTTTCTTTTCCGCTCAAACTACCGCAAACCAACAACAACAACTGGAAAGAGTCTTTGTTTTAAGATTAATTATTTCCAAATAAAAAAAAAAAATATTACAACAATACTTGTTGTACTTCCACATGTTTTTACCATATTTATGGTTAATTAAGCAAAAATAAAACAAACAAATAAAAATTAAGAAGTTATATACGAAATGATTTCAGAGATAACAATATTTAAAATTATTCTGCATATTTGTATTTATTTAGTTATGCAAATAAAATTTAAAAATATCTATAATACGAGTTATATTAAAAAGGTGTTAATTAAGAAAAAAAAATCGTTTTGATTGTTAACCAAGTATTCTGGTTGTCATTTGAACGAATATTATGAAATTGTTAGATTTGTTTTTTTTTTTTTTGAAGACTAACCCTCTTATGCAAAAACGATTGTTAAACTTATATTTGATTTAACAAACGAATTTTGTATGGCAAAACCGGATTTAAAGCATGCTTTAACTTTAAAAATTGTTTTTGCATAAGGGCATAACCCTCTGATGCAAAAACGATTGTTGAACTTAAAGTTGATTTAACAAACGAATTTTGCATGGCAAAACCGGTTTTAACTTTAGCAATCGTTTTTGCATAAGGGCATAAAATTTTAGATTTTTTTAATAGCTTTTGTTTTAAATTTTTTTTAATAATAATTTTGCATTTACATTTTTTTTTGAGATTTTTGAATAGATTACTCGAGTAAATCCAGGTTATCGAATAAATTTTCATTTGGTGTTTTAATATTCGAATAATTTTTTGCAATCGCATAAGTTTTCACTATTCGAATAAATTTGTTCGAATATTTTTTATAATTATAATAAACTTTTATTTTCTTTATACTAGGACCCAAATGTTGGTCGAAATCGAAATACGCCAACCGTGATAAAGGCTCCTAATGGAATAATTTTATCCTAATTTTTTCCTGGAATAATTTTTATTAAATTGTTCGAATAATTTTTATTTCGTACTCGTATAATTTTATGTTTGAATTACAAATTTTTATTCGAATAGTTTGTCGTTCAAACTATTTTTTATTCAAATAATTTTTGATGCGAATTATTGTTTGTATAGTTTCTACTTTTAATTGGCTTAATTTTTAATCCGAATAATTTTACATTCGAATAATTTTGCATTCGAAAAATTTGTCATTACAGCATTCAAATATATTTATCTTATTATTCGTTAATTATTCATTGCAATAATTCAATTATATGAATAGTATTTATCCGAATGATTTTGTGCTCGAATAAATTTTTATTCGGGCAATTTTTATTCAAACAGTTAAATGATTTAATGCTAGATATTCACCGGTATTGCGTATGTCGAGTCGAATATTCGTCTACAAGAATTTTGTATTTGATTTAACAACGCTTGTATGTACAAGTTTTCTTTATTCTATGACAAAATTCTCGTAGACGAATATTCGACTCGACATACGCAATACGGGTGATTATACATATGTATGTATGTTCCTATTGGAATATTTCTGCTAAAATTTTTAGTTGGTGCAGTTTTATTAGATTATTCAAATAACTCAATTTTTTTAAGAATCTTGAACCATTCTTGGTCATTGGATTAATTTTTTATTCGAACAATTTATGTTGGAATTACATATTTTTATTCGAACCGCTTCATATTCAAATTATTCTTCATTCAAATAACTTTTCATAACTATTATTTGTGGAACGAATAGTTCCTATTGGAATATTTGAATAACTGTTAATTATCCTAATTTCTAATTCGAAAAATTTTCTATTCGGATAATTTTTTATTCGAAAAAATTTTCTATTCGAATAATTTTTCACTAAATAACTCGTATATAATTTCTGCTATTTTAAATTCAATTGAAATTGAGAAATTATTCCTGATTAAAATTTCTGTTATTCGTATAATTTTTAAATTGCAATAACTTTATTAAAGTTATAACTTTAGTCCTAGTCATTCTGTAATCGAATTTTTGATTAATTCAAATATTTATTCAAATATTTAGTTTTATATTTTCATTTAATTTATTATAAGAAGTTTTTATTAAGCAAATAAGTTCATTCGAAAATTATTTTTATCTTTAAATTAGTTTTTATTCGAATCTTGCTTTATTCAAAATATATTTCATTCGAGCAAGTTTTTACGTGATTTGTATTTTATTATATCGCACTAATTTCTTATTATTCGAATAAATTTTTATTCGAATGATTTTATAATATATATTAAACCCGAATAATTTTGTTACTGAGATATATTTTTAGATTATTGGAATAAGTTTTTCTTATTCGAATAAATTTTTAATCGTTAAATTTATGCTACTTAAAAGATACTCAAAGGATCTCTTGTTTCACAGAACAAACTCTTGAATCGAATACTTTTATGTTTTTACGTTTTTATTCGAATCGTTTCTTATTAATATTATTATTAATTTAAATAACTTTTAATTTAATTTATTTTAAATAACTTTTTTCGCTTAAATTATAATTCGTATAATTTTCTATTCGAATAATTTTTCTATTCGAATAATTTTTGATTATAATCGAATATATTTTTATTATTCTTTTAACTGTTCATGACAATAATTTAACTATACATAGGAAAAACTTTTATTCGAATGATTTTGTACTCGAATAAGTTTTGGTTCGAGTAATTTATTCGAATAATTTTTTTGATTGTTTTATTTTTTTTCTTGTATTGAGTCTCATTTATTTTAGGGAAGTGAAATTAAAGCTTAGATTATTTAAAAAAAACGGAGGCCTATTTAGCTGTTTTCAAGCATTTCTTACGGTCATAATTTTCCATCGGAACTAAATGTTATTTTAAATATAAATTGATGTCTCTCTTAGTGGGAATAAAGGAGATAGAGAGACTGTATGACAGCATGTATCTTTCTTTTTTTGTTGACTTCGCTTTAATTTAAACTTTTAACCAATAAGAAAACATCATTAACTCATAGAAAAATATTACTTTCAAAATATAAAATACTACATACAATATTTTGCACAAACTCAATTTGTTGTATCCATTTGGCGCTTAATCTTGTAGAAATGCCACATATTAATGTCTTAATTCTAAATTTTATAACAAGATTTTCTCAAATGCACTGCCCCACCTACATTATAAATTAGTTTTGATGTGATACGATACCCTTTTAAAATCTTATATTATTTTAACTTCAACAGCGTGCTTTTGAACGAAAATAATTTTTGATATTTTTGCAATGATTTTGTTTAAGCTCCAATTAACTAAAATCATTTGGAAGAAAACCTTTAAGAAACTTTATTTTACAGGTACATAATGAGTTTAAATGAATTTTCAAATGTTAGAAAATGTTGCAAAATTTATAGGGACTTCAAACGATTGCACTCATTAGGTTTACGAGGGTAATTATTTAGTTATTTAAGAAATTTGGCTGTAAAAATATTTTATATATATTTAAAAAAATTTATTTAGGGCTTATACTCTTTTGACTGCCTTCGAAAAATCATTTCGAAATATTATTATTGTTGTTTACAGAAGAAAAAAATAAATTTCTAACTCTTAAGTAAAATTTTTCGGGAAATATTTTAAGTTTCTAGCTCTTCTCCGCATGAGGGACGAGCCTCCTAAAAAGAGATCTTCTAGAGGATTAAAACAATAACTAATAACAACCCTCGTAATAAGTTAAACTGTTATAAGTCTAATAAGAAGGACTGACAATAGTGAATGGAAAATGTTTCAGACTACTGTTTTTTTTTGTATACGATTTGTTTCTCACAATATTTGCCCCTTCATCAAACATCTGGTGTAATTCTTGTTTAATTCTTTTCTTAGTATTTTTAAAAAATTTATATTTTCCATAATTTTGCAAACTATGGAATAGCGTGCTGTTAATTTGGTCAATTTATTTTGGTTGATTGGTTTTTGAAAAATATTTTAGTTTTTAAATTTTTTTTGTTTGTTTTTTTTTTATAACACAATTTAGAAATCAGTTACAATTTATTAAATTCGAGCAAAAAAAAAAACACACAAAATTATTGCATGCAATCGTTGAGGTTTTTGGCAGCAAAGTGAAACGAAATTTTAGAAGTAAATCTCAAATCACACTTAATTTATTGAACCGAACCGAATAAAAATAATATTTGTTGTCTTGTAAGAATTAGCAAATAGCCTGTAACTAAAATACCAGTAGAAAAATATAAATTAACACTAGTAGTTTTGAAAGGTTGTATTTAAATATAAGAAAAAAAATAAAGAAAATTGAATCTGATTAAAGAAACCACAAAAATTGATTAGAATCTTTAGAGACTCGGTTTTCAAATCAGATTTTAAGTTGGTTTTTTTTTCTTTGAATAAAAAAGTGTTGTGCAATATTTTCAATTAAAAACAAAAATAACTTGTTTTGTTGTATTTTATTTTATTAAGATCCATCAATCGCTGAACTGCGCAGGAAATAATACAGGTATTTGTCCACAACATCAAAATAAATTAAACTAAATCATAAAAATTTTGTGCTGGCACAAATATTCTTATGATTTAGTTTAATAATATTTATTTTAAGGGCTTGTTATTTCACTGCGCAGCACAAAAAATATATAGGAATCGCTTGACTTTACAGGCCAGAAAAATGCCAGAAAAATTAATCTGAATCGAAAATACCCATTATTTGTGTTGAAATCTAAGAGATATTTAAACTACAAGCGGCGAAAACGGTCACCTGAACAGCTGAGACCACCTTTTATAAATTCGCTTTGCTTGAGGCCACCCCCAGGCAAATTCATCAGATGACTGTTTCGCCGTTTGTAATTTGAATATACGTTAGATGTCAAAAACTTCACTTTTTCTGTGCAATTTTTTTATTTAAAAGTATTAATTTTTCAAAGCGAATGGAACCGAGTATACTTTATATGAATTTTCCTTGGGTTATACTCAGCTTAATTCACTTTAAAATATGTATATGTTTAATGTGAAAAAACTGTACTGGAAAATTTATGTTGAAATCTGAGCGGCAAAAATAGTCAGCTGATCTGTTGAAACCACCGAAAATTAATTCGCCTTGAACCACCTGATATGCTTTCGCCATAATATATATAAACAAATTCATATTTGGTATTCTCAACGGCCCAGGTGACTGGTGTCTCGACTTATAATTACATTTGTTTAACATCCAAAATATTAATTTTTCAAAATGAATGAAGGAAATTTAACATTATATGAATATTCATTGGTCTGTCTCATGACGCAATTGTACCAGCTGACTGCTTAAGGAACTGTTGCACAGCAATCAAGGCAAATTCATATAAGGTATATTCAGCTCAATTCGCTTTGAGAAATTTATATTTTTAATTTCAAAAAAAATTACTGAAAAATGGTTTTGACATCCAACATATATTCAAATTACAAGCGGCAAAATAGTCATATGATCGATTGCGACCATCTTATATGGATACGCCTTGATATGAATATGTATTTAGATAAATGAAGGCAAATTCATATAACGTATACGCATCTCAATTCGCTTTGAGAAAATAGCCAAGCGATCGGTTTCGACCAAGGCGTATACACACTAGGTGGTCGCAAGGGATCAGGTGACTATTTTCGCCGCTTGTAATTTGAACATACGTTGAACATGCATTTAAAGTATAAATTTCTCAAAACGAGTTGAGCTGAGTATTCCTTATATGAATATGCCTTGGGCTCCGACCATCTAATATGGATTCGTCTTGATATAAATATGAATTGAGGTAAATTTACCTTATATTTATTTACCCTTCAATAAGCCTTCCTTCTATATGTCAACAAAATTTTTTCAAAATATAACTTCAAAATAAAATTTTTCAGTAAAAATTATTTTCTTTTGGTTTTCCCCCCGATAAATTCTAAATTCTAAACTGCAAATTCTGAAGTGAAAATTCTAAATTGCAATATTCTTAATTTTAAAATTTAAGCAACAGTATGAAATTTTCTTTGAAACCGTTTAAAATATTCGCCTTTTCGTTACTTTTATTTTTGGTCAACGGTAAGAACATTTCTGAATTTTATTCATACGAGAGAATATGTTCAGCTGCTCCCTTTCATTTCAGTGCCAAAAACGACAGCCAACTGTGCAATTCAAAGACATGTTGTGGACAACGAATGGCGTTTGCTGCTAATATATCATAACGACGATTTAAAATTATTGAGAGATATCAATGTGGAAAATGGCACCATTTTATATATGGTTTGTAGCAACCAAATCACTGATTCAACATGTGAAAATGGTCAATTCAGTCCTGAGCTGCAGGGAGAAGCGTGTCAGAATATGGCACCGCAATTAAAACTCGAGAACGATAAAAGCTTATGCCCCTTTAACTTATATCGCATCGGTTATCAGATACATTGCCACAATCAGAATTATTTTTTCGAAACATATAAAGTGTGTTTCGATTTTGAGCGCAAGCGAGCAGTTTTTACCATAAATGAAGCACACCCATTCGGTTAGTATTTATGATTTGTTCAACAGTTATTTTTTTTGCAAATTATTTTAAGTTATGGTCCCAGAACCATTTATAAATTTACAAGTTTTTTTTGTACTACATATATAATTTCTTCATTTTTCTCGCTAAAAATTTGCTGTTTAAAATCACGAGCAAATAATGGTACCTTTTTACAAAAGATACTTTCTTCAAAATGTATTTTGCATTTTGTATTTTGATTATTTTAAATAAAATGTACTTTTTACAAAAGGTTCTTTGTACAGCCAGTCAATACAGTCAATAACAGTCAGATGTTTCCGACAACGGGTAGACAATCCCCCATGTTTTGGTATTGTATTGACGTAACGTCGATGTTGACAACTGAATATGTATTCTTTTACAAAACGTGCTTTTTTAACCAAAAGTTCTTTTTAACAAAAGCTACCTACTTTCTTACAAAGGATAGTCCTTTACAAGAGATGTTTTTTTTCAATAAGTACTTTTATTAAATGGTACTTTTTTTTAAAAAAAGGTACTTCCAAAAAAGTTGTTTTTTGAAAGGTATTTTTTTATCAAAGGTACTTTTTTTAAAAGATATCTTTTTATCAAAGGTAGAATTGGGACAACCTTACAGGTTCCACCGGATTTGGAATGTGTAGGTCTACCCCTACTCTCTTGCAAACTCAGAGTTAGGCGCAAGACAGAGGACGAAACGAATAGAAGGTGGGTCACTAGAAATGACTGCGTGATCACAAGGCAGTTATAGACTCACCTAAATAGAGAAGGTCCGGATAACCTAATTTCGAAGAATAGGAAACAAATTTCGGTTCTAGTATCCGTTTTAACCGGACACTGTCTCATAGGTAGGCATGCACAAAGGCTTAGGGTTGAACACAACGACTTTTGCCGCAGCTGCCAAGACATCGATGAAGAGGAAAGAACATTTTCTTTGTCACTGCCCTGGACTTGCAGGAAAGAGAATGGCCACAATGGGCGCTCTTGAATTCAGGGAACTTTCTGACGTTGCTAGTGTTGAACTTCAACGTATTAGTAGCTTTTTACTGAGCTCTGGATGGTTCGACGGTGGGGACTCCACATAAGCAGAGTCTCCGTGGCATCACAATGGACCAAAACGGTCTAAGTGAGTCCGGCTTTCTGACTGCCACCTCTACCTAACCTAAAGGTACCTTTTTTAATAGATATTATTTTTTATAGAAGGTACTTTTTTAATAAAAGTACTTTTTATAAATGGTACTTTTTAATAAAAGTTACTTTTTTATAAAAGATAATTTTTAAATAATTCATTTTTTTAAACGATACTTTTTTATAAAAGTTACTTTTTATAAAAGTTACTTTTTATAAAAGCTACTTTTTTATAAAAAGTACTTTTTTATAAAAAGTACTTTTTTATAAAAGGTACTTTTTTATAAAAGGTACTTTTTTATAAAAGGTACTTTTTTATAAAAGGTACTTTTTTTATAAAAGGTAGTTTTTATAAAAGGTACTTTTTTATAAAAAGTAGTTTTTTATGAAAGGTACTTTTTTATAAAAGATACCTTTTTATAAAAAGTACTTTTTTATAAAAGACACTTTTTTATAAAAAGTACTTTTTTATTAAAGGTACTTTTTAATAAAAATTACTTTTTTTAAAAGGTACCTTTTTATAAAAGTTACTTTTTTAAAAAATGTACATTTTTGAAAGGTAATTTATTATAAAAGGTACTTTTTTATAAAAAGTAATTTTTTAAAGGAAGGTACTTTTTTACAAAAGTTAATTTTTAGACATGGTAGTTTTTATAAAATGTCTTTTTTTTAAAGGTACTTTTTTTTACGATACTTTTATACAATGATACTTTTTAAGAAAATGTACTTTTTTACAAAAATGTACTTTTTTACAAAAATGTACTTTTTCACAAAAAGTACTTTCTTACAAAAAGTTCTTCTGGTTGATTTTATAACAAAAAGTATTGCTTTTAAAGTAATTTGTATCTCAGATATTTTTTTACAGAAGGAACTTTTGCACAAAATTTACTTTCTCGCACGAAGTACTTTTTTCATAGTAGTCTTTTTTTCTACGCAACATTTTTTTTGCGACAAACATAAAATTTTTTAGGAATGACTCACTTTAACAAAAACCACTGGTTTGCAATTAATTTTTGAATCACTTCTTTCGCCTTACCTTTTGAACAAAATGATTTGTATATTAGTAGCTGAGCCCGGCGAACGTTGTCCTATGCTCAATTATATTATTTTTAAGGTTCTTATTTAAAATTACTTTTTTTGCAACACTGCATTTCCTTATTTTTTTTTGCATAACTTGTGTTTTAAGTACTTAACTTGTTTGCTATTCAAAAAAGAATGAGCATTTCACAAAGCGCTTCTTTAAAAATTTGTTTTTCTGGAACGACATGATTTGTGCAATGTTACCTTTTTGAGCAGACGTTTTGGAAAAGATTGCTTTAGATATATAAAAAATTGGTGCAACTATATAAATTTTATAGAACAATATAAATTTCTTTTATCTAACGTTCATAGAACTTTTCTTTCAGTTAAACCACGACCCTATGGTATGCAGTTTGATCCCGATGAAATATTTACCATGAATATTTTCTCTGCTTACAATAAACGTGATATTTACGCGCAATTCAAAAATATTCTGGGTAATGAGCAAAGGTTTATGCCAGACAATGCGGGCGATGAGCGAATTGATCGTGGCCATTTAACACCCGCCGGCGACTATATGACAAATACCTTGATTGCCACCACATTTAAAATGGTTAATGTTATACCACAATTTCACACTATCAACGACGGCAATTGGAAGAAGATGGAAGAATGGGCTAGAAATCCAATTAATACTCCGGCGAAAGTTTGTAGTGGAGCTTTTCCTTGGCCATTGCAACTACCCGACGTGAATGGTAACTTTCGCGAAATGCATTTGAGAAATAACATTCCCATACCATTATGGACTTATAAAATAGTGTTGAATCGGAAGGGCATTAGAACTGCTTTCTTGCAATACAACAATATTCATGATAAACAAATACCACCTCAAATACCAGGCGGCATACAATGCCAGCAGACTGCTTGTCCGTCGAATATTTATTTGGATAACAATAATTACTTTGGCTATACCTTTTGCTGTAATCCCGATCATTTTATGGGGCATAATGTACCAAATTTAAGGGGATACTGTTGAGGCTTGGTGGTCAGGGAAGCAAGAATTTGAGCTGCAGTACATGGCACGTTGGCTCTATATAATTAATTATGTTATCAAACTTTAAATGCGGTCTAATTATTTTGCATTTTTGAGATCATTATGAGGGCAATCACGAATAAAATTCCGAGAGAAATTTTTCCCGGGGAACAATTTCAAGCAATAGCAAGTATGTAATAGGGAAAACAAAAAAAAATTCTAATTGGAAAATGGAGAAATTTTTCGCGGAATTTTATTCATGATTTTATTTATTATTGTCTAGCAATTCAACATTTATTTTTATGAAAAATTTTTAATTTGCAAAACTTTAAGAGACGCACCTACCTTCTGTTATAAAATAAACATTATTTTTATGTCATAAATTTAATTGTCTTTTCAGCGCACATATAAACAAACACTATTCATTCAGCCGTGTTTCTTTAAGCTCAATTGCTTTTCAAAAGTGTAGTGAGCCAATAAACAAAAGAGAATTAGCAGCTTTTAAAATAAAGTACGAATTAAATATAAGCAAATAGGCGGCATTTTAACTTTTACAATCCATGTTTGTAAAAATACACACATTTCGTTTTGTTCACAAACCCATAATTTATGTGGGAATCGCATGATATTTATGAACAAAAACGGTTTTCAAAACAAAGAAAATTATACAAATGTATGTATGTATGTATGTATTTATCGAGAATTCTTAAATACGTTCTAATGGAAATTGTTTTGAACTAGTTTTGATAGGAAGCACAGTTAAAAAAGAAACGTTTATAAAAATTACTTTCACTGCTACTCTTAGCATTTTCTAAGGTTTTGAGAAAGAAAAAAGAAAGCTTCTGTAAGAAGAAACTTTCACCTAAAATATTCTTATTGGAAGCTTCTAAAAAAAAGTATTATGTATGTATGTCATGAATCAAGAAAACAAGGTTGCACATTGCGCAGGTCCGTTATTTTATTTTCTGATTGTGACGTAGACATAGAATTTTCTTGTAAACAAAGTACATATCAATGTTTATGGAATGTGCTCTCTCTCACACAATTTTTACATATACATACATATATGTATGTATGTATGTATATGTTATTTTGACAACTTGCTGTATCTTGAAAACCGTATGAGCCAAACTCTTGAAATTTTCAAAAACGGTAAAACTAAAAAATCCCAAATTTATAAAATCGCCAAACCAAAAAAAAATATCCAAAAAACAAAAAAAAAATCGCCGAAATGAAAAAAGCGCCAAATTAAAAAAAATTCTGAAACTAAAATAAATCGAAAAACCGGAAAAATCGCCAAAATGAAAAAAATTGCCAAAATGAAAAAAAAAATCGCCAAAATGAAAAAAATCGCCAAAACGAGAAAAAAATGTGCCAAAAATAAAAAAATCGTTTAAACTGAAAAAACGAACGTACGGAACGCTTCGTGCGCGAGTCAAAGTCGCACTTTACTGAATTTATTTATTAAACTAGTCGTTTCTCCAAATTTTTCTCATTCTCAAAACTTTACTAAAGTCTTTTCTTATTTTTTTTATGCATCATCTATGAAAAGTGGGCTCTTTCTTATTAAATTTATTGTTTCTTTTTTTAATTTTTCTCATTCCCAAAATTTTATTTTAGTCTTTGAAACTAAAATGAATTTATATTATATTGACTTTTTTTGTGCCCATTCTGCTTTGATGTTTTTGCCACCAATAATTTAACATACTTGAAATTTTTTTAAGTGCATTTAACAATCCCTCCATTTTTGGATGAACAATTTACAGTTGAGTCTGAGTATATCTGTCACCCACATTTGGTAGTGGACAAATATTTTAAAGACTTAACAAATCAATTAAATTAGTTTTTTTTTTATTTACTCCAACCAGTCAATTTAAAAGCGTGCAAAAAATAACAATTTTGAAATTCAAGTTAAAGAAAAATAGTCTATATTAACAAATTGATTGAGACCAATTTGAAATCATGGTCATGTGAGAGAGAAATCTAAAAAAATGTGCAACAATATTACAAAAATAAATACGAAATCTTGATAAAATAGTTAATGTAATTATTAAAAAGAAAACGAAAAAACATTATTGTATGGATTAAGATAACCTGCTTTTTTATTAACAAGACCACCAACAGGGAAAAAATATTAAGTAAATGTTATATATAACTTTACTCAAAGGATTTGCAATATCAATTGAGCTTTAGACAAGTTATTTACGACCATTTAGTTTTCGACTTGCAGTGGCACACGTGGTGGAGACAAATAATATATTATATTTAATATTTCTTTTATTTATTAATTTAAATATATTGCAAATACAACTCCTGATTGAATACTAGTGTGGTCTATGTTTCTTAATTTAAGACTTTTAGTTGTAGTTTTTGTTTTCAATGCATAATTAATTACATTTGTTCGTTACAATGCTAAATATAAAAAAGTACCAACAATAATTGAAACATGACTTTAAATCTGGATACCCTGAATTTATAAAATTAGATAATTTGTACCATGATACAATAATATAAAGGTACAACCACATTTGACGCATAAAATTAATTTTGACTTTTACCAAAATTGTTTGATTACTATTTTTTTGTAAAGAGAGAGGAAAACGTTGCCACACGAAATTACGGGGAACTTTTTTTTAGGAATGTTTTTGGAAATGTGTAATTTTAAGTTTAGAAATGGTTTAATACACATTTTTTTAAATGTTGTATTAATTGGATACGTGGATAACGAAATATGCATGTGTATAATATGATGTAGAATGGATGAGCGTGTTTCATGCATATAATACACATTTACATACACTTCGTGTGCAAATTTATTGCAGCTTACAGTACGAATTAATGCTTTTTTGATGGGCTACATCTGAATAATCTGAACAAAAAAAGACATGCAAAAGAAATAGTTAATGCATTGGTTCTATTGCTAATGAATTGGTTCAATTTAGGTGCAGAACGCATGATTTTAACACAGGCGCGTCATTGACGAGCATGGGCGAACATTTAGCAAAACTGCTCATCATTCCAATGAGTGCTTAGAACCCATGATACGTTTATTCGTTTATATATATACATACATATGTATGTTTAAAACAGAGCATAACGAAGTGCCCGCGGGTGGCCTTTTGCTTATAATTTTAGGCTCTAAGCAGGCATACTCTGATGATTGTATTTGAGGCAAACAGCTTTGAAAGCTGTTAAGTGTGCTGTTGTTTCCTTGCAAATTAAGAGGAAGCATTGTTCTCGCCGAGATCTGATTGGCAATTGTGCTCTCGCTCTTTTAAAAAAGTTTGCACATTGTGCATATCACTTGGACGCACCTGATGTAAAGCAATAAGCCAGAGTAGTACGAAGAGAAAGTCCCACCCTTGGTTCAGAGGCTTTTCCGTTGGTAATTTCCCTTGAATTGTTTGTTTATGCTGATGTAAATTTTTTTTATAATTATAATTTAAATACATATTCTTCAATATTTTTCAATAAATAAAAAAGAACGTCAAAAAATTAATCAAAAACTCGGATTTCATAAATTAATAAGGTAGCATTAATTTTGAGAGTAAAAAATTGTCGGCACAAACGTCAGAAGGTTAATATGGCGACGAAAAGAGAGAACGGTTGTACCTTTATATTATTGTATCATGATTTGTACATTGTACATACATAAATACAAGTTTGAATTACACGTTATATATACATATGTAAATGTATTTCCTAATCTTTTTGATCTTTTGGTGCACTTTGGCGTGTGCAGAAATGTTTTTTTCAGTCAAGTTCTAAGTTAGTAGTTTGCGGTTTTTTTGGAATTTTAGATTTAATAATTTTTCATACTTTTAGCCTTCCTTTTGGTCTTAATATATATGGGCATTTCCACAGTCACGTTACGTAATTGCCACGTTATGTAATTTAGAGCCTCGCTGCTCGATTTGTTCCCATCTCTTACTAAATGTAGAGCTAATTACGTTCTAAACCAGTATCCAAAAAAAAATATATGTTCTTCTTTGAAAAACAATTAGTCACGTAACGTGACAAAAAGTGGAATTTTCTGTGGAAATGCCCATATCACTTTTCTTACTCCACGACGATGACTTCTTTTAACTGTTTATATTTTTTTTTTAAAGAGAAGTAACACTCAGGCAATTAATGCCTACTACTATTACTAGGTGTTACCTTCTTTAGGAAAGGGATAGTGATAGAGAAGACAGGTGGTGAAGGGAGAGATAGAGGAAAGCTTCATTATTTTAAAACTCTGCTTTTTTTTGCACGTTTTTGATAATGCAGTGTTGCTGCGCCATCTGGTGTCAAATGAGGCGTATTAAATTTTTGAAGATGTGTTTTGTAGCCATTTTATTGATTATTTTACTTCGCCGATGATTTTGCTACACAACGAAGGAGGGCGCTCTGATGTTACATTAGGACTAGTATCTGCTGAAGTCGGTATAGTTCAGCGACCAGTGACTATGCCTTCATCACTTGAACTTTCCTACAACAACTGATACAAAGGAGGCAAATAGGGGCCTTTCCCTTTACAAATGGTTGCTGAAGTCATGATCGGAAAATAATCAATGGAACTGCTTATACTAAAATTCAACTTTATCGGGAATAAAAGTTCATGTGAAATGCATTCCTTTTCCCTATTATTGTAATCGCCAATTTTTGCGATGTTGTGTCAGTGTACTAATTTCTAAATTTGCTCTTTTTTGTTCGGGGGATTCTGTTATTCCCGATAATTAATTATAAATGTTTGCATTAAAAGTATTTATTCAAGAATTCGTTTAAATATTTCCTTTTAAGAAATTGCTATTTTTAAAAAGTACCTTCCTTAAAAAGGACTTATTTAAAAAATGTACTTTTTGAAGGAATAACAATGTTAAGACCTTCTGTAAATGTGAGTTTTGAAAGAGTTTATTTTGAAATAATTACATTTAAAAAAGTACATTCTTAAAAGAAACCGTTTTGAAAAAACGAACATGTTGCGAAAGTGTCAATTAAAAAGTACATTTTGAAAAAAATAAGTATGTATGTAAAAAAGTATCTTTTGAAATGCCTTTTTTAAATGCATTTTTAAAAATGGTACTCTTTAAAAAAGGGTCATTTTGCAAAGTACCTTTTAAAAAGAGTACATTTTCCAAAGTACATTTTAAAACAATATCTTTTGAAAATAAATTATTCGGAAAGGTGTCTTTTGAAATACCTTTTAATTTAAAAAAAATGTGTTTTTGAAAAAAGTACCTTTTGGAAGTAATACCTTTGGTAAAAAATTGGTTTAATGTCTGTCTTCGCTTATTTTTTATAACTTTCAAAAAAGTTTGTCTGTTGTAGGCAGTGTTTTTCATAAGGGATTTCTCGAATATTTTTTCCGGTATACGGCACATTTACCGGAAAAGAAATCCGAAAAATTTTATTATGGATAATTTAGTTTGTACTCAAATCTTATTTTATGAATGACGACAGTAGTGGGTGGATATTGTAAGTACTTCTGTGAATTAATTTTCGAAAAGAAATGAAAACCTATCTAATTTATATGCAAAATTATTATTATATTATGAACAAGTATCTTATTCGCACCTTCGGGAAAGTTCATATGTAAGTTTGGAATGGAATGTGTAAATAACAAAAATTACAAATTTTAAGAACCCCTACAGACCAAATGGATGGACCTTTTTTTCAAGTAAATTATATTAGATCGACTTGACCTCTCAAACAAAAAAAAAAAACAAATTAAAATCGGTCTTGCCGTTTGTGAGCTATGGCGTTAAAGACAGACAGATTCAACAGAATATATCCGGAAAATATCTTCTAAATGGCTAGACCGATTTTCTTCAAACATAGCTAAGAACACTCTCGATCAAGTCACCTTTCAGAAAAGGCAAAATCGAAATCGATCCAGCCATTTGGTCTGTACACTACAAACTTATCACACCCCTTTTTGTGGTCGGAAGTTAAAAACAGACAACATTGGAAAAAATATGCTCATAATAAATATATGATTTTATATATCAAAAAACTATTACAAGACTACTTGAATTGGTTTACGGAAATTTCAACAGTTTATATGTATGTATGTATGTATGCGAGTATTTTACATTTATGTACATACATTTTTTGTCACATTATATTATTTTATTTTTATGTACAATACACATTTTTCCCAGTATATTAGTAAAAATATCTATTAAATTTTTTTAAAAAACTTTTGTTCCTATTTAGTTTTATTTGAATTTTATAAATCCCCTAAATTGCAGTTTTATGACACCAATCTTATCACGAGCAAAATAGATCAATTGTTATTGCCTTTGAACAAAAAAAGTCAATTCTCTTCCATTTTATAAATTTACATACATGGTACATATGTACATACATATGTATGTATGTAACTAAATATTTCTCTCATACTTACATTATTAATATTCTATCACCTGTTCTCCTTGTTCTCCTGTAATATTTAATTGCTCATCAATTGTTACGTTGATAAAAACATAAACAAACATGCTTACATACATACATACGAGTACATACATACGAGTACATACATACGAGTACATACACACGTAACACGACCGACCGACCGCGTGGAAGTTATCAATTTATTGAAGCTAAGATGATGAAATTAATAAAACACTTTTTTATTAGACATAAAATTAATAATTAATATGAAACCTTCTTAAAATATTTTATTACACACAAGTCAAACTATTGTTGCGCTTTATTTTCATGCAAAAATTTAATATAGAAAAGCATTTGTAACTACTTAATATTTAATTTTAATTTTCACTGGCTTAGGATCGTCCACGCACTGTTTGAAAGAATGCAAGAAACTGATAAATGAAGAAGAAATCGAGTGCAGTGCTGCCAACTGCACGATTTTGTGATAGATTATTGAGGTATGAAAAAGTTTGACGATATTACAGAATATACAATATACGAGTACATACATACATAGATATGTAGCCTTAATTATGAAAGTGGTGTAAGTCACATGAATTTTTGGACCATACATATTTTTTGTATATTTTCCCGTGGATCCTATAAGGAGCATAGGACATATACATAAATATGAGAGGCTTTAATTATTTTTGTTTGGAAATGCATAAAGAGCAGCTTAATCCACAATCAATGAACAATTGATTTCGTATTCTTAATATTTAATATAATAAGAGATTTTTCTAAGAAATAACAATTCAAAGAGCAATATTTTGAAAAAGTTATTTTTTGTATTTTAAATTTTGAAATACACATTAAAACTTTTAATTTTTGATTTTAACAATAGAGCATTTTTTTTAGTTATGCAACTGAGTTATTTTCGCCTGCCACTTCATTAATGTTTGCATGTTATATCATTTTGTTTTATAAATTTACAATACAGTTTAAAAAGTAATTTGTATCTGATGCAAATTCCAAGTTTTCAAAAAGCAGTAAATAAGGCTCTATTTAAAGTAATTTAGAGTACGTATGTATGTGCATGCTAGTGATGCAAGAATATTCGCATTCGTATTAGAGTTGTCGAATATTCGGCCATTTTTCCCAACAAATCAAATAAATCAATATATGTATGTATATAAAGCAGGATGTGTGTATGTATGTAACATATGGACTCCAAAACGACTGGGCCGATTTTGATGAATTTTTCAGGGAGTCTTTAGAATATTCAGGCAGGTGACACTGTGAGGTCTGATTTTTTATTTTCGGTCTGCGGGCGGAGGGGCGTAGCAAAATCCAATTTTCATATTGCACCACCAATGCCATATGTACCTATATATTTATTTTATTTGCGGGGAGGGGAGGGGTAGCGAAGCACACCGGGTTAAGTTAGTAAATGCATAAATCCTAAATGAAATTTAAATAAATGGCTAAAAATATTAGTTTGTACAAATCCTTTAAATTGTGTATATAAATTTGTGCTTTGTATCATTTTCAAATATTATTTAATGACGATCATTAAAATTTTGGGTAGTTCTTATTAGCTTTAAAGTACACAGAGAAAACAGTGCTTACTTAATACCTCATAAAATAGAACAAAATTAATAAGAAATCTCTATGATTTTTTTTTCAATAAGGAAATCTTATTAATTTCATAGGAAAAATCTTTTTGAAAAAATCAAGAAGAAATCTTCTAGTTTTTATTAGGTTATCTTATTGATTTTTTCAATAAGATTTTCTTCTTGTTTTTATTAGGCGACCTCATAAAAAATAAAAAAAAAAGAATTGCGTCTTTATTCTCTGTACTTATGCATTTTCATTTAAATTCTATACCATATACATACATATGTATGTATGTATGTAGTATATTGTAGATGTTATTTGTTAATACATACATACATACACATTATGTTATATTCTTAACTAACTTACTCACCAAGTATTGAACCAGCAAACTTCTGACTGAGAGGCAAGCACTCTAACCAATATGCTGACAAGCAGCCTGAATTACCATTGAAATTATTGTGCAAACATTCTTATACAATAATGAAAAAAATTGTCTGTATGTCTATTTATTAAAACGAAATTACAAGAAACCTAATAAAATCAAGAAGATTTCCTTATTAAAAAAATCAATAAGATGCTGTACACATAATCATATAGGAACCTAATAAAATCAAGAAAACCTTATTGAAAAAAATAATAAGATAGCCTAATAAAATCAAGAAGTAAAGAAAACCCTTTTAAAAAAAATCAATAAGGTAACCTAATAAAATCAATAAGAAATCCCTATAGTTTACAATTTATAAAAAACCTAATAGAATCAAGAAGTTTTTCTCTATGGATAGTTTTTTGGTGCCAAAAATTACGGAAATTGAGTAAAACAAGTTGTGAATAATAAGATTTCTTCTTGATTTTATGTGGTTTTCTTCTTGATAAAATTAATAAGATTTACAACATAAAAACAATAAGGAATCTCTATGAAAAAATCTTCGCTTCTTTCTGCTGGGATACCCCTTAGCCTAAAAACGTTTCATAGAGAAAATCTTCTTGATTCTATGAGGCAGTTTTTTCTCTGTGTACGCCAACAAGAGTATGAAGTCCTTTTTCATAACAATTTTTTAATATTTCATGTTGCAGGCGTAAATATAACCCAAATTTAATGTCTATAAATTTCACACACAATATTCGTATTCGTATTCGCGGATATCGTTTCAAATATTCGTACTCGTATTCGCAAATATCAAAATTTGACATTCGTTACATCACTAGTGCATGCATACATAATTTCAGTTTCATTTGAGTCTTGGTAATTGTTCAGCCAACAATCAAACATAAATATCAGTTTATGGTTTTTTGTCACAGCGTTTTATGCACATTTATGTATGTTAATTTTAGTATAATTTTCCAAGAAAATTATAGCTTGCTAAAATTGTGTGTAAATTATCTTTTTAGTTTTATGTCATATTTTGTTTGAATTTAGCAAGTAAATTTACTATTAAGTGTGTTAGGTTTATTCCAAAAGTATTTGATTGTAATCTACGGCCCCATGCAATACTCCAGCTTTGGTGTTATATTCTAAAACTAAAGAGTAGAATTTTATGGCAATTATTCTGTACAATATTTGAAGCATATTTTAGTATCCTAATTTTACGGTATTTACTTTCCACAAAAGGTGGAAAAGAGCAATACCTTAAAACCAAACATCTTATTGTTTTATTTGCAAAGCAACCCTTTGGTAAGATCCTAGACAGGCTAACTTTTATCTCAGCAGGAAAATAAAATTGCGTTACAGCTTATATGAATAAAAGATTATTTTTAAGCTACATATAAAATTGTACTTTTACTGATTTAAATAAAGAAAACATTTTAGTGAATATTTTACCAACTTTTCGTTAATTTTTTCTTAAACATTTTGTAACTTTTTAAGGGCGTTTTTCGAAGTTTTTAGGCCATTAACATGCGAACTCGGGTCATTATGTGTATGCTCTTACGTCGAATAATATTTAATTTGTCTAATTTTGAATAGTTTTAAAACACATGTACACACAAACCTTCACTTTATAAACAAGCAAACAAAAAGCACTTGAACCAATTTTGCGTTTAAAGTTCAATGCCCACAGGCAACAACATTTCTTTTCAAACAACTAAAGTAGTGCAAAACCGATAGTAAAAACAGCAACAAACTAGTTGTACAAAGCTAGTGGCTAAAATTTATAGATTTAGTAAAAGCTAAATAACTTTAAATTTGTTGCATGAGTCTTAATTTAATTAGATGCCTTAAAAAACTTACACAGAGAAAAAACTGCCTCATAGAATCAATAAGATTTTCTCTATGAAACGTTTTTAGGCTAAGGGGTATCCCAGCAGAAAGAAGCGAAGATTTTTTCATAGAGATTCCTTATTATTTTTATGTGGCAAATCTTATTAATTTTATCAAGAAGAAAACCACATAAAATCAAGAAAAAATTTATTGTTCACAACTTTTTTGCTCAATTTCAGTTATTTTTTACACCAAAAAAACAATCCATAGAGAAAAACTTCTTGATTTTATTAGGTTTTCTTATAAATTGTAAACTATAGGGATTTCTTATTGATTTTATTAGGTTGCCTTATTAATTTTTTTTAAAAAGGTTTTAGTCTTAATTTTATTATGCTATCTTATTGATTTTTTTCAATAAGGTTTTCTTATTAATTTTAGTAGGTTCCTATATGATTATGTGTAAAGTATCTTATTGATTTTTTTAATAAGGAAATCTTCTTGATTTTATGTGGTGTCTTGTTATTTCGTTTCTATAAATAGACATAGAGACAATTTTTTTCATGATATTTTTCATTTTTGTATAAGAATGCTTGCACAATAATTTCAATGGTTATTCAGGCTGCTTGTTAGCATATTGGTTAGAGTGCTTATCTGTCAGGTAGAAGTTTGCTGGTTCAATACTTGGTGAGTAAGTTTGTTAAGAATATAACATAATGTGTATGTATGCATGTATAAATAAATAACATCTACAATATACTACATACATACATACATATGTTTATGGTATAGAATTTAAATGAAAATACTAAGTACAGAGAATAAAGACGCAATTTTTCTTTATTTTTTATTAAAAAAATCAATAAGATAACCCCATAAAAACTACAAGATTTCTTCTTGATTTTTTTTCAAAAAGGGTTTCTCTATGAAATTAATAAGATTTCCTTATTGAAAAAAAACCATGGAGATTTCTTATTAATTTTGTTCTATTTTATGAGGTATTTAGTAGGCATTCTCTGTGGAGTGATGCACGCATATTCGTATTCGTATTCGAATTGTCGAATATTCGGCCATTTTTAGATATTCGTATCCGTATTCATATTCGCCTGAATTTCCAAACAAATTAAATAAATAAATGCATAAATCCTAAATGAAATTTAAATAAATGGTTAAAAAATATTAGTTTGTACAAATCCATTAAATTATTAAATTATTATTTCGGAAATATATGTTATCTTTAATTTACAAGAGGAGCATATTTGTATGCTTTAAAATTTATATGCATCTTATGCACATAAAACATATTTACATATAATGCCTAATTTCTCTATTTATGAGTTAGCTATTGTTTAATACATTTTTTGTTATAATCCTAAAGAATAATTTCATTTAAATACTGCCGGCTATTTAATTTGTCACACTTTTCACATTTAACATACGAATTAAAAAATGTTGTCCTAAATTTTGTCCTAAGTGGGACAAATTAAATAGCCGGCAGTATTTAAATTAAAACTATTCTTTAAGATTATAACAAAAAAATAGTATTAAACAATAGCTAATTTATAAATAGAGAAATGTAGGCATTGTGTGTAAATATGTTTTATGTGCATTAATATTTTAATTCGTAAAGAAAACTATGCATTTTCATTTCACTGCAACAATGTGATTTAGTTTGAAACTGAAATTATAAACGAAATTAAATCTATTCATATTGTTGATAAATGGCATTTGACTAGATTTAGGTTGATGCTTTTTGTTCAATTAAATATTAAATGAAACTTGTTGTGTGCATAAGTTTTTATTTTACCTAATGCAATCCCTATTGAGAAGGTCTATACAATAGCTTAGATGATAGGGAAACAACTGTCATTAATTGGAGGCCAATTTATGAGCCCGTTACTTGACATTATTCGTTCATCGAATATGTCAACAAATACATATGTAAATTATGGCATGTTGTATAGTTATATTGAAACTATAGCTGCTACACCCGATTGTGTCACATCGTACACAGTCTAATTACGAATTTTTCGCCTGAATTTGGCGAATACGAATACGAATATTTTTCCAAACAAATTAAATAAATAAATTCATAAATCCTAAACGAAATTTAAATAAATGGCTAAAAAATATTAGTTTGTACAAATCCATTAAATTTTGTATATAAATTTGTGCTTTGTATCATTTTCAAATATTATTTAATGACGATCATTAAAATTTTGGGTAGTTTTTATTAACTTTAAAGCACGCCAACAGGAGTATGAAGTCCTTTTTCATAACAATTTTTTAATATTTCATATTGCAGGCATAAGTAGAACCCAAATTTAATTTCTATAAATTTCACATAAAATATTCGTATTCGTATTCGTATTTACATTCGTTACATCATTATTACCTAGATATCTTCGAATTTGAAATACAAGTATATTCGGTGACTTTGTGCTATAAAATGTGAGTGTCACTTTTAAACATTTTACAAACTTGTAGCAATATTCGAATTTTGAAATATTAAAATTCATAAGAAATAAATGAAGCCGCAGCCAAATTTTGAGAGTCAACATTTACAAATTTTTCTTACAATTCATGTAAATTAAAACAATTTAAATTTAATTGTAAACTTTTAGGAATTGTATGAATTTTGTGAATGATATGAATTTTATGAGTTTAAATAACTACTTACCTTCGGATAGTCCTAATTTATTTCAGACCAGTGGTTACATGGGACAAAGTTGCTTAGAACTTTCTGTAGAATCATTACAGTCACTTCCATAAGTTTCTATTAAAAAAAAAAATAATTCTCCAAACCTAATGTAGAGACAGTGCGATTTTCACAAACAAATGAGACTTAAAGCTTTGTTAAAAGTAATTTTCAAACCATACCATGAAAAATCTTTCAAATTAAAAATAGTTCCAAATTTAATTTAATTTTAGTTAAGGTACATTTAAGGCAACAGTAGCAACAATGGGTCTCACTGTTACTACTAATATTAACAATTCTATGAATAGTTTTGCAAAAACCTACTCCAGCTTCTATTTAATTTGTAAATACAAAAGAAAAAAACCAACAAAATATTTCCCATTCCCATAGAAAAATCAAAAGCGTGCTAAATGAAATTAAGTTGATTGGAAAATTTCAATTAACGACCACTTGTAACGAATTTAATATATCACACTGTTTCACTTTTTATTAATCTATCCTTCCTTATGCAATCGTCTTTAAGCAAATTAAAATTAGATAATTCAAATATGTGACCAGAATATTAAATCATAAGTAAATTTTTTGTCATGTTTAAATTTTACCATTTCTATACAAATATGAGCAACTCTTTCCTTACCAACGCCCTTTACCAGCCACTTCAATGGGGTCTTCTCAATTGTGCTTATGCAACAGTTGGTAACACAATTGTCTACAACACGTGATTAATTTTACAATTATGGCAAAATACTTTTTAAAGTGTTTAATAAAAATAAAAGTTAATGCAGCTAAAAGTGAAAAGTTTTATCAATTTAAACGGGGTGTTTGGTATTTTGTGTGAGTGTTGAATTTTATGTTTTAATAAATTTTAATTTAGCAAACATTTCGGCAGTATGCCAAACATGTAAAAATATACATATACATACACGACATACCTACATATATATATATAAACAAATAGTGCAAAAATATAGTGCGATTGGAATATCTTTATTTGTACATTGTTGCAGATTCAAAGTTAAGTTATTTCCACAAGACATGACTTTTGAATTGAACTTTCTATTTCGATAGGTTTTGAAAATATATGTAAGTACTTATAATTCTTATATCTACTTTATTGATAAATGGACTTTTCTTTAAACTATATATTTTTTAAAACCCAGAGTAACAACAACGTAGGGCTACATACATATCGTTACCTTAATATAGAAAGGCCCTAACTCATTTTTTTTTTTTTTTTGAAAACGTGTAAATCTGCTAAATTCACTTTTTATAAAATATGACATTTTAATGTCGTTCGTAAGAGAAGGGAGATACCACATGGACTGGGTGAAATATTTATTTTAATTTGAAACTCTGCATGTCGATGGAACTTAAAATATATGCTATATAGAGAAAAAGTAAAAAAAAAACTCTAGGCCAAAGACATATACACAGAGAAAACAGTGCCTACTAAATACCTCATAAAATAGAACAAAATTAATAAGAAATCTATATGGTTCTTTTTTTCAATAAGGACATCTTATTAACTTCATAGAGAAAACCTTTTTGAAAAAATCAAGAAGAAATCTTGTAGTTTTTATAAGGTTATCTTATTGATTTTTTAATAAGGTTTTCTTCTTGTTTTTATTAGGGGACCTCATGAAAAATAAAAAATAAATTGCGTCTTTATTCTCTGTACTTATGTATGTATTTTCATTTAAACTCTATACCATATACATATGTATGTATGTCTGTATGTAGTATACTGTAGATTTTATTTATTTATGCATACATACAAACACATTATGTTAAATTATTAACTAACTTACTCACCAAGTATTGAACCAGCAAACTTCTGACTGATAGACAAGCACTCTAACCAATATGCTAACAAGCAGTCTAAATAACTATTGAAATAATTGTGCAAAAATGCTTATACAAAAACGAAAAATATCATGAAAACAATTTTCTGTAGGTCTATTTATAGATATGAAATAACAAGACACCTCATAAAATCAAGAAGATTTCCTTATTAAAAAAATTGATAAGATGCTTTACACATAATCATATAGGAACCTACTAAAATCAAGAAGAAACCCTTATTGAAAAAATCAATAAGATATGTAGCCTAATAAAATTAAGAAGAAAACCTTTTTAAAAAAATTAATAAGGCAACCTAGTAAAATCAATAAGAAATCCCTATAGTTTACAATTTATAAGAAAACCTAATAGAATCAAAAAGTTTTTCTCTATGGATTGTTTTTTGGTGCCAAAAATAACGAAAATTGAGTAAAAAAAGTTGTGAAAATAAGATTTCTTCTTGATTTTATGTGGTTTTCTTCTTAATAAAGTTAATAAGATTTACCACATAAAATTAATAAGGAATCTCTATGGAAAAAAAATTCGCTTCTTTCTGGTGGGATACTCCCTAGCCTAGAGAAAATCTTCTTGATTCTATGAGGCAGTTTTTTCTCTGTGTATACATATTTGTTTGGTTTCTAACTGAACTAGTTGTCAGAACGCCATAATTTTGGAAAAAGTTGGAAATCGTTGTATAGTTTGCGAGTTTCTCTATAAAAAATTAAAAAAAATTACAACAAAGCAGTTTATTGAATTTGGATTTAATTACATCAAAACAGCGAAGGTTTTAATTGCTCTTTATTTCAATTAAATTTTAAACTGTATTTTTCTTCTCTCTTAACAAATTTACTCAAGGAAGTGAGAGTGTTTTGCTGTTCGTTTTCTAATGCCCTAATTCAGTAAGAAGATTTAGGACGTTTTTGCTTGAAAATGCTTCTGAGTTCTTGTCTTTGAAGTCTCTAAATTATTTTCTTCACAAATGGTTGTTGTCTTTGACAATGAAAAATATAAATATTATTGCCATGTTTTTAAAACATAAAAATTCAATTAAATTATTATACAATAGTTTGAAAAATATATGAAAAATATGTGTTGGATATAATGTTTAGAACAAAATCATAAAGCAAATACACGAACCTTATAGCATAGACAATAAATAAAAATCGTTTTAAAGAATCAAAACTGCTTCTTTTTTTCGTCCTTAGACAAGACGATACATTCGTCGAACAGAATTAGGGCATAAGTCTTTTGTTTTAATGAAATAATTTATAATTTTATTAACTTTTATTAAATTCCCAAACATGTTTTAACATACAAATAAATATGTACATAAATAATGATGGCAAGGCATCAAAGTAAATCAATGCAAGAAAATAATAAATATAAATATTTGATAAACGTGACCATACCTCCCGGTTATGTGGCACTTTATATGAAAAATGTGTGCATTCTTTAAGTAGTTTTAAGCAGACTTTGGCTTCAATAGCATTTTAAACAACATTCAAGTCACGAAAATGTAACATTTTTGAAACAATCATTAAGCTGGAAATTAATGTATTAATAAATATTAAAAAAAAGAAAATTTTATTTTAAAAGTACAAAAAAAAAACAGCATCAATGGCGGAAAATGAGGCGACAAAGATAAATTGTCAAAATTAACAGTTATTTTGTATTGTATATACTCGTATTAAATAGAAAAAGCGATCAAGGTGTTTGTCATCACGAATAAAAGATTTAGAAAACAAAAAATATAAACTCTGTAAGTTGCAGATTAATTATTAAACCCATAACTAGCACTCAATCAATAAAATTGCCTTTTCCCTATAAATTAAAAAATAATAATAATAATAATAACAATAATAATATTTATATAAGTACCTGCATAAATAAAAGGTTAACTAATAAAACTCTTTTGTTATTATTATTATTTCATTTGTTATACAATTTTCTTACTCAAGCGTTTTGCTTCAATACCCAACGATGACATTTCATTATTAAGAAATATAAATATTGTCAAGGTTTTTTTTTATCTTTGTATCAAATAAAACTACATACACACTAAACTATGTATTTAACTTAAATAAATCTGTGGCAATATGGAAAAAGTGCTTAAGTCATATTTTTACTGTGTGGCAGTAGAGCACTTTTAAATTTTCAGAAATTTATTTCATTTACAGTTAAATGTGGAAATTCGGTGTTTTTAGAAAAACATCGTTAACTTAATCTAGATTATGGGCCAATCAGACGATGTCTTCAAATGTAAATGTGCGACAAGTCGAACGTTTTTGTGGAATTGGCCCTTTAAGTCGAAAAGGATAAGCAGTAAGTCATTACGCTATAACTTCCTGAAATTTTGGACAAAATAGCTGAGATTTTGCCTAGGGGTACTTTTAAATATATGAAGATTACAAACTGAACTTATCTCAACTTAAGCACTTTTTACTTTGTACCAGAGAAATACCTACATACGTATTTGTCTATGTATGTAAGATTAGCTTCTCTAAGGGGAAAATATTTTTGGCAATAAATTATTGTCCCACTGTGGTAGGTAAAATATGCACTTGTATTGATTTAAACGAGTATATATACATATGTATATATATATATTTTTTTTTTTAATAGTTTTTTAGCTACATATACATACATATTTCTATATATATATATACAAATGACCATTGATATTTTATGCTGTATAACATTTGACCAAAAATTTACTATTAACTTGTGTCTAAATATATAAAAAATTGTTTTTTTAAAAGGAGTGCCTACAAACAATTGATATATGTATGTATATCTAACAGCGAGTAGTAAGAAATTAAAAATACAGCGTAAAAAGTAAAATAAAAGAAAATGCTTTAGGTGTTTCATACAAATTCAAAAGAATTTCTTTTTGTTTGGAATTAGAGTAGACCACCTGGTATTTAATTTAATGGCTCGATTTGAATGGCGTTGCCAGTTGTTTAATTTAATTTTTTTGCCGAATGTTTACTATATTGTAATTAAAAATTATTTAATTTTATTGGGCCTTATTTTATTTTCTTGTTTGGGGATTATTTCCTTGGGCCTTTTTTTACAAAAAAAATTTCTTTTATCGGAACAAAAACATCCGCTTGACATATATTTGAATTGTTTATTAACCTAAGTGGTCCAACCACTTTGGCGTTTTGTGGCTCCACCCCCCTGCAAAGTGCAAACTTAAGCTTTGTAATACCTCCTCAAATGCTCTATGAAATTTTATCATAATCGGACGGCGTGTTTAGAAACTGCAGAATTATTTGCATTTTTTTGTGAAAAACCAAAGTGAGCCAAAATTGGACGTCGAAAATGCTCTTCGTCAAGAACAGCAACAGTGGCCCGAAATCATTTTCATATGTTAATGTCATGTATTCATCTTTTAGATTAATTTTTTTTCATTAAAATTTATTTTTTGTGTGTTACTTTTTACAATTCAAAGTTTTTTTTTGGGCTTAAAAAGAACACCCTTTATTATGAACTTTATTCTATTACTATTAAAGCAATAATAAAAAATCAGCTAGACTGATGTTTGATATACCTGACAAGGCCTTTAATATATTTTAAGTATATTTATTACTTTTAAAAATTAAAAACTGGCCGCCACCACTCACTTGAAACTTGAATAAGATTTTGTTCTAGAGTTATCAGCTGACTGTAAAAAGTATTTCACAATTTATACATACATAAATTTTTGTGCATTTTTCTTAACCATCGAGATACATACATGCACAACTTTTTCATATTTGTTGGTAATTTTTCATTAGTAGATTAATATATATTTTTTTAATTTTTCTCTAACCTGCCACTACCAGTCTTGCTTTAAGATTTAGTTTTTATGATGCAGATATACATACATATTTTGTTACCTTTATTGCTCAACTTGATTCTCAAATCCCCCACTACGATGATGTTATAAATATGTTTGTTCAATTGTCAGTTAGTTTGTTGGCATGTCAGTCTGTTAGTTTGTGTCTAACAAAGAATTTAACTAAACTTGCAGAGCAACAATAACAAAAAATAATATGAGTAAAATAAAAGCGACAGCAACAAAATTCAAAATAACACAGAAAAGGCGTTTAAGTATGTTATTGTCTTAATTTTTATGATTGTACCTCCAGTAATTTACATTGTTTCCCTTTGACTTCCATAAAGCTTGTACGATTTAACCCTTTCGCTCCATGCACTGATTGTATGAATAAACATATTGTATTTGGTACAAAAAATTCGTCGTTACTTGTAGTTGCAATTGTGTTTATAACATTAAAAAATTTTTCTTTTTCCACTAACTCATTTTCAATATTAAGACATGTAATGTTCTGGAATACGCATCGACTTGATGAAATTTACATGTAAAACAAAACATCATAAATGTTAAAAATTTGTTTTTGTTTATCATAAAAAATTTACCGTTTTTAAAGAAGAGAGCAACGCTTCGAAATTCTCACATTTATTTCATTTTAGAATTGTATGGGAAACAAAAACAAATTTTTTAAACTTTGTTTTTGCTTTAATTTAAAGTTTCACTTCTTCGATGCATTTTCCCATTATTTACAAATGTTAAGGAAACGGTGTAAATAACATGTTATTTTTCAATAATTTTCAAATGCTCTTAACAGTTTTTTTTTCTTGGTAATGGGTGTTTTTTATTGAGGTATAGAACTTTAAGTTGGCATCACTTTTTTAACTGGCGGCCATTTTGTCAGCTGTCAAGTGATTAATATTTAGTTTGGTTTGCCATTTCATCATGAACAGGTTGACAAAAGAACAACGCTTGCAAATCGTGCAAATTTATTTCGAAAATAATGGTTCAGTTCGCGAAGTTTACCGCAAGCTCCGTCCATTTTATGGTCGACATAATCGTCCATCAGAGCAATTAATTCGGCTAACCATGGATCGTTTTCGCACTACGTTTACTCTATGTGATAATACGCATCCGCAGAGACGTCGAACAGTGCGCACCGAAGAAACAATTGCCGCTGTAGAGCAAAGTGTTGAAGAGGACCCGAATGAATCGATTCGCCACCGTGCACAGCAATTGGAGCTTTGTCCATCAACTTTATGGAAGATTTTGAAGATTTTGAATGTGGATGAGTTGTGGTTCCAACAAGACGGCGCTACATGCCACACAGCGCACGTCACAATCGATTTATTGAAGGAAACATTCGATGAGCGCATAATTTCGCGGAATGGACCTGTCAATTGGCCACCAAGATCGTGTGATTTGACACCATTGGATTATTTTCTTTGGGGATATGTGAAGTCGCTCGTCTACGCCAACAAACCAGAAACGTTAGGGGACTTGGAAGCCAACATTCGTGGCGTTATTGCCAACATACGGCCCCATATGCTCGAAAAAGTGGTTGAAAATTGGACCTGTAGAATTGGCTTTATTCGAGCCAGCCGCGGCGGCCACATGCCCGAAATCATATTTAAACATTAATGGCATAAAATTATCCTTCCAATAAAGCCAAATTGATGGACATTAAAACGATTTTCTTGTGTTTTATTTCAATTCGAAGTTCTATACCTCTAAAAAAACACCCTGTATTCTTGATGCTGGCTGCAGTTGCTGTTGCTGTTGCTGTTATCGTATTCATAATGCCTGAGAGTAACAGTGTCTGTTTGTCTGTCTGTCTGTCTACTTCTTTGTTTTTATTGTTTTTCTATTTTTATTATTGTATCACTTTAAAACGTGTGCAATATTTGCAGTTGTTGTTGCAGTTATTGCAATATTATGTATGTGTGAGTGTGTGTGTGTGTGTTTATTGTTATTTTTTCCATGTTGTTGGAAGTTGCTTTAGGCCTGGTTAAAATTTATGACATTCATTGACTGGTTGGTTCTCTATTGTCTGCAGCACCCAACAATATTGTGATCACAATCAAAATGTTTTTGTCGCCGTCAATTTGTGATTATTTTTTCATTTTATATTCTTTGACTATAACACTTTTTTAAGTCTCATATTTGTTTGTGATATTTGAAATAATTTTTTTCTCAAATATTTTACATATTTTATTGCAGTAGATGATTTTGTTAGGAGGGTTTTTTTGCTTCTTTTTAACTTTTTAAGCCGTGAACTAATTTCGCTGAGAACAAACTTATAACATTATAGCATAATAGCTTGTATTACTTAGTGTTTATATTGCCAAGTAAAAAGTTTAACTCCAAAAAAAAAACATGTTTATTTCGTTATCTATGTTATGTATATATACATATATCTATATACATACATATATATGTGTGTTTGTTCCTAACGCATGATCTCTGGAACTATAAGAGCTGTGTAGCTGAAATTCTGAGCACAGGTTCGGGTCAATGCTCGGTAGGCTTCCGTTTTGCTTTTAACCCAACTGTGTGTAGTAATTTGTAGTTAAAAGAAATAATTGTGGATAAGACAACGATTGCTGGGATCATAAGTAGGGAAAGGATTTTCATGTAAATACATGTTTTCTGTCGCTGATGGGAACAGTGTTCCATTTCATATACATAAATACGAGGGAAGTTCGAAAAGTCACGGACTTATTGATCGTAAAATATGTTTGCGAATCAACAAATTTGCGGCAAAATGGTATCGATTTGTTATTGCATATTTTTGCATATTTTATGATAAATAAATATTTTTGCATATTTCATTACAAATGTATATTTTCATATATATATTTTTTTTCATGCTATAAATCTAATTTTGGTTCTTTTATTAGTTGTGTAAGAACAAAAAAAGACCAACACGAGAAAAATTTACGTTCACATTTTTTGTGATGTTATTCGATATTTTAAAACACCGTAAAACTCGTTCTACTCCTTTGCAAAGTTCAAAACCTTGGCTTAAGTCCAATACCATTGAAAATTAAAAACAAAAAACATGAGCCCTTTTAAACCTCAAAAAGGTTTGTGTAATTTTTATCAGCGCTCTCTATGTATGTATGTATTCCGCATTAATTTCATGTGGATATAAAGTGCTTTTGAAAGCTCCTTTGCGTGTTTCAGCCTTTAATGAAAAATATCCAGTGATACGATACGGATACATCCTATAGTAACTAGATGGGGAACGTGGCAGAAGACTGTCGGATACTACGAGCATATTTCTATTAATAAAATTAAAATTTCATTAAAGTAAAAAAACTTTCCTCCATATGCAAAAAAAATAACGTGTACGTTAAAACAAAATTTCCATACAAAAACTGGTATTAACGTGCACTTGAAGCACAAGTTATTTTTTTTTACATATGGCGGCAAATTTTTTTTTGGTATTTAAAATTATGTATATGATTTCCAAAAAAAAATTTTTTTTAAAGTGGAAAAATTGTGAAAACGAAAATTTTTCAGGTAAAAAGTAGTCCATATTAGCCATTAGGGCGCCTAATAGTGCTGGGATACTATCGATAGTACTATCGATAATATCGATAGTTTTCAAACATCGAAAATATCGATAGGAAAAAATATCGATATCGATATTATTTAAAATGCAGTTTTGAAAACGTGAGATGTTATAAAAAATTTTTAACTGACATCAGCACAACTTTTGGAAAACTGTCGCCCAAATTAAAGTTCGTAGATACATTCATACATATTAAAATAAACATAAGGCTATAAACTTTCAATAAAGTGATAAAAAATACATGTAACCTGATGAAAAATTAGTTATATTTTTCTTTCTCAAGTACAGACATTCAGTCGATAGTAATATCGATAGTATCGATAGTGAAATCTGATCTATCGATATATATCGATAGCCGAAAATATCGATAGTATCCCAGCACTAGCGCCTAAACACGTTCAGATTGTATTGATATGTTGACAAAAGTTGTTTAGTTTTACCGGAGCTATAACTTTGCCAAATATAGTCGGCAAACAATCAGGAAATCCCTGGAAGTTATTAAAAAAATTAAAAAAAAAATTTTGTTTCCTCTACTTTTACGAAAAAAAGTGCTGGAAGAGATTATTTTTTGTTGCTTAACCAACAACAAACTAAAATTATATCATAATGAATTTACGCAAAAAAATATAATTAAAACTATAAAAATCTCTATAACTCAAAGTGTGACAAGTACAAAACCTTAACATTAAACTGATTACAATTGACATTATAAACTCTCTTAAATATAATTCAATTGGCAACAAATAAATTGTATTTATTGATTTCTTTATTGTACGGAGTATTTTTGCTTCCAATTTATTATCAAACAAACGAATTATCATGTAACCATCGCCGATGATTAAATAATAAAATAACAATTATTTAACGATGATCTTATGGCGTGCGCTTCTAAATTGATAGTCAAACGGCTGTAAAAGCACATCAATAAAACGAAGAAACTACAGGAAAAAAAATCAATACGAAAACAGATGCAACAGTCACCTCTGTCTGTCCACAAACTAAAAATCCAAAAGTCAACATCTAAGTGTAAAAAATAAAATAAAATAAAATAAAATAAAATAAAATAAAATAAAATAAAATATATATTGGCCAGCTACTAAAACGACTTGTTATTTCCATGTTCATAAGAAGTGCTGCAAACATGTAATAGATGAATAACAAAAAGAAACAAATGGGAAAAAAATGAAGACGTTGTGGCGCTAAGTTGTTGCACCATCGAATATGTCTTGAGATTATTTTTTATAATTGAAATAGCAGACTGAGTTTGCATTAAATCGCACTATACAAAGTGTGATTAGAAATAAATTCAGTAAAGTGCGGCTTTAACTCGCGCACGAAGGGTTCCGTACGTTGGGCTTTGAGCATTTTTTTAATAGTGTTTTTTTACGTTTTTTCAGCTGAAATATTTTTTTTTGTTTTTTTTCGCTTTTTTCTCGTTTTGGCAATTTTTTTTAATTTTGGCGATTTTTTTTTATTTTGGGGTTTTTTCATTTTGGAGATTTTTTTCAATTTGGCGATTTTTTTTTCATTTTGGCGATTTTTTTCATTTTGGCGATTTTTTTTCTCATTTTGGCAATTTTTTCATTTTGGCGATTTTTCCGGTTTTTTCGCGATTTATTTTCAATTTAGAATTTTTTTTTAATTTGGTGCTTTTTTTTGTTTTGGCGATTTTTTTTTATTTTGGCGATTTTTTTTCGGTTTGGCGATTTTATAATTTTGGGATTTTTGTTTGCTCTTACGGTTTCCAAGATACAGGAAGTTATCAAAATTACATAGTCAAAATTACATTAACTGATGGTACACCCTCTAATTAAAATTTTTAAATTTTAGTGTTAATTGTTGTAGTCTGTATAAAAATACACTAACTTTACAAATTTCAAGTGCATATACATACATACAATTGTATGTATATTACATGGAATTTTAGCATTTTTCGTTGCTCGTTTTGGCACCCCTTTAATTTCCAACTCTTATGTATTTGTTGTTGTTGCGGCCAAGGGTCTACACACTCTGTCCAAATTTCAGGTGCGTAGCTTTTACGGTTCTCGAGAAAATGACGGACAGATGGACAGACGGACAGCGTAGCGAAAACAATAGGGTTTCTTTTCAACTTTGGTGAAATTTATATCAAAGTCACACATTAAACAAAGCTCTAGATTCGATTGAAATTAATAAAGTGCAAAGAAGCGGCGGCCTTACTTGGTAATAATCAATTAAATGCTAACTATTAAGCTGCTGCCTAATGTAGAGTAAATATCTAAAAAAAAAAAGTTGAAGCAGATGCAAACATAACATTGCAGCCCACAGTGAAACAAAAGACATAAGGAAGGACTACATCACATCAGAACAAGAAGACAAGACAATTTTAATTAGACTGGTTGGGGAAATAGAGCATCTTTAAAATATTCTATTGGATGGTTTTTTTTACCAGTTTAAATGTTTTGGCCTTTGCGGAGATCATACATATTACAATCGCAGCCACTGTGTGTGTATCATCTTAAAGTTGTAAGAAGTTACATATATGTATTTAAAACGAGTTTGTGGTTTGCCATAACTTCTTCTTCAAAACAAAAATTAATTTTTTTTTATATAACTTTGTTTGAAGTTTTTTTCTTTCAACCCAAGTAAAATAAATACAGCATTTTATGCATCTTTAACTCTTTTAGAGTGGCAATAATAAAAACTTAGCCGCCGGTAGCAAATTGTTAAAAACAAAAACAAAATTATGATGTTTAGTTTCTCGTTGAAGCAGTTTTTGTTGTCAATTATTGTAAATAAGCCAGATTGATGTGAACTGCCTTTTTGCTTGTTTCGTCCGATAATAAACTAAAGAAAAAAAAAAATAATTTAAAATACGTAAATATTTATGTATGCAGTTGTTTTTATGCAAAAGAGCTTTGAGGTTTATTATCAGAACTAATTGATTGTTTATCACGTGTGGTGGGGAAATTGTGGCCCCTTATATTGTTTACCTATGGATTTATGTAGGTTTTTTATTCAAATTAAAACTGTGGTCATGTTAGAAATGGTGTAGAAGTAGGATCATTTTAACTATCTCACTTTTTAGCAAAATAATTTTTCTTTCGTATTGAAACTTACGCATCCCTTATCACATTCACTCTGTATTTTGGGTGTAGATGGAACAAAAAATATCAACATTGCAGCTGTTTGGTTCTTTTGGAAATTTTTCAGTTAAATTTTGGATAATTTGACAAATGTCAAAAAAACTTTGGTGTAAACGGTGTCCTCAGTTTTAAGCCACCATATAGCTCAAACTTGGTCATAGCTCTAAACTATATATGGCAAAAATATAGCTAAGAGTCTACCAAACAAATCTTGTTAACATCTTATGGCAAAAAAGTCCTTACATCAGGCACTTTTTTTGCAAAAAGTGAGGAAAACCATTTTGATGGCTAAGCTATTTATGGCGCGATACAGGCGTGAGGAATTGACAAAAATAATCGACACTATTACAGTTATAAATTTATTTTTGTACGAAACGAAACAAATTGTTTGATTTTGTTTTGTTTCGTTCTTTAAAGTGAGTAAAACAAAAACAGTGAAAACGATTGCTCAATTAGTTTTTGTATTGTTTTTGCACATGAGCACAAACCAGAGAAGACAGCCGATCGGCTATAAGCCGGCTAACAACCGACACCGGCCACAAACAATAAACGTTTGAAATATTTGCGGCGAATTTGACCTTATTTAACACACTAAGTTTGTTTTATATAGCTAAGCAGCATAGCTATAATAGGGTTCCTAACACACCTCTCTTCTTGTTAATATATATTTTTTTTTTTTGCAAATAACTAGCAGGTACTCCTAATTTTTTGTTAACAGTATTTGGCAAAGTTGTAGCTACGGTGAAGATCAACAAGTTTTGTCAACATATTAATATAATTTGAACGTGTCTAGGCACCCTAATAGCTCATATAGCTCACTCTAAAATTTTTGAGCTCTAAATTTTTTTTTTTAAAGTTATGTAATTCTCTGATGAGTTTCAGTAACACTTTGTGCAAAAAATATAATCTTTTTCCCGCACCTTTTTTTTAATAGAGGAAAGAATATTTTCATTACAATTTTTGGCAGAGCATCAAACAAATCCTTACAATAGTAAATACAAAAATTTGCAACACAAGTAATGCAACAATAACGTAGAAAGTAAAAAAAAACAAATAAAAGTATAGTCTAACTATATAGTCAAAAACGAAAACTTTTGGATAAAAAGTGGTCTGTATAAGGTATTAGGGTGCCTAGACACGTTCAAATTGTATTCATATGTTCACATATTAGCTTTACCGTAGCTACAACTTTGCTAAATATTAAGAGTCCCTGTAAGTTATTCTGAAAGAAGAAAAAAAAATTCCGTAATTTTTGTAAAAAAAAATGCACGAAGAAATCATTTTTTTCCATAAGATGTTAACAAGCTTTGCTTTGTAGTCCTTATAGTGTTTTCACACTGACATGGTTTTAATAAAAGTTGGTTTTAGCGTTAAACCCAACTGTTAAAACCTGGTTTTACCATACAAATTGTTTTTGTTAAAACCAACCTAAAATCATTTTTGAATTGGTTTAAAGTTGGTTTTATGAAATGCAGCCTTGTTTTCGCTGTGATAAATTCAATGCTGCCAAGTTAAAATGACCTGAAGCAGCTGATAATGTTTATGCCAGTGAATAAGAATATGTAGATGTCGCCTGAAAGATTTTCAACCTAAAAATGGATGCAGCAGCAACAATAATCAAAACATTATGGAAAAGATAGTTTTTTGAAGCAAACAACGAAAATATTTTCATTGGAAGTGAAAATAGACGATATGGCTGACATCGATACGCCGATAAAAAGTTTTATTCTTGTTGTACAGTTTGTCAAATAAATGTTATAAAAATCAGAAAAAAATACAGCAACAAACACACGCATTTCTGCAGGAAATTTATTTCATTTGGAGCAAAGTTATTAGACTGTCTGTGAGTTAAAACCTGAATTTAACAAACTTGCAGTGTGAATGCAAAATCATATGTTTATTTTTTTAACGTTAAAACCAGGTTTTAACTTTCAGTGTGAAAACACTATTAGCTATATTATTGCCATATATAGACCTATGACCAAGTCTGAATTGGCTGTTGGCCAAAAAATTATGACACCAATTTTTTAGGGCGCACTGATTTTAGAAATCTTTGGAGGCCCATAAAACAACTGATCACCAAAATCACCAAATTGAGCATAAGGTTTTACCACCATTTGGTATTACTATTGAATCTATACTGCCAAGACTGTGTACATTTTTCACTATTGCATAGTGTAATTAATAGAAACAGTAAGATACTTTGTTATTGTTATGTTAATAAAATTTTTTTGGCAATAATTTTTTGTGTGCCATGCAACAAGGAATATTATAATATAAATAATTTTTTTTATTTTTTTCCCGTCTTTGGCAAATTCATATGAATTTATTTGAAAAACGAGGAACAGTTTTTACAGAAAATTTAACTTTGCAACGTCTTTCTTTAAAGATGATTTTTATGTCTTAGCAGAAAATGGTCTAATAACTGCTCTTAAACAATTATATAACCAACAGTTGAAAATGTTCTGTAAAAAGTTCTTTGAATGGGAAATTTAAAAATAAAACTGTCAGTTACCATCAAAATAAATATTCAGAAGATGCTTTAAAATGTAAAATTATACCCCAAGATTAAAAAAAAAAAATAAGTTTATAAACCAGTAATCATCGGTTATTCTTTTCTCATTCCATTAAGATTGCACACCTTGGTATAAATATTTTTTTTTTAATTCATTCTATAAACGAGTGAATAACTTGATTGTAATAATTTTTACAACTCAAATTACTCATGTTGATTTTATTATCTAAGTTTTTTTTCTCTTTCTGCTTCCACTTAATATAGTGTTAAAAAAACTGATTTAAGAAAATGATTTTGATAACAAAATAAAACAAAAACAAAAACAAACAATAACAAAGACACTTTTGTTTGTTTTTGCATTTGAAGCGCGCTTGTTGCTTAAGTCTTTCGTTTTCAGCTGAAGTAACGAAGTATTCAACGAAAGCATTTGTTGTTGTTGTTAAAAAAATTTAACATGGTGGATTATACGAGTACATGTTTCCCCTTTTTTAGGGTTCCGTACACCAAAGGTGAAATGGAACCCTATTGTTTTCGCTACGCTGTCCGTCTGTCCGTCTGGCCGTCTGTCCGTCTGTCCGTCTGTCCGTCCGTCCGTCTGTCCGTCACAGGGTATTTTCTCGAGAACCGTAAGAGCTACGGACCTGAAATTTGGACACAGTGTGTAGACCCTTGGCCGCTACAACAACAAATACATGAGAGTTGGAAATTAAAGGGTGTGCCAAAACGAGCAACGAAAAATGTTAAAATCCCATGTAATATACATACAATTGTATGTATGTATATGCACTTGAAATTTGTAAAGTTAGTGTATTTTTATACAGACTACAACAATTAACACTAAAATTTAAAAAAATTTTAGTTAGAGGGTGTACCATCAGTTAATGTAATTTTGACTATGTAATTTTGATAACTTGCTGTATCTTGGAAACCGTAAGAGCAAACTTCTTGAAATTTTCAAAAACGGTAAAACAAAAAAATCTCAAAATTATAAAATCGCCAAACCGAAAAAAAATCGCCAAAATAAAAAAAATCGCCAAAACGAAAAAAAAAGCACCAAATTAAAAAAAATTTCTAAATCGAAAATAAATCGCGGAAAACCGGAAAAATCGCCAAAATGAAAAAATCGTCAAAATGAAAAAAAAAATCGCCAAAATGAAAAAATCGCCAAAATTAAAAAAATCGCCAAAATTAAAAAAATTGCCAAAATGAAAAAAAATCTCCAAAATGAAAAAAATCGCAAAAAAATAACCAAAATGAAAAAAATCGCCAAAATTAAAAAAAAAAATCGCCAAAATTTAAAAAATCGCCAAAACGAGAAAAAAGCGAAAAACAATAAAAAAAATTATTTCAGCTGAAAAAATTTAACAAAAGCTGTATTAAAAAAAATGCTCAAAGCCCAACGTACGGAACCCTTCGTGCGCGAGTCAAAGTCGCACTTTACTGAATTTATTCTTGAATTTATTTAAAATTCTTGGCTTATTAACTTTTTATTTGCTACATTATTTATTTCACTTTGAGGTGGCACATTTCTTAAGAAACAAATTAATTAAGACTTCTATATATTTATTTTTTTTTTGTAATGATTTTAGAAACTCTAGCAACTATTACCATGAAATATAAATTTAAAAAAAAAAGTATACTCGTGTTAAAAGGAGTTTTTCTTACATAATTGTTGCTTAAGTTAAACGATGACTGCCAAGTACATTTAGTTTGCATAATTTTCTCACGCTTTTAAAATTCTAGCTTTTTTATATTTCTTCGTTTGTGATCTATAACAACTTTTTGCTATTTTTACTCTCAATAGTAATTGCATATTGGCTAATCTTACTGTTGCTGTTGCTGTTGCTGCTGTTGTTATACACTTGTCTACCCTGAAGTCTAGGAGGTTAAATTTAATCTCAATAGTAGACTTTGCCTACAAAACAAGGTGTAACCAGTGGATTTGTAAGCAATAATCACATGTTGTGTATGTGTGTGTATGTGGAGCGATTTATTGAAATTACTCGTAAATTTAAATCAAATTCAAATGTTGCAACTTTATTCATTCCAGATTTCAATTATTGTTCAAGTATTCGTCTAGAGGCAGCTAAAAGGGGTGGAAAAATTCTTTTGTTATTTATTTATATATTTTTACTGCCTTTGTGTCATACTCTTCTAATTTATTTGTGTAATAGGGTAAAGTGATATTGTATTGGATTTTTATTTTTTTACTAAAAAATTACAATCAGTGCTTTTGTGTTACGTAACATGTATCAGCAGTAAAATATATATGTATATCATAAATTATATTCATTGTCATTTCATAATGCAATGATGCCCATACTCAATGGGTGGAGGGATTCGGGTTTATTTCTCGAACTTGAAATTTTAAATTTATTTAAAATTTTCGAGTAGATTTTTTAAACTTTTATTCAAATAATAGTTTTATTTAAATAATGAAAACCAAAAATCAATTACATATTAGCTTACTCCAATAATTTTTTTCAACTTATTCAGCCCAGTCATTAATATTCCCGCGGAACTCATTTCTCAGAGAAAATAATTTTCTCGAGAAAAAATTCTTCCCATCCTGAAATCCTTGGGAACAAAAATAGTAATAAGTGGCAATACCACATTACGAAGCCATTTGTTTTGCTGTTTGTTGACATTTTGTTTTCTCCCTTTTTTTGCGTCCAAGCATAAACAAAACTATTGACATTCAACAACTTGAAAAGCATAATAAACATAATCACCCCTATCGTGAATATGTATTCTCTCGAAATATTTCCCTTTTCCCTAAAGTTGTAATTGTGAATTATTTCCACGTGAAAAATATGGCATCGCCGATTTTTATTCCCGTGAGTTTTTTTTTTCAAAAAAATATGTGTGTTTTTTCACAATTATTTTTAAAATTAGTGAAAATGAATGAATTTATTTATATTACAGTAGAGGGTCTCGGCCAACAGGCAACAAAAAAAGTGCCCCGTACACCAGCGAATATAAAGTATTGTTCCAAGGACATTTGAAAAAAAAAATTTTTTTTGCAAAACGACAGGTCAAAGACTTTTGAATTAAAAAAAAATTGGTCTTCCTCAGACAAACTCATCGATATATTATACTTTGATATCTGAATGTAAATACTGAAGCTATGACAACAATGTCTGCAACAATGAATTTTTTATAACAACATTTTTTAATTATTTGTGCTGTAATTATCGAAATACTTTCTTTGCAAAAGTTTTATGATTTTTCGCGAGCTATAAATTTCTAAAATTAGGGTGTCACATTAGGGTGGTAGCAAATGAGATTTGGGGGGTAAGTACTAGAACGGTACACTTAAGGTCAATAGACCTAAGAGCAAAAATATAGGCCACCCTGAGACAAAAAAAATTTGCTATATCAAACTCTAAGACCGGAATGTAAATATGGAAGAACGAAAAAACTAAAAAGGCGACCCCTACGTTCGGCAAAAAAAATTTTTTTTTTAAATGTCCTTGGAACAATACTTTATATTCGCTGGTGTACGAAGCAATTTTTTTTTTGTGACACGGTCTAGTATACAGTAAAGGAATTAACTCTGCAAACACCCATCATTTATGAAGTATGAGGAAACTTGGGAAGAAATTAAAAAAAATTAATTATGCCAATAGTTGGGCTGCTAAAAAATATGTTTATAGAAAAAATAAAAAAGTAATTCATAATTATATTAACAACAATAGTAGCAAAAATATTCAAAATACACAGGAAAAAAAATCTACATACAGGCATAAATTACATGAAAAAATACGTGCAAAATGTTTCAGGTCGCCAACTTGTTTGAAAATTCTGTGATTTCCGGTACCAAGCAAGCCATCAGCAAATGGCATCCAAATATGGTCTAATATGTTCTTAAAATATCAACATTTGACATTAACTCTAAAAGAATCTAAACATTTACCACAAATGACGTAATAAGGCTGAAATTTATAAAATAAAAATTAAAGGGTATTCTATAAGTTTATGTAATTTTTAATATGTCATTTTGAGAACTTGCTGTATCTTGGAAACCGTAAGAGGCAAACTCTTGAAATTTTCAAAATTGCTAAAAATAAACAATCCCAAAACAAACAAAAAAATCGCCAAATCTATAAGATTCCCAAAAACCGAAAAAAATCTCCAAAACGAAAAAAAGTGTCAAGACTGAACAAAATCGCTATAACTAAAATAAATCGCCAAAAACTGAAACAATAGCCAAAAACAAAAAAGCGAGGAAATAAAAAAAACGCTAGAGCTAAAATAAATCCTCATAATTAAAAAAACGTCACAAACTAAAAAATCCTCAAAAACTAAAAAAAAATCCAAAATTTCAAAAAAAACGTCACATAGCGAAAAAAATCCCCATAAACAAAAATGAGCCAAAACTAAGAAAAGGCGCCAAAACTGAGAAAATCGCAAAAAAAAAACCGAAAAAAAGTTTACTGTGTACTTGAAAATTTAAAAAAAAATATCTATGTATATGAGGTAAAATATTCGATTAGATAGACAAAAGTTTGTATAGTATTACATACTATGTAGTGTTCGTACCGAACACTTCGTGCGCGAGTCAAAGTCGCACTTTACTGAATTTATTTAGCTTTTCTCAAAAATGTTTTGGTTGAAGTCCTAAGTAGAAACGAACAGCATATAGACGTTGCTTGACCAACAACGATTATAAATTTTTCATAGTAATATATTACAGACTTAAGCTGCCATCACAAGACCTGTATTTTACATCTGACTTTTCGGCTATACGAGTCATATGGGCATTTCTCCAAGAAATTCCACTTTTTTGTAGCGTGCGACAGCAAGCAATTAACCTTGTATTTCTGAACAACGTGACTCGATTTATCTTAAAATTTTACCTAATGTAGAGCTGCTGACGGCCTACATAAATATATAAAGAAGTAAAAAAACGTTTCGTTTTCTTTGAAAAAAAAACAAGCAATTTACTTGGTGTCGCACGCTACAAAAAATTGACATTCCTGTGGAAATGTCCATATGTAATTTGGTATAACTGTCAAAATGAACGAACGAACATTTTTAATTGCATCTGACATAACCTCATTCTTTATACTTTCTCCAACACACACTGTCACACTTTTATTATGTCAAAACAGCTGACTTCTGATACTTTTCTATATCAAAATAGAACGTAATCTAACTAAAATTTTGTTTTAGGCGATGGTAGCGAGCCTCTGAATTCAACAGATTAAAATTTTTAATATTTTCACACTGTAAACATTACTGTCGAGCCTATAATAGTAAAAATATTTCAGACGTTTCCATAAGAATACATGTAGAAAACAATCATAAAGGCTGCTCTCATGTAAAATTTTAAAAATGTTAGATAGGTCAGTTAGTTAAAACACCGACGATATGTATGTATACACGACATATTTACACATATTATTAAATTTTGATTCAACGTGAAATGTCTTTGATTCAATATGGTTATCCTGTTATTTTAGTATCGAATTCACGTTGCTGCAACTTGAAATAACTTTGATTCAATATGAATTTTCAATTTAACTTAAAAGTACTACAATCTTAAATCAACATGAAATAAGATTATTTCAAAAGGAAAGATTAGATTTATTTTAAAGATTACTGAAAACATGGAAAACATATGAAGCAAAATCACTGCCGAAAAAATTTTAAATTAACCTATCTTTCTTAGATTTTTATATGAAATTTTTCGGTGTGTATGAGTATATTTGGCAGTGGGAAATTTGATTATGTCAGATGTAAAATACAGGCAGCTTTAACGTCAAAAAAGTCGAAGCTGCTGTTCGCTACCAACTTAGTTTTCCGCTTTGAGGGAAACATCATTAATCACTTAAGTTAAAGCCATGGTCAACAGTTAATTAAATATTTAACCAAAAACTAAATTGAATTATCAACTTTTGGTTGCCAGTGGATACTCTTTTTTTTGTATTGTGTAAAAGTGGGCATATGGAAGTGTCAAATAGATACAGTTGAAGGTGATAATATTACAATAACCTTGAATCTGGTAACGAAATTATTTCGAATCACATTCGATACACGAAGTGAAGCAAAATTTTGGATGCAATTCTTCTATTTCTGTTCTTTTGCTGTGATTTTAAAATGTTTTGAGTCAAATTTTTTTGAGTTTTCATTCTCAATTTTAAAACATTTCACATGCAATTTAAAAAAACGTAAAAATATGTACGCTATGTAAGTGTTTACATCAATTTACTTTTATTTTTATTACTGCAATAGATTTTAAATTAATTAGTTTCGAAGGCTTCCATTTGTTCAGCCCCCTGTGCCAAAGTTTTGTGTTTTGTTTCTGTTATTATTAATTGTTGTGATTTGAAAATGATTAAACAATGATGTCAGCTAAAGATTAAATTACTTTTCAGATAAAGTCGCCGCCTTTTTATTGTATTTTTTATATATGTATATATTTTTTTTTCTTAAATATTTGCTTTTATTTTTGCAATATTTTATTTCATTAACGTTTCAATTGCTTGTCACTTTTACTTGATTTTTTTACGTAGCGAGTGATTGTGTAATAGAATGGCAATGAAAATAATAAATCTTTCCATAGAATATTTTTGCTATGACGTCTCAGCATGTAAAAAGATTCTCCTCCAGTAAGTGGGTGGTTTGAAAAAAAAAAATATTTCTAATATTTTTGGTTTTTTTTAATATTAAGTTAAACATTTAGAAAAAATTTCGCTTACAATCATTTACATGAATGTAAGGTTTTCGAATTTCTTTCAGTTTGCTTTTTAAGTTTGAAAGTGACAGTTCGTGTTTAAGAAAAGCTCTGCAGCTTATTTATTTAGAGGTAAAAGCACTTGGAAAAAATTTTAAAATATTGAACTTAAGCCAGATTAAGAAATTACTCCTGATTAATATTAAAATATTTTAATTTTATTGATGGGTAAAATGAATCTTCGAAAACCCGTCATTCACTATTTCAAGCTATATTTTCTACATTTTCATGACTTCTTACGAATGCCATTTTTTATTGGATTAATATTATAAATGCTAAAGTAATTTTGTTTTGTTTTTTGCTCTTTAACGGCTAAAGGAGAGTACCGATTTGAATATAGAGTACAGATTTGATTCTAGAAGCACACATTGGCTAAATATTTTTTTAACTCTCGACCACTAGGGGAGATAGGGTGCAACTACTGTCCCTCCCAAATAGATCAATATTTATATGGGAACATAAGCTTTGCACTTTTTCAACGTATTCCGAGATTCGCCGTTTTTATAAATGGAAAACATCAAAAGAAGAATGGCAACGTTGCCACTTGATGGTTGGCCAGTGATGATAAGATCATCTTGTTAGAGCTTTTTGGCTATATATATTTATATACATACATACATATATACATACATATATCTTAATTTCCATTTAAACAAAGTAATATGTCAACACTACGACGAGCATACTTAAAATTTAATTAGTCTCTTATTAATTAATAACCTCAATGATTAATCATTTAACAAAAATGCATTGCCAACATTTTTGATTTATTCTTAAAATCTTGGAAATTTCTGTTATTTTATAAATATGCAATTAATGATCAAAGAAATGTTAATTGTTGTTCAAATTCTGTTTCATACAATGCGGCATGTTTCTAAGAACTTTATTCTGTTTTGATTTATTAGTGAGTGATTCAACAAAATTAAGTACTAATTAGTACTTATACTTGTATAACTACTTCAATAATTTGAGTACTTATATTGATTTTCATTAAGTTATAACTTTTTGTTTCGACTTGTGGGTCATCATTCCGTATTAGTGTAATTGAATAATATGTTAACAATAAGTCGGTACGGGAAGGCGTGGCATTAGGGTCGTTGGGGAGTCATTATTGCATCAAGCCTTAGCGTTTTGACAAACAAAATTCCCATGCAAATAATGGACACGCTAATGTAAATACATATAGTCACCTTAATATGGAAATGTCTTAAATGATTATTTTTTTTAAATCGTTTTTTTTTTTGTATATTTCGATAGAAAAACATTTAGTGGCTTGTTTTGTAAAACGCAACGCTTAGCTTTGATCAATTTTGTTTTTGTAATTTAAATTTTTTCATATAAGATTTGTCAACGCTTGGCGTTGCGTTTAAGACAATTAGTTCCTTTTGTATTTTTTATACAGCATAACGTGCCATAAAAGCGAAAAAAGATTAAGCGACAAAATTTTCGAGTTTTAATTTTTTTGGCAAAAATCGATTATTTACGATCGCAGATAAATGATTTTCATAAAAAAATTAAGTTCGAAAATTATGTCGCGTAAGCTTTTTTTTCAGTATTTCCAGATTTCGATTTGAGTGAAAATTAAAATTTTAGTACAATAAAAAGATACTAACCCTCATATTCATAAAAAAATAAAATGAATTTGAAATCCATTTTAAATAAACAAACAACAAAAATAATTTACGGTAACATAAAACAAAAAAAATTCTTATACTCGAGCTATAGATATGTATGTATGTATGTAAATAGCTTTAAATTTTAAATTAAATACATACATACATATACTAAAAATAGTCATTCTTTGTTAAATCACTAATATGTAACTACAATTTTTCCATTTCTTTTATTTTTAGACTAAGTGAATGCATGTACATATGTATATCCTGTTCAACATTAAACGTTTTTATTAACAGTTAGTTAGTCATCATTGTCGTCAATCAGTGCAGTGACAACGCCAGCAGCGGTCACATAAATCCCCAGTCAGCTCCATTGAGTAAAACACCAAACATGTAATTAATTTAAAGTAGAAGAAGAAGAAAATACAACCAGCAAAAAATATTAAATAATTTCTGTCTGCACTTTTTTTTATTAATAATTTGTTTTTGCTTTAAAAACCCTACAACATCTGGCAACATTTAATTGCCGGTAATGAAATTCATAATAATCAACTGCAACAACAACAAACACTATTACTACTACTATTCCCATAACTACTGATACCGCTATACAAGCAACAACAACAACAACAACTAACATTCATCATCATATTTAACGGCTAAATCCAACAAATATTTAACAGGGGAAGAAGGAGTAACATTTCTCTTATTATTTCTCATTTATCACTTTAACACCCAGTAGCAAAACAAAACTACAACGACAGCGGCGAAACTACACAGCGACCGAGTCTTCAATACGACAGCCGTGAAAGTGTTGAATAATTACCCGAAATAATTAACACGTTCAAAAAACAAAAGCTGCTAAATCATCCCAATGATTTTTGTTTAATACACGAGAGTTGTGGCACTTTTTTTTTTGGTGTATGTTTTTGTATAATCATCTTCATTTTCTAACATAAAATTTGCATTTGAGCAAATTTGTTTGTAAAACATAAAACAAACAAAAAACAAAATCTGTTAACCAAACATACTGTGATATCAAAAACCAAAAGAAAGGTAAGTTAATTAATCATATAAAATTTATTTTAAAGCAATTTATTATTATAAACAAAGCGGGCTGGGTAAACATTTGTGTCCTAAAATAAAAATCCAAAGCCTTGGGGTTTTTTCCTAGTAAATGTCAAAGGATGACAACTCAATTCTAAGTTTTTTCTCATTTGACAGGTGTTTTACTTCATGACCTACTGCCTACTCTGTATTTTGATTTGCTTTGTTTGAATTTGTGGGTGCCGTAAATGCATCACTGCGCTGCAAATGGAAATTTAAATGTTCTAAACTAGTTCACTGAAGTAGATAACGCGCCAATAAATATGAAATATGGTTTACAAACATGATTACCACTAAAACAGATCACCAGCGAACTTGTATTGCATTTTAAATAAAAGTTTGCACGTATGATGCAGAGCAGTGATGCATTTACGAACACACCTTGTATTGTGAGATTACGTGACGTTTGGATCTTTTGTAAATAGAGATGCGCTTGTCAATCTGATTATCTGATTAGCGTTTGCTCATTCCTTTAAATAATTATTGCAGAAAAGCATGTTTTCCCTTTAATTTGCGTTACAATTTTAATTTTCATATTAAATATCAAATAGCATACAATAATAATAGAAATCTTGGTCGCATAGCAAATGCAAATTTTATGCAAATATGCGCGGGTGTGCTACTCCTATAAATAATATTAAAGCAAATTGCTTATATAACGTACACACGAGTCCAACCCTTTTGACATTGGCAATTAAAAAAAATAAAAATAAAATTAAATAATAAATAAACAGATCATTTCGTTTAAAAATAAGTGTTTTTACATGTCAAGTTTATTTAAACGTTACAATTACACGCCACCAAGTCGCTAAAACTCGCTTCAATTCCATTTAGTTTTGCTTTCTAGTTAAAAAAAAAAATCATGTATTTAAGGAACAATTTAAAAAAATATAGAAATTGTCAAGGCAAATTCTCGTATAATATATAAAATGCGATAGAAACAATATAAATAGTTTCGCTTATGCACGCAAACAATTGAAATTGATTTAGTTTTAAAGCAATTAAATTATAACTTTAATATAAATTTAAAAAATCAACACCTTTAGCCAACTTATATTTTATAGTTACTGAACGATTGAATATTGACTTCTTTGACATGTGTACATGACAAGCGAAATTCTATGCGAGAGTGAGCATGAGTGATTATTTTAATTCAAAATTTATGGGTATAAATCTGGTACTGCTGCGAGTATCGCAAACTATAGTGGAGTTCGGTTATAACAAACTCTAAGAGACTGCGCAATTTTGTTCGTTTTTTTTATACAATTTAGATAAACAAATAAAACAAAAATATAATCTTTTCAAGGTATAATTTCATTAAAATCATACACAGAGAAAAAACTGCCTCATAGAATCAATAAGATTTTCTCTATGAAAAGTTTTTAGGCTAAGGGGTATCCCAGCAGAAAGAAGCGAAGATTTTTTCATAGAGATTCCTTATTGTTTTTATGTATGTGGTAAATCTTATTAATTTTATCAAGAAGAAAACCACATAAAATCAAGAAGAAATCTTAATATTCACAACTTTTTTTACTCAATTTCCGTTATTTTTGGCACCAAAAAACAATCCATACAGAAAAACTTCTTGATTCTATTAGGTTTTCTTATAAATTGTAAACTATAGGGATTTCTTATTGATTTTATTAGGTTGCCTTATTAATTTTTTTAAAAAAGTTTTCTTCTTGATTTTATTAGGCTATCTTATTGATTTTTTCAATAAGGGTTTCTTCTTGATTTTAGTAGGTTCCTATATGATTATGTGTAAAGCATCTTATCGATTTTTTTAATAAGGAAATCTTCTTGATTTTATGAGGTTTCTTGTTATTTCGTTTCTATAAATAGACATAGAGAAATTTTTTTTATTTTAAATTTTAATTTAATTTAATTTTTCAGCCAAGAGGGGTGCAGTTTTACAAGCACTGATTGTCTGCACTCAAGATTTTTTTAATGTTATAAGCGCATAAATTTCCATGACGTTCAGTGTATGGAAATTAAAAAAACGTTCGTTATGAGCGAAAATTTGCTATAACCGGAGAGCATACTAATTTGTATAAAATACTAAGGCAGGGGGGAGGGGAGCAGAGAAGTTGTATGCCCATAATTTATTATAAACAGCGATAGTTATAACCAAACTTCACTATATCTTCATTCCACTATCGGTACAATGCATCGATTTCCGTTGGCTCACTGCAATAAAGTCCTTAAGCTTAAGCGGCATTGACTTTTACATATGTATATATGTTTGTATTCTCTAGAACCTTATACAATTATTCCAGGAATTCTGTTTAATTAATTCTTTAAATTTTTGATAAAAAAAAATCTTTCTGTCAAATATTCTAATAGTGTGGAATTGATGCTAAGCTAAAATTATTGTTCGGACAAAGACAAGTCTGTTGTGAATTAGTAATGGTAAATTTGAGCTTTCATTACAAGAAATCTTTCAACAAATTGTGATAAAATAAATCAAATCAATTCTCGTATTCCATTTGCATTGATTGCCATCACACACAGTGGGCCAAACACGTAAGTGCTGATGATGAAGTTGTGACGGCCTTGGAAAGTAGATTGATTTTTCATCTTTTTTTTTCAGAATAATTGTGATTATCTTTGTTGGGATTTTTGTTCCTACAAAAATTATGACATGTAATTTGGACTCTTCTTAACAAGAATTTTGGCCTTATTAAATAAAATAATTCAACGGCAGTCTGTTTTAGATTAGTGGTGTTAAATTTTAGCATTTATTACCTAAAGATCTTTCAACAAATTGTTGTACGATGAATCAAAAGAGTTCACATATTTCATTTGCATTAAAAAATATGTATTTAGAGCTGAAATTTACACTACATAAAAAGAACCAAACACATGGATCGCTGATGATGAAGGTTGGCCGGCCTATGAAAACACCATGTTGTTCCGTTCTGCTGGTGTTTGTCATAATAATTTATAATTCCCTGTAGTGAAATTCGTTCCTTAAATTGACTTACAGAGCGATATGAACTTTATTTAGCCCAATCCAACCACAAATAGAGAAACAAATAAGTTCGGACAATATAATTAAAAAGTAAATAAAATAAAGTATTATATCTAGATATAGGTATTTTTTCTGCAGGTGTTGAATAGCGTTTAAAATATATACAAACGGTTCCTTATTTAAACGGAAATTTTATGCGTCTTTATAACATTTAGCATTCGCATCCCAATAGGCGGTAACCCCGTGTATTTTCTGCACAATTGATTTCATGACAACTTAGATGTTTAAACAGTGTAATTAAAATTGCGTTCCGAAATAGGATTGGATTCGTGTGGATTAATTAATTCAATTTATTAAAACATTTCGAATGTTTAAAGGTTCATTGGCCGCACCAAAATATAAACATTCCTATGTCTATATATACAAATGTATGTACGAATATATTTATTAATTTAATTAAATATTTCAACACGTTACTACTGCTGTACTGTAAAAATACTTTAAACGATTTATTTAGAATTTATTTGATTTTTCGCTTGTGTGTATTAAAAAAAACAATTTTAATATCAAATAACGACAACGTATTATGGACATTAAAGCACAGTGGCTCGAATGTAAAAGAAAATAATTTAATAAAAATACATTGAGATGGATTATTCAGGGCTAGCAGCTGGTTTTTATGCGAATTTCACTGTTACTAATACAGAAACAATTAATATTTTACTGAACAAGTAAAATAATAATTTTGAAAAAAAGTGCGTTACAAAATTTTTTATATTTTTAACTTTTAAAAATTTTATTTTTGTAAGCATACGAATATTTGCAATTAAATAAAATCACCAGTGTACATTGTACAATTTTGATATCAATACAATTTATCTATGTATTCGACACTGATACCAAAACCTTTTAAGCACACAATGTTAAATAATTCACTGCTGGTATACCACGATGTTAACAACGCTGTTCTTTACATCAATAGTTGAATTCTCTAACTTGTTGTAACTATAAAGGAAGTGTTTAGAAACAATAACAGTAAAATTACCGACTTTTTACTTCTAAATATATTAACATATTTTATATACGCAATCATATATGTATATATTTTAATCAGTCATCGTTCCCACTGTGCAATTATTCAGCAACGATCTTGTTGATCGTAAAATTTCAATTTGACATCAAAAAACATTAAAAGTCGTCATTCAAATTAACTGTCAACGAATATTTTTATTTTTACTCGTACATATTTACTCGTTTTGAATGTTTCTTAATGGTGTGTTTTTATTACATATTAAGAAATAGCGTAATTGTAATTTAATTCTATTTATAACACGTACACAGTAAATGCTTGTGCAAATAAAGCAGCTTGATCAGCACAAAAATTTAAAAGCTCGCCTCTCTAACATTCGTTTTCTAATTAAATGAGAACAGAATAGAATTCTAAAAAAAATATATATACGTATAAAACAATTACTTATCAATTTGACGTTGAAATTGATACAATTATCAAGTGGTACTAGTACTTATGTTATCTAAATGTTGTGATTTTATAAAGCTACTATAAAAATTGTTGTAGCTTTGCTATTTATGGGGCGATACAGGGGTTAGAAAATAATTTTCGTAACATAAATAATCGACACTATTACAGTTATAAATTTATTTTTGTTTTGATTCCTTTGTACTTAAACCAGAGCACGAAAATAAACGAAACAAATTGTTTGATTTTCTTTTCTTTAATTCTTTGGAGTGAGAGAAACAAGAAAACGATTGCTCAATTTGTTCAAGGAAAAAAGAAACAATTTTGTTGCTTTGTATTTGCGTATATACAGTGAATAGCAACAACAAACTAATAAGACAAAGTTGTTTGTGTATTTCGTATTGCTGGTACTGCATGTGTGCATGTGTGCATGTGTATTTCGTATTGCTAGGACTGAGTGTGTGCTGTGAGCAGTGATGGGAAAGTTAGTACTATCTATATTTACTATACTATTTAACATGAAAAAGGACCGTAACACATTTGATGCTCTCACGGACAACTTATATATGCAGTCAGAAGACGCGAGCATGCATATATTTTTGAAAATAATTAATTTTTATAGCTTTTATAGCTTTGCTATTTATCTCGCGATACAGGGGTTAGGAAATAATTTTCGTAACAAAAATAATCGACACTATTACAGTTATAAATTTATTTTTGTTTTGATTGATTTTGTTTTGTTTCGTTCTTTGAAGTGAGTGAAACAAAAACAAAACAAGAACAATGAGAACGATTGTTCAATTTGTTTTTGCTTTGTTTTTGCATATGAACACAAACCAGAGAACAGCGCCGATCGGTTGTAAGCCGGCTAACACCTGTCACCAGTCACAAACAATACATTAATTTAATCGCACGCCGCTAGAAAAGAAAATAATGGGAAATAAATGGAAACGTTTTGAAATATTTGCAGAGAATTTGACATCATCATATACATAATATAATTTTATTGCATTGTTATTTCACACATGAAAGTTGTTTTAAATAACTAAGTAGCAAAGCTATAACCGGATGTCCTAAGACAACTCTCTTCTTTTTTTATATAGTTGGGGTATTCAATGGTACTCATAAATTAACACGTTTTAAAGTAATAACACGAAAATATATGACTGCTGTGAGCAACCCCTCATAATTTACAATTATAAATATTGTACTTATTTGTATTTTGGTTTTAGCACCTTTGTACATACATTGCTTACTCTCTCTCTCTCTCAATTCCTTTGGTAAACGCTCACGCATTTCTACATGTAGTTATGACAAACAATAAATATAGCTGAGAAAGTATTATTACTTTATTACCCTTTTGTTTGAGCCACAACAATTTTTTTAAACTATGTTAAAATGTTAAGACATTACGACACTTAAGACACGGGTGTGAATACCCCAATTATGTATCAATTTAAAGCTACAAAAAAAAAATCAAAAAGCAGGTGAGTGAGACTTTGAACAATATTACATTGCAAGATAAAAATAGTTAACGATTTAAAATCGTAGATATTGAAAAAAGGTTTAAGAAATTTACTCATGACAAATTTAGGATTTCCTTGATGGCAACAAGGTCGGTACCAAATGCTAATTCTAATAGAACCCCGCACCATAAAGCTAAACTCTCTTTAAGAGTTCGGCCATCCAAATTCCTCCGTAATTTTCCAGTCGCTGTTGAGCTTTTTTTATTTTTCAACCAGCACTACTTTTAACGCATGCACATTAGCTATGGCATAGTGTTATATGAGAATTCTTTGTAACGAGATTTCGACTTGCTAAACTCCCTCATTTTGTGAGGTTCGGAAAAAAATATTTGAGCCAAAAAATGGTGGCGGTCTGATGGGGCGGCCAAAGGTCGTCTCTTCGTGCTAAAAGTTGAGGGTAAAAGCAAAAAAATTACAAAAAATTTATATAACTTTCCCGGGGTCACCGCTTCAACGGTCAAATGTATGACCGCCTAACTACTCTCCTTAAGGGGACTCCCTTACAAAGGGGAAATTTTTATAAAATTTACTAGCAGGGCTCTAACTTTCCTTAGGGCGTACCTATCGAAGTCAAATGTATGACCGACCAATTTCCAATATTTTTTCAATACAAAGATTTTCTCTATCGTCTATCTTCAACCATTAAGGTGGTCCCCATACAAAAAATAATTTTTTTAATATTTTTTTGTAAGAAATCCGCTTTTTCCGCTTTTATGGTGCCTCCCCGGGGTGTAAAATGTAAGACCGACCCACAGTAATTTTTTATCTCCAACATTTCCTTGGAACATATCTATACATTATCTCGACTCCTTAAGGGGGCTCCCATACAAAGGGGAATTTTTTTTTATAAAATATGCCCGCAGGGCTCTAACTGCCCCTAGGGCATACCTATCGAAGTCAAATGTATGTCCAAGCTTCAATATTTTTTCAATACAAAGATTTACTCTAAACATACTTATCGTCTATCTTCAAAAATTAAGCTTGTCCCTATACAAAAAATAATTTTTTTAATATTTTTTTTTAAGAAGGCCGCTTGTTCCGCTTTTATAGAGCCTTCTGGGGGCGTAAAATGTAAGACCGACCCACAGTAATTTTTTATCTCCAACATTTCCTCCGAACATACCTATGCCCTATCTCGACTCCTTAAGGGGCTTCCATATTAAGGGGAAATTTGTGTAAAATTTACTCGCAGGGCTCTAACTGCCTCTAGGGCGTACCTATCGAAGCCAAATGTATGATCGATCCTAAATATTTTTTCAATACAAAGATTTAAATTAAACATACCTGTCATCTATCTTCAAAAATTAAGGTAGTCCCCATACCTAATGCACATATTAGCAAATATGTATTACAATTTTTTTTCAACAGCAAACAATTTTCAAAATGAATATAATATAATAAATATTTAATTAACAAAGTTGCAACAGCTCATTCCCATTTTGTTGCACTTTATTGCAATGGTTAAATGCATAATTTTCACGATGGTTCAAAACAATTTTAACGTTAATTGAATTATGAAATTTGTTCAGAAATTTATTGAATAGACAAATAACGATAATAACGCAAATAACAATTACAATAGTAATACAAAATAGTAATAGTAATAGCAATAGTAATGTACTGTATTACATAAAAAAAATAGAAAAAAGTTCATAATTAAAATTAAAAAGAAAACAAATTTTTCACACAAAAGTCCAAAAAAATCTACTCCTTGGTAAAGTGTTAAAAATAGTTTACCCAATATACATACTTGAATGTAATAAACAAATAAAATGAGAAAAAAATTGAAAGCATACGATAGTTAAAGCACTGGCAATTATAACAAATAACAAAAAATTAAATAAAAATTCAAAAAAAAAAAAAACAGAAGCAACAAGCAAATGTCATGCTCAACGCGTAACTGGGCCAAATTCAGAACCAACCAAATATTTCTCTTTTTTACTTTCACACCCGCTTGAGTTTTACTACAAAATTGCTAAATTTTGGAAACAAATATCGGTAATTTTTTTTTAATTTACTTTAATTCAATTTACTTAAAATGTCTTTAGTGATTTCAACTATTTAAAAAAAATTATTAAATTTTCGTTTATACTCGTACCTATCTTGCCCTTTTAACGCAAATGTAATATCTCGTAAATGCCACAACACGAAGAGGAGTCCCAAAAACATTTTTCATTTGCATGACGGACGGACAAGCAACAGAGAATCAACGGCTGATTTAGTTTTTTTTGGATTGCAATCGTTTAACAGATAATGGAATAAAATAAATACTTGTGCAAAATAATATTTAAGAAATTACAGTTATGAGCAAGAAAATAGCACACTTTTATAAGATAGTTACGTACTCGAGATGAGCTAAAACAGTTTTTAGGGGTTTTATGGTATCAAGTTTTATGTCCATGATATTGATTTTCATTTCAATCACATCAGCAAACATGAGCGTGAGTATAAAAAAGTATAGCCTGCTTGAAATTTTCTTTTGATGCTTTCGTGATTGCCAGTGACAGCGGAGTCATGAAAAGTACATGTTTTATCCTTTAAACTTGGAGTCTAATCGTCGTTTTCCATAAGGAGCTGATTCTATAATTTTTTTTAGTTTGAGATTATGACATTCGCTATCGAACAATGTAATAATATGGTTCGATATGAAATGCCTTAACCTCAATCTGATAACACGTGATCGAGTCAGATCGTTATCGAAGCCGTCGATTATACGCCTAACAATGGCATAAACGAAATATTGTTACAAAACAATTAGGGAGTTCACAAAAGGGTTTTAATATATATTATTAATATTGCAACATTTACATTTTAATTCCTTAATATGGGTTGGCAAGTTTGTTGTTTTTTTTTTTTTTTGAGTGTTAAATCAAGTTTAATACCAAGTGTAAAATTTAAAAGTCTGGCAAGCATGCCACTTCCAATATGGCAATATAGTTATGTTAAACTAAATAAGTTAAAACTGTCAGCGCAGCTGTAGTTGATGAACAAATTTTAAAAAAATATTAAATATTAAAAAATTTTGTTATTTTATATTTTTATTTTATTTCGAAAATATCAAAATGTTTTGATGTTTATAGGAAGCATTGACGGTTCCATTGTCGGTTGCAGTGTCTGTGTCAAAATATTCGAAAACGTGTTGCAAAGTCTGTACGTACCATTATAGCGTTGCCTGCTCACAATAAAAATGTTAAGTTGCCACAATGTTGCCACATTGAAATTAAATATTGCATCGTATTGTTAATGCATATTTTGGCATTATTTGCTGAAAATTCATAATTTTTAATAATTTCGTCAAAATGTATACGTTTGTCTGATGCATGTTTTTGTGTCACATTTTGTCAAAAATATTAATTTAAAAATAAAATTATTGTTGAAAAATATATTAATCCACAACTATTTTTAATTGGATGATATTGTGGTATGGACGACGTGTATAACATCGCGCTATTGCACGAAAGGTTCCCTGACCGGGTGATATCTGAAAGAGATGATCCCAATTGGCCACCGAAATCTTGTGATTTGTGATTGGAAATTTCATGAGAAGAATATAATCCTTAAAGCGAAGCCGTGGCCGCCATTTTACCGAAATTTTTTTCCACTATTAATTTACAATTAAATAAGCTGTTTTCGCGAGAATCGTAAGAGATACGGACCTGATATTTTCACAGAACAAATATAACTGACAGTTAAAAAAAGAAAGGGTTTTCAAAAGCGAGCAACGAAACATGTTGAAATCTTATTGTATTATGCAGACACTTATATACAGACACTTGAAGTTTTCAAAGTTAGTGCATCTCTATGCACACTACACCAATTAACACTTAAATTTAAAAAAATCAAAATATGTATATATATATATATTCTATCAGTTAATGTAATTTTGACAACTTGATGTACATATCTTGGAAATTATAAAAGACAAAATCTTGAAATTTTCAAAAACGCTTAAACTAAAAAATCTCACAACTAAAAAAAATAAAATGAAAAAAGCGCTTAAATGAAAAATATCACCTAAATAAATAAATGCAAAATAATCACCAAAGGTAAAAATGACGCCACAAAAACTATAAAAATCGCTTAAACGAAAAAAACACTAAAACTACAAAAAATCGCTAGAACTCAAAAAAATTGCTAAAACTAAAAAACTAACGAAAAAATCATCAAAACCCGACAAAAAATCGCCAAAACGAAAAAAGCACTAACACTAAAATATATCGTTCAACTAAAAAATTGCCAAACATCGAAAAATATGGCAAAAAAATCTTCTAAAATATTATAAAATATACCGATATACATATGTATATACATCAGTTCATCCGAACCGAAACAAGTCGCTAAAACGAAAACAAGCAGTAAAACTAAAAACTATCGTTAAAAATATAAAAAAATCGCCAAAAACCAAATAGCATTACGAACGTAATAGTGTCCGTACGGAACCGTGTGAGAGTCAAGGTCGCTTTTTACTGAATTTTTTTTAATTACTAATTATCAAAAAGAACAAACAAATTTAATTGGCAGAAGAAACGCGAACAAACTTAGTTACAACTCATCATCTGTTTAAGCAAACAATATATTCTTCTAGCTCATTCTACTTACACTACTAACTGCACTTAAGATTTTGTAAAAAACTAAAAAAAAATCGTGAAAACGAAAAAAGCGCCCAAAAAGAACTAAAAAATCACAAAAACTAAAAATATATATTGTAAAAAAAAAAACAAACAAAGACTTGTCAAAAATCGAAAAAATCGCAAAAACGAAAACACGCAGAAACTAAAAAAAGAGCGTCAACACAAAAAAATCGCAAAAAATCGTTAAAGACCGAAAAACCAAAAGGAAACAAGCGCCACAACTAAAAACTTCGTATGGTATTACATATCGCTCATTTACTACAATAGTGTAATAACTTAAAAAATTATTTTTTTTTAGTTAATAATGCAGAATAATGCGGCACTTTGTATTTTATCTTGTGTAAAAATTTCATATAAATAGCTTTTACCATTACCTCCTGACAGAATATTTTTTCATGTCTTCATTGAGTTGTATGAAAATTGAAAGTTTAAAAAGCGTTTCCTGCAAAACTGGTTTTTTTGAGTTGTGACACTATTCAAGCATATGAGCGATATGTAAAGTCCGTACGGAACCTTTAGTGTGCGAGTCAAGGTCGGTCGCACTTTACTGTATTTTTATTTATTTATCAAAATTAAACTTCTCATTGGAAAACTGTATATTAAAAATTCTTCAAAACTCCGCCTGCATTTATCAAACTTCTTTTGCAACAAATAGTTTATGTTAACTCTGCTATATTTACTGCCATCACTTTAAATCAAAGAAACTCATTCATTTGTTCATTCATCCAATGGCTTCGTTGTTGTGGTTATTTGTTCAACAGATTGAGCGCTTAGAGACCACAACGACAAGCAACAGAGCGCCGTAAATTGGTCAAGACATTCGAGTGTGCTGTGATCCCATGAATATTTTATTTGTTGCATTTTTTTCCCTTTCCCTTGCTCTTGCTACTTCCCCCTCCCCTATCCTACGCGCATTTCGCTATCAATACTTACGGTGCGATCATTGATCAATATGTAAATTGCTTTACTTTCGGTTGGCGATTTTCATTTCGCTTGAAACTTTAACTGAATAACAAACAAATTTTTAACAGTCTGTGCAATTTTGGGAGACACAGCAAAATGACGACAGCGGCGACAATGTACTCGTGCAAAAAAAAATTTTTTTTTTTGTAGACTTGAGGGTGGTTGGAATATTGACCAACTTTTTATGTTTGTGAAGTTAACAAAAAGTTTAACCCATTTTGGAGAGGTACAAAAAAAGCAGATATTTTACAATAAGCGAAAGAAATATTCCACAAATTTTTTAAATTTTAACTTCATACTACATTTTTGTTTTTCGCAATCAAACTTTATTAAAAACAGAAATTTTTGGATATTTTTCACATAAAAGGGTTAAGAATGAATGTTTAACACGACATATTTTACATTCAATTGGCAGGTGTGCCAAATATTCTCATAAATCTCTGTCCTTATGCGAGTATTTTATGAATTTGGTTATTTAACATAATTACGACATGTTAACCATTTAAACCTCTATTTTATTTTATTTTTGTTTTTTTTATTAATTTTATTTTACATAAATTTTTTTTTGGCACGAATCCGCTTTATTATTAATTCAGCAGCAAGAAAACAATTTATGTATACGAAAAATCTGTGCCTAAAAACTGAGTTATTTTGAGCAGACAAAAAACAATAACTTATTGCACAAATGTAGAATTGTAAAGCAACTTTATTTGATGACATTTTATGTAATTTATAGGCGAGAAAAAGTAGAAAAAAATTTGTAAAGTTACGAAATAATTTTTTTTTAATTACACTCAACTATTTTTTACACGGTCTTTTTTTACACGATTTTGAAATAACACGGTTCAAAAGTAAGAACAATTGCTTTTTTTGCTCGCATTTTTTGAACTTCCACAATATTTTTTTTTAATTTTTACATTTTGAATCCTAAACCGAAACCGACGAGTAACTGTGAAATTAAATTTTAATTGTAACCTTTTAAACTTGGAATAAACTTTTTTTATTTTTCTTGTTATTTAATATGTATTTTCTTTTGATAAAACTTTTTGATATTCACTATTTTTTGCACGTTTTACTCAGTAAGGGCTAATAAATCAGTCAAAGTTTAAACGCTGGTTTAGTTAAACTAAACTCAAATTTATATGTAGTTTAAACTCAACAGGAGTAAATTAGTGAACCATACTTTATGTGTAGTTTAAAAAATAATATTGTGCCAGCACTAGAATAAATCGTCGGTTGGTTTGTGGTGTGTGCAGACATAATGTATTTTTAATATACTGTGCAGCAAACCAGGAACCAACCGACGAAATGTCAAAAAGCAGCTGTTATGCAGCAGGCTATCAATTCTTTGCACAATCAAAATGGCAAAAAAGTTAAAATATGTTAATTAAAGGTCGCCAAATTTTATTGATGAAGGAATTATATTTGTGCTTGGCGAAGTAAAATAGTATTAAAGAAAAAAGTTTAGTGCTCTTTTCATGTAAAACATATGGTCTGTAAGCAACAAAACCATATGGCCTGTATTCGTAGTTTAAACGCCCAACTTTATGCGTTTACAGATGGTTTGAATACTGTGTTGATTTATAGGTTTGCTAGTTTAAACATATTTTAAACCAAAAATAGGGATTAACTTGCACTGATTTATTAGCCCTAAATGTTTGGATTTTTTTTAGCTTTAACGACTTTTTAAAGATATGGAACGTAGCACTAAATTTTTCATATATTACATGTATTTTTTACATGTATATCAAAATTTCAAGAAATTCTTGAATTCTTTTGCTATTTATGTTGAATTGTTATGTAACTTTTGTACTTGATAGGTGATACTAACATCGAAATTCGTATAAGAAAATTTGGCTGGATAGGACACACACTTCAAAAATAAACTGAAGAAATATCCAACCACGATCTTTTTTTTATAATTCCGCAAGGGGGTAGAAGAAGATGAGGGCTTAAAAACCTGACGGCGATCAACACTACAGGAAATTAATTCCAGAAAAGAACTCTAGTCTTGATAGAACCTTGAATACCATCGAAGAGCTCAAAAATATAGCTAAAGATGGCGGCAAATTATAGACAGCCTATGCCCACTATGCCTCCATACTCGGTGTAGAATTTGCCTTCAATACTTGAACTGGCATACTACTCTAACTTACTCGTAAGAAATTTTATTGTAGACGGTTTAGAAACTGATTCAATTCCAAAATATTTATATTCTAACCCACTGTACCTTGGAAAAAGGTTTTGTTAACATATTTGCGGTTCTATTGAAATTTATTGAACCATAAGTTTAAAAACCACCATCGAATTATTGTTATTTCTAAACCATATTTAGGTCAAAGAACAAACTTGTGTTTCACTTTTTTTATTTAATTCTTTTTTATATTTTTTGCAAAGCATAAAATTTTGTGGCCATAAATTTTTGTAGTTGAAGTGTTAGTTCAACCTACAAAACAGCAACAATCAGTCTCATAAATTGTTTTATTTACAAAAAAAAATTATAATAAGAAAACATTAAATAGTTTCTCATAGTTTTTTTTTGTTACTTAAACGGACATTTTTTTTTTTTTTGCATTTAAAAACAAAAAAAGAACTAAATCTTATTGGTCTGAAAGCTGTTCCAATTTTCAACACCTAAAAGGCGTTTTCAAAAATTCTTGCATGCAACATATTTCAGGTTTTCTTTTGGCCTCTTTAGATGTTTGTTTTTAAGTTTTTATTTGTTTAGAAAAAAACTGATTTATAGAAGAAAAAAAAATATAAACATACATATCGTTGCCTTAATATAGAAAGGCCCTAACTTAATATTTTTTTGAAACCGAGATTTTTGCATTTTTCGATACATCAAATGTTCTTCTATTGAAATATACAAAAAAAAAACTCGATTTCAAAATAATAACGAGTTAGGGCCTTTCTATATTAAGGTAACGATATATACAGGGTGTTTTTTTTAGAGGTATAGAACTTCGAATTTAAATAAAACACAAGAAAATCGTTTTAATGTCCATCAATTTGGCTTTATTGAAAGGATAATTTTATGCCATTAATGTTTAAATATGATTTCGGGCATGTGGCTGCCGCGGCTGGCTCGAATAAAGCCAATTCTACAGGTCCAATTTTCAACCACTTTTTCGAGCATATGGGGCCGTATGTTGGCAATAACGCCACGAATGTTGGCTTCCAAGTCCCCTAACGTTTCTGGTTTGTTGGCGTAGACGAGCGACTTCACATATCCCCAAAGAAAATAATCCAATGGTGTCAAATCACACGATCTTGGTGGCCAATTGACAGGTCCATTCCGCGAAATTATGCGCTCATCGAATGTTTCCTTCAATAAATCGATTGTGACGTGCGCTGTGTGGCATGTAGCGCCGTCTTATTGGAACCACAACTCATCCACATTCATGCCATCCAATTCGGGAACAAAATAGTCGGTTATCATGTGGCGAATCGATTCATTCGGGTCGAATCGATTCATTCGGGTCGAATCGATTCATTCGGGTCGAATCGATTCATTCGGGTCCTCTTCAACACTTTGTTCTACAGCGGCAATTGTTTCTTCGGTGCGCACTGTTCGACGTCTCTGCGGATGCGTATTATCACATAGAGTAAACGTAGTGCGAAAACGATCCATGGTTAACCGAATTAATTGCTCTGATGGACGATTATGTCGACCATAAAATGGACGGAGCTTGCGGTAAACTTCGCGAACTGAACCATTATTTTCGAAATAAAATTGCACGATTTGCCAACGTTGTTCTTTTGTCAACCTGTTCATGATGAAATGGCAAACCAAACTAAATATTAATCACTTGACAGCTGACAAAATGGCCGCCAGTTAAAAAAGTGATGCCATTTTAAAGTTCTATACCTCAATAAAAAACACCCAATACATACATATATACTTATGAACAAAACCAAACCCAAAAAATTTTATCAAAATACATTGTATGACTTAGATACCGATACTTTTACACTTGATGTGGTTTAGTCGGTGTGTCGCTGTTGCAAGTTCGCAAAATTAAGGTAAATTATTTCAAAAGCAAGATTTAACTACCACAACACAAGGTATTATTTACTTCGCCAGTTGATCTTGTCTCATGATTTATAGATTAAAAAATATATAATTTTCAAGATTTTATTTATTTTTTTTTATCATCTAAAGCATAATATGTGGTTACAGTACAATAATGATTAAATGTCCTCTGAATTTTATGGCACATGACTCTTTGTGGACATTTGTGAGGCATTTTTGAATACTAGGAGTATTTTTGACGGTGAGAAAAAACAATTAATTAATATGCATATGTTCTCGTATGTATATTTTATTTCTAGGAGCAACAATATACTCGTATAATATACGACGCACAGTGTCGTGAGTTCATATAACGAGCGCCAAAAATAGAAGGACTTATTGTAAAGAAATGAAATTGGGCACACATGTTTTAATTGGTAAAATATAATGACACATAAAATTTGGTCATGGAATAATAATTATAACTTAATGGAATTGTATAAAGACACTAATTTTATCATATTTATTGCTTCGTAAAATTTTTGGTCAATTCAGAGAAAGGATACGCATACCTCAAAAATTTCCTTTTTTCAAAAAGTAAAATGAAGCAAAACAAATTGTCTTCACTGTCTAACTAAATACAATGCAATTATAATATAAATCACACCTAAAATTTCGGCATTTCGGCTTCCCAAATGTCCTGGAACTAAATAATATACTGAAGATATTCAAATTCTAACTTAAAAACTATTGTAAAATTAAATTGTAAGGGGGCGAAAGGTGGACGAGAATACAAAAAATTTTAAATCTACTTACTTGTAGAAATATAATGTGAAAGTATGAAAAATGTATTTTTTTCTATTTTTTTTTCTATAGACCACTTAACTCGTACTTGTTTCATTTACAGATGTTTTTCTTTCCATTTACATTATAAGCAACGGTGCGGTGCATCCGCATATCAGTTACAAAATATTGAACATATGTATTGTAGCCATATTATAACAATATTCCCCTTATTTTTTATTGGAAGTTGTAGTGCAATGTCTAAAAATTTGTTTAATTAACCTGTTAAAGTTAGAATGTATCCGCATTATATTTTTAAATAGTTGCATACTGTCCTAAAACTAAATGTTGACTTTCAATCATCAAAACTCTTTAAAAAATAAATCTTTTTTCAAAAATTCTTTTTTATTTTATTTTTTTGTTTTAATTCAAAACTATTTTTTTCTAATTTTTGGCCGCTTTCGCGACAGTGTGCGACGCACGGTGGTTCTGAATCAATTTTCATTGTCCAAAAAGCAAAATTTTTTTCTTAAAATAGATTCTTAAAATTTTTACACCATTAGAAAGGAAACATATCAAAGCTAAGATAGACAAAAAAAAAAATTAGGTCAAAATATTCACAGTAGTGGGCGTAGCATGCAGCTAAAAACAAAGAATTTAAGTTAATTTAAAAAAAACCCACAATTTTTCATATTTGATCTGAAATATTTTATGATTCCTCGAAAACTATTATCGATAACGGACTGCAGTTTTTTTATGTTGGGTAGACTGTTTTTTTAAATAAATGGTTTGTGCAAGTAAGGTACAGTTTGCAGTTAGGGTGCTTTGTGATAAATTTTAAAACCCCCTTTTTTCGTTAAATTTTAAATTTAATAGTGTGTAACTTATATATTTTTGCACCCGCCACGACCCCCTTGTATAAGACTTTTTTATTTTAATGAAAATACACAACAATTATTAAAAACTTGTTTACCAAAACTTTTAGTAATTGCTAGTATTTTTTACTATTTTGTGTTTCTACAAGAATAACTGTGTGATTTGTTAACCGATTTTAAAAATTCCTCTATTTTTGTTTCGAAATTTGGAAGGGGAAATTTGCTCCCCTTATGCATAACTCTGTCATTTGTAAAGCGATTTGCAAAATTATTTTTTTTTGTTTGGTTCCATATTTTTTTTGCAGTTTGGTCCTAAATTTTTTCTTTCGAAAATCGATGGGGAAATTTTCTTTCCCTCCACCCCACATAATATTTCATTTTTAACCCGATTTTAAAAATAATTTATTTTTGTTTGAAGAGGTTTGCCTGAAACAGTAAAAAAAATCAACTTTAACCTTAAATTTTGCAACAACTACTGATTCTAATGAGAGTAACTTTGGATAAAAGCTTACGATGTTATCCATCCACTAAAGAATTACAAAAAAAATTATTAGTTCAAAACTTACAGAGTCTTGGCCGATGAACAACGATTCCCAAACACTGTGTTACGTCTAATTACCCCCAATAACCAATTTTTACGAAACCATATTCTTCTGAGCATGTTAACTATTCATTTCGAGAAAAAAAAACTTGATATAAAAAATTACAAATGATAATTTTTAAATTCCAAATTTTTAACTGCTTTTCTTAACAAAAGTCTGGTTAACTTTCGCCTACTTACATAACTCTGCTAAAAGGCTACTATTTTACAAGTATAAAGACTTTCATTATATTTTGCGAGAAAAAAAATTAAAGATTTGGTTTCCAGACTGTCAAAAAATGCAACGTAAAATGACATTTTGTATTCACACCATCCCACCTCTAATAAAATTAAAAACACTAGTAGAAGAAAGCAAACAGCTGTTGAGAATTAACATGCCAACATTAATCGTTGAATTGCGGCGGTAAATTAGTTTCATGCAGGCTTTGGCCTTTGAAAATATTCGACGGTTAAAGTAATCGATTTATGTAAGGGAACGATAAGGAAACTATATTTCAATACGATAAGCATATTCAAAATTTATAGCAGGTTTAGGATGAAAAAAATACCATAAGCAACTGAGCGACATCGTCGTCGAAACCTGCGACAAGCCGGTCGCAGACAAGCTAATCGCTTCGCGAGTTGTGTTTGTTAAAAAAAAAAACTTGTCAATTTTTTTATTGCTTGATTTTGTAAAATGCAACTCTGATAAGATGAAGTCTTATAGAATATATTCAATATATGTATCTAGAAAACTGGCGGTATAGGAAAGGAAATAAGGATAATCCTCATACAAAAAAATAGTTATTCTATATCTGGCTAAAATAAGGCTGGAGGACTAAGAATAGAGAGTGAAGGGCACTAGGCGGTAACAACAGCTGTTGTTATAATTAATTAACAAGGTAAAATCATTCCTACAGAAAGAGAACAATTTTAATATTATTAAGAAATAAAAGAAAAGATTTGACATACAAAAATTAACTTAAAAGCTTCCCCTATCCGGAGCAATTTACCTTGTTTATTGTGCAACATACTCGTATACATCTATGTTCTGGCTTCTAAATTCTAATTTTTTCTTCTTCTAAATTTCAACTTAAACAGGTATTGGATGTGCTTTAACATTCCATCTCACAAGAAAACATGTGAAAACGATGTGGAAGCCAGAACATAGTCGATTTTTTGAGGAGATTTTGTGACACTTTCCTCTCAAAAGCGCATTCGTAAGGCGAGTTCATGTCAGGTGGTCTCAACTCCCCAGATGACTTGTTATTTTCGCCGCCTGTAATTTCAATAAACCTCAGATGTCAACACATATTTTTCTGTACATTTTTTTTTTTTTTGACATCCCAAGTATAAGTTTTATTTATCGAATTGAGGCGAGTGTACCTTATATGAATATGCCTTGGTCATCCGTTCACAATAATATTTAATTTTTCTATTATTATATTGTAGAAATATTTATTTAAATATTCTATTTTTATTCAACACATTTGTCCTAAACATTGTGACAAACTTTTAAATTTTTCTAATAAATATTTCGCAAGGCTTGCAAATAAATTTCTATAATTGAAATGTTGTATATATAATTTATACTTGAAGCGTAAAGCTCAATTACTTGCTACAAATGACATGCAACACAAATACCCACAAATAATATTCAATTTATTTCTCATTGTCATCACATGATTGACCATAAACTTGAACGTTGTTCAGTCAGTTATAGACGTAAAATAAAAAGTATTACGAAAAAAAAACAAACACAAACAAAAGAAAAACATTTAATTGACAAATTGAACAACCTTCAACTTCATTTAATTTAATTTTATATTTTAGCCGTCTTCAATGGATTCAACAAAAAAAAAAAGGAACTTGAAAAATTGAAGACCAAAAATCAGCAAAGTGCCACATGATTTATGGTCGTTTTGTACAAAAAGTTTGCAATAAAAAAAAATAAAAACTGCTGATGCATCTTGAACTTCTAAGTGAACAAAAGAATAAAGCAATTGATGTTAACAAAAGTAGCAGCTGCACACAGAAGCAAGAAGCAAACAGTTGTAAAAAAAACAAAAACTTATATTCTTCATGGGTCTCGCATGAGTTTTCTAGTTTAAAATACGAGTACTTGCGACAGCAGCCACATGATACTTTTGGTCCAACGAAAATTTTATATTTAAAAAAAACCAATTTTAATTGTCCATAAAATTTTTTTTTTCATTCAGTTATTGTTAGATGTACACTTTACTTATAGACACACTTAACAGACTTTGTTTAAAATGTTATTTAAAAACAGTTAAAAACTTTGTGCTTAGTTTTGCAAAGATGTAAGCTAAAATAAAGGCGGTGTTCAGTGTTCAAGGCAAAATGTCTTGCTAAGATGTTGGCGCATGGTTGCCTGTCACGTTTGACGCACCAGAGTTGCATTTGATTGCGTCAAATAAGCACAATATTGTTCTCGATTGTCGTATGGGGCAATAAATTGTGAAATCGCAAGGATGGCATATAAGAAATATGTACTAATAACACTGTGCAACAAATTTCGGGTCATCGCCGACAGCCTCAACAACTCCATTAAGTAAACAGAATTGCCAAAGGGTTTTGAAAAGTTAGCTCGAATTTAATTTTTATGGCGGATCAATAAGTCAGTGACTTTTCGAACTTCCCTCGTAGTTATATGAAATGCAACACTGTGCCCATCCAGTACCACCTGTTAATAGACTACTGTCAAACTTTAAGCAAGTGTTGTCATTTAACTTGTGTTTAACAGCTGTTCAAAACATACAACCTCGTGCAATTTTCTAAAAATGGAAAAAAGTGAATTTCGAGTGCACATTAAACATTATTTTTTGCGAAAAAAAAACGTCAATCAAACCAAGGAAAAGCTCGATAAAAACTATGGGGACTCTGCACCATCGCTTTCAATGGTAAAAAAGGGGTTTACTGACTTTCCTTGTGGTCGCTGAACGTTCTGGACGGCCAATTGAGGTCAGTACACCCGAAAATGTCGATAAAATGCACGATATGGTGTTGGCCGATCGAAGAGTAAAAGTGCGTGAGATTGTGAATCCCATAGGCATTTTATGTGGCAGTGTGGTTTCGATTTTAAATGATCAGCTGGGTTTAAGAAAGTTGTCTGCAAGATGGATGCCGCCTTTGCTCTCAATTGACCATAAACGTAAACGTGTGACAATTTCAAAGGATTGTTTGGAATTGTTTAACCGCAATCCGAATGAGTTTTTGCGGCGTTTTGTAACTGTGGATGAAACATGGATCCATTACTGTACTCCGGAGACCAAACAGCAGTCTAAACAATGTGTTTCTCCGCGTGAACCTGCTCCGAAGAAGGCCAATGTGAGTCTGTCAGCCAATAAGGTGATGGCAACAGTTTTTTGCGATGCACGCGGGATAATCCACATCGATTACCTTCAAAAAGGAAAACAGTAAACGGCGAATATTATGCTAAGTTATTTGACCGATTTAATGAGGATTTAAAAAGAAAACTAGCCCATATGGCCAAGAAAAAAGTTCTTTTTCATCAAGATAATGCACGAGTGCACACGTGTGCAGTCTCAATGGCAAAACTCTATGAATTGTGCTACGAATTGGTACCATCCCATCTGTCATATTCTTCGGATTTACCACCTAGTGACTACTTCCTATTTCCAAACCTAAAGAAATGGCTCGGTGGAGAGAGATTTAGCTCCAACGATGAAATTATTGACCAAACAAATGCCTATTTTAAGGACCTCGAAAAATCCTATTTTTGGAGAGACGTTGGACTAAGAGTGTTGAGTTAAAACAAGATTATGTTGAAAAATAATTTTTTGTTTTGCAAAAAAAAAAAAAAAAACTTAGTTTCATTCCAAAACACACGGACTTATTGATCCGCCCTCGTAGTACAATTTATTAAATAACTAAGAACTGCGGACTTCCCTTTAAAAACGGGAAGTTTTAATTTTCACTAACTTTCAGAATGATTTCTAAACATTTTCAACGATATATTTCACTATTCGCTAGTCTATTCAAAACAATTTCAGATTCATTTGATCTAGAATAGTTTTAAATTTTTCTAAAAAAAAGAAATGTGAGTCCGATCACAGGGGAGATGTATAAACATCTAGTAACGATTATTTTTTTAAATATTGGCTTATGGTAACTAAAATAAGATATATAAATTTTTGACTCTATTGTATTTAAAAATCTATGGAAATCTGCATCTATAGTAGTGGAATTGTTAGTTGTGGGGGTTTGTGGAGAATTTGCTCATATGCAAGTGGAAAACGTCAAATAAAAATTTTGCCAAAGCTTGTGAATGTGGGTTTGCAAAATTTTTATTAAAATTGGCATGAGATGGAGATTGTTACTATTACACTTCACAAGCAATTTCTATTAAAATTAACATTGCTCCTGAAGGTATGCTTTAAAAATCGGTTGAGTGTATTTCTATGCATCTGTTAGGTTTCTCTGTACTTCTTGTCCGTATGATTACACTAATACACTTATACATAGCTCACACCGATATGATAACGCTTTACGATTGGTTAACGATTACATCGCACATTTAATCAAAATTTGTCATTGTATTGTGAAAAAGATTTTTACCCCTAGGTGTATAGATGTTTACACTTCAAAAATACAGTGAATATCATGTAGTGCTTTTAATCCAAAATTTATAATTTTTGGTGGCGCATTTGTGGAAATAAAAGAGAAAAAATATATTTTTCCACATTGGATTTAATGCAACAATAAGTACGCACAATATATGTGACAGCGCATAGAGAAAGGGACCTAAGGGTAAAAAAATCAATTTTCACTTTTTTTTTTATGTCGACAACATCTGAGCATCGAAGGACATCGATCCCATGCCCCAAAAGTGTTCCCTCCTACAGATATGCGCGTTTTATGAAATTGAAGTCGACGATTCTAAGGTTATGTGAAAAAATTTTCATACTAACAGAGTGATATTCACGATTTAAAAGAATTATAAATGAGTATTTATTATAATTCACAATTAATAATTTCAGAAAATAAACCTGGATTCGAAAAAAACGCGAGCAAAATTGATAACAAACTCATGGAAACAGCGCGCTAGGTAGGAAACAGTAAAAAACAAGAGGTAGGGACGACCTACGCGCGTTTTCCCAACACGTTCCTGACGTCATGAGATGTGTCGCTTTCAAACGAGACCAATGCCAACACGCTCAGTGCTGGTACGTACACGAAAGATACACGTATTTAAATCTTTAAAATGGCTCTCCTGAACAAAACCGGTTTTTACCCTTAGGTCACTTTCTATTTTGCGCGTCACATATTTATACGTTATTTTTTACAATTTTCACTCATAGTGCAAAAAATTTTCAAAACTGGCTGCTCAACTTCAAGAGGCCATAAAAATTAAATTCGAGCTAAATTATCAAAACCCTCGGGCAGTTCTGTTTACTTAATGGTCTACTTTCATTTCCGATTGGAATTGTTGAGGCTGGTTTTTCTTGTTGCACTGTGTAATTGGTGCACTGCGGCAAACATCAGTGTTGCCAGATTTTGTTTCCAGCTATTTTCACAAGTTCAGTGAAACTAACAGCCTTATTTATAAAAATTATTAAGGCTTTATTAAGACTTTTTAAGAAAAATTGTGTATGAAAATTTATTTTTGAAAAACCCTTTACAAAGCCTTAATAAGTTTTGTAAATAAGGCTTTGAAAAATTTTATAAAATAAATAAGACAACTGAAAAATTTACACTAAAATATATATACTCGTACACTCTAAAACACTTTTGTTGAAAATTAGGTCGATAATAGTAGGCAACACTTTACAGACTACTTTCGACCTATAATTACACAACTTTATTATTAAACCTTTTGTTGATTTTTGAGCACAATATGTTCAATTTTGAATAAAATATGTTTAATCATGGATGAGAGTAAATTTCATTTACGCCCTTTGCAATAAAATTGCAAATATTCATCAAACACCATCAAAACGAAAATTAATTTTAAAAACACGGTTTTTATTAGAGTGACTGCGTGAAAAGCACTACATAATTATTATAATTCTTAAATACTTTCCCGCATTTTGAATACGTATAAATGTAAATGATATATTCTTTTTATTTTGCAGATAGACATTTCTAAAGTTCCAAAATATTGATTTATCAATTTTTATATAAAAAACGTAATAGGAGTGTTGTTATTTGTATATAAACTGCTTTAAATAGTACAAAGTTAATTTAAACTAATTTTAAAAAAATATGGCGTGCTTCTGTTGCAACTTGTTCACTTTTGCACTTCTACATTTTTGTTCAGCATATTTTAGCTGTTTACGCATATATGCTTAATTTTCAACATAGACATATCTAGCTGTATTTTAAGCACACTTTGGTTAAAAATACAGTGGAATCTTCCTTAACGGTCACTTCCTATAGGCGGACACCCCCCTTAGATGGACACTTTTGACAGGTCCCGGCAGCGCTCCATTTAAATGTTTAGTTTTCTCTTGACCGGACAGTCCCCTTGTATGGACATATTTCAATGGTCCCTTCAGTGTCCGCTCAAGAGAGATTCCACTGTAAACACATTTAACAGCAGATATGAACTTTTGTGTAAAAAAAGGCAAATATTGTTTTTTGATACAAATAACAAGAAAATCTAAATAAATTTAGACATTAAGAATATTTCAACAACAATTTAGACAATATATGATCCTAAATTTGAGTTAATATTTTAGAGTGTATATACCAACGTTTAAAAAAAACAGAAGTGAAACAGACTTCAAAAACAACAACTAAAAAGTAAAAGATATTTTTAAATTATGTATTTTCAAGGTCGTTTCAAAGTGTTTAAATATGAACTGAGTTCTTTTTTAATCCATGCTATTTTTTTTTTTTTTTTGAAAATTTATTAACATATGAGCTGGGGTGCAAGAGTACGTGTGTTTGCGCACACTATTCCAAACAATTCCATATGAAACCGATAAATTTAATATAATTTAGAACTCTGTTAGGCACCGTTTGTAACAAAAAATTAACCGCACTGAGTACAGTTATTGCAACAGTCAACTGGTTTGTGGCAAAAGAGAACAAAAAATACCCTGTTACTACTCGTAGTTACAACATCTAAAAAGAATACGATAATACAACGAATATGCCAAATAGAGTTTTTCTTTTCCCGGACTTTTTCATTTCCCGGGAAAGCGGGAAAGATTTTTCAGTTTCCCGGGAAATCCCTGAAATTCCCGGACAGTACAAAACACTGCAAAATATTTTTAAATTTAATTTATTTCAACAAAAACAAATTATAATTCAGGAGATCGATTAAATAATAACGTTTTATACACACATTAGTCAAAAATAATACCGTTTCCGTTCTTTATATAATAGTAATACATAGATACCATAATATTGGTATATTATACGAGTATTATTTAAAAAATATCGGTGGCTATTCTGGAATACGCGTCGACTTGGTGAAATTTACATGTAGAACAAAAACAAAACTTCACAAATGTTAAAAATTTGTTTTTGTTTATCATACAAAATTTACCGTTTTTAAAAAAGAGAGCAACGCGTTCAAATTCTCACGTTTATTTCATTTTAGAATTGTATGGGAAACAAAAACAATTTTTGAAACTTTGTTTTTGCTTTAATGTAAAGTTTCACTTCTTCGACGCGTTTTCCCGAATAGCCACCATTACAAAATTTCCCCCTTATGAAAAAATCATTGTTAAACTTAAAGTTTGTTTAACAAACGAGTTTTGTATGACAAAACCGGTTTTAACGAATGCTTTAACTTTAACAATCGTTTTTGCATAAGGGCATATTTCTTTGGAAATAGGACTTTAGTACAGAATAAGCTGTTAATGCTGTTAACCGTACTATTTACCAAAGAGAATCTGTAATTATTTGTAATTTTCTTTTTTTTCCTTGCTCATTTCTGTTTTTCACTTTTATGAATTGTTGTAGAATTAAATTTTAACGTCGCGTTCTGCTTATTCTAAATAAAGGCATCTAAGTCTCAGAACGCATGTGTGCCAGATGTAAACCCGGCCTTGCACCATCGCATTCATAAAGTGAATAACAACACTCATCAAGGAATATGTGCATACAAATTAAGTTGCCATAACAAAATCAAAAAATCCCGGGAATTCCCGCACAAATTTCCCGGGATTTCTTTCCCGGAAAATGTGCGGGATCCCGGGAAATTTTTCCCGGGAAATCCCGTGTGAAAAACACTAATGCCAAAGTACTCGTACACACATATGCAAGGCAATACTTGCATAATGAAATAAATTTGTTGAACTAATTAACAATATTGTTATTGTTATTGTTACTGTTATTAGTAATACGCCACCATGCCCCGCATTTAACAATATGGTGCAAGTACTCGTATATGGAAAAATATTGTGGTGGATTTTTAAAATTGTTTTGCTCTTATGAGTAGAGGAGGTCAATGAAAATTTGTGGCTTTTGGTAATAAGTAAACTTATTTTAATTTTAAGCCATTCGAAATAAATTTTTGTTTTTTCTCCAACAAAAAGTGTGGGCAACAAGAAAAAAAATTGGCGTTGCGAAATCTTTTTGTTAAATTTTTTCCTAACCAAAGATTGATCAAGTCGTTATTTAATACAATAAATATTAAAATTGGAATTAGTGATTTAGAATAGTTTTTCTTTTTCTTTTTCTTTTTTGGTAGTTGGCATTTAATTGCCATGTTGTTGCTTGTTAGGAAATTTTCAAATATTTGATTTGAAATATAAAATAAAATAATTTACTTACTTACCTTGTTTCGCAACTGCTTATTAATTGAGATTTAAATCGGATTATTTGTGTGTAGTAACATCGATATCTTTAAGCCAGCATAATTATGGTATGAGCTAAAAAAAAAAAGATATTTAAAATTAAATAAATTTATTAATGAAGAAATTACACGTAGAGTTTATTTAAATTCATTTATTTATATGCGATATGTAGTTAAGAAAATAAAATAAATCGCAGTTTAGAGAGGATGGCGGCGTTTGCTGAAATACAAGCAGTTAATACAAAACCAAAGGACCTGCGTTCGCGTTCAGTGTGCGACAAAATCACCAAGAATTATTCGGAATTGAATTAGTATGCCTCTGTGTCAGTTGTTATGGGAAAGCTTAAGTGACGAATAGCCAGTGATCACTGAACATTACCGGCTTCAGTTAATACACACAGAAATATTTCAATGTAAAATCCACGTAAACAAGGTTAATTTAAGGTTTTTCGCCAATGATTTTGCTTCATATGTGTTTCATGTTCATCTAACATGATTTACAGTGATTTTCCTTTCGAAATAATTTTATTTCATGTTGATTTGGCATTGCAGTACTATAAAATCAAAATGAAGAATCATATTGAATCAAAGTTATTTCAAGTTGGCATAATGTTAATTGGATACTGAAATAGCACGAAGAAGTATTTTGAAACAAACTGATTGCGAGTTGAAATCACAGGAATTTATTTTAATGTAGTCACTGTATTTTATTAATTATTAAAAGTTACGTTTTATTGTGTGTATATCACGGATGGAAATCATGGTACAATTGTACTTTTTATGGTAAATTTTTTACCTCGTTGGTACCGTGGTACTACCGCGAGTAACTTGGTACAATTTAAAAATGCCAATGTTTCACTGTATGGTAACCTTAATTTTGCCTATGTTGTCCTTAATTTTTTGTATATGTTTTATTTTAGACGGTCACCTTCTATTTTGGTTGCAATGCTGTTGTCAAGGCAAATTCATGTACCAGGTGGTGTCAAGTCTGCAACAAAAAAATCTGTCTAGTCCTTTAACTGTACCTGTTAACTTGACAGCACCTCGTACATCTCGCCTTGGCTGTGCTTATATTTATTTTTGTTAACTGCATATCGCTCCTTTACTTCAATAGTGTCATTTAGATTTTATCGCGCATTTATAGTGCATGAAAATAACAAGCCTGTTAATAAACAAAATTTGTAAAATAACCGATCTTTAAAAAGTCTAATCTACGAATGTACCCTTATGGATGTAATTTTTAATATTTTTTTTATTTTTTATACTGAATTTTTATACACATTTTTTGTTTTTTATTACTTACTTCTGAATTTTTACACATTTTTTTACGTTAGGGTTCTTATTAGTAAATATTAAAAAAATGGTACCGTCATGGTGCAAAAAGTACATTTTGTTTTCACAGTTGGTACAAAATCCAAGAAGTCATTTTCCTTCCCTGTTGTATATTGGCACAGGCATCAGCAAAATTATTGTGTTGGCTTCTCCGACTAAGATTTAAACTTGAACGTCAGCGCGCTTACCGCTGCAGCCACAACAATCTTAAATATTCTTTAGATACACACTAAATATATACCATCATGAATAAAATTTTAATTCAACATTAATTGACCATTTAATATAAAATTTATTTGAAATTAAAGTTATAGTTAAAAAAAACAAGCTGGGTAGCTTCTTTGGCTTATCGGGATTCGAATACAAGACTATTACACTGCTTACTAGCCAGCAGCAGGAAATTTTCGCTGTAAGTGCGAAGTTTTTCAGCTATTTACGAACATGGAAACAAACAACAACGAAAGAAGAACAAGTCTTACAACTGAGCACAATAGAGAATTGCAGCTATGAGCAAGGCACATAACAACCAACACAATTAAGCAACAAAGTATTTCTTGTAAATTTAATATGATTTGCATATTAATTTTACATTTTTATTTATTTTTTCTGTGTGTATCGTTTCATACATATACATATATCTGTGGCAATAAGGAAAAAGTGCTTAAGTCATATTTGATTGTTTTGCAGGAGAGCACTTTTAAGCGTTCAAGTCGATTTTCAGAAATTTATTTTTTTCTCAGTGAAATTGTTAAATTCTCTGTTAACCTTTATTTTTTTAAGCAAACATGGTTCTACACACTATAAGTAATACATTTAAGTTCAAATATACCAAAGTATAACCTAAATAAAGCTATTATTCCAAATGAGTCTAAAAAAGATAAATCGCAAGTCATAATGCTATAAGTTCTTGGAAAATGGCACAAATTAATTGAGATTTTGACTAGGGGAACTTTCGAATATCAAAATCAACTTGTCTTAACTTAAGCAATTTTTTCTTTTTGCCATATATATGCATATATGTATATGTAGATATGTACTCGTATATAAAATGTATGCAAAAAAAAATTATACTTAACACCAGAGGCGCTGAAACGATACACACAGAAAAAAAATAGCAATGTAAAATAACCATGCAAAAATTTCAATTGCAAATCATATTAAATTTAAACAAACTAAGACTTTCTGCCAGAAAAATTTAATCACTCAAACTAAGACTACGCTTGCTTGATCTTTGATAAGTTTCCCCCTAGCAAATATTGTATAATTAAGTTAGACGAGAAAAAATTGAAATTAGTCACGAACCTGCCCACCACTCAAAGCAAAGCTAATTTTGGCTTGTCATGGTCATTTCAAGACTAAGATATTTTTCTCAAAATTACTAAATATAAAAGAACATAAAATGCCATTTTCTGTAGCGGAAATTTACAAGTTATAAAACAGTCTGCATGAATTAAACCCTTTCTTATTTAATTTTGTATTTTTTTGAATTTAAAGAAATTTGTATATTATCGATTTATAATTATCTTTCGAACGTAAGTATGTTTGTAATCGGTTTCATCTCAAATAGATGCTATTGTGAATTATCGATTTTTTTTACCGAAAATATTAAACTAAGATGGCTTTTTAATGTTCTAGAGGTCACTTGCTGTTCAGCTCTCAACAATTTAAGAAGTACTTTTTTCAATACTTAACTCAATAAACCACACATACACACAGAAAAAAATATCAATGTAAAATCAACATGCAAAAAGGTTGATTCAAACTCCTTCAAATCACATTAAATTTACAAGAAATAGTATGTTGTTTGAGTGTGTTCATAGCTGCAATACACTTTTGTGCTTAGTTGTGTAGGTTGTTTTTGTATTGTTGTTGTTTTTTATGTTTGTACACAGCCGACAAACTGCTGCTGGCTGGTAGGCAGTGTGCTAGTCTTGCAGTCGAAGGATCGCAGGTTCGAATCCTGGAGTCAAGTCAAAGTATTTTGTATTTTTTTTTAACTAATAGTTTTCAAGTGAATTAATTTTGTTTTTTTTTAACTAAAACTAAAACTTTTCAAATAAATTGTATGTTAAATGATAAATGAAATAATGTTAAATTACAATTTAATTCAAGATGGTACATATTAGTGTGTATCTTAAGAATATTTATAGTTGTTGTAAGGGGTAAGCACGTTGACTACCACGCGATGAGTTCCGAGTTCAAATCTTGGCCGGGGAAGCCAAGATTAATTCATATAGAAACATTTTTCTGATGTGTATGTCAACTACACGTAAGTTAAATAATTAATAAAGTACAATTACTACATTAAATTAAATTCATGTTGTTTCAACTTGAAATAACTTTGATTCAACATGATTCTTCATTTTGATTTTAACAGTACGTAAATGATAAATCAACATGAAATAAAGTTATTTCAAAAGGAAAAATTTTCTTTGACAATTAGTATAAATCATGTTAGATTAACATGAAACACATATGAAGCAAAATTATTGCCGAAAAATATTAGATTGACCTTGTTTAAGTAGATTTTACGTTGAAATTTTTCTGTGTGTACGTACGTGCATATATATATATTTATAAAACAATGTAAGTTGAATTATAATAGAACACTCTGTTTTATTTAATCATCCTTTAACCCAACCCGATTGGTTCCCTGTCATCAAGAACAAATTCCCACGGAATTAAAATATTATATTTACTTACAATTCTATGTATAAATGAAAATTAAAAGCACATTAATTCATGATAATTAAAGAGAAGTGTAAAAAGTTCCTTTAAAGACAATCACGCCCACCAAGCTACTATAATTTTTTTTTTCAATCAAGCAGAAAATTAATATTTCTCACGCTTTATTGATCTATTACATCACTTAAACGGAAGTCAAAATAAACAATAGCCGTAAGATTGCAACATTGTAGCAGAGCATTGGACTACCCCAACATATCACGTGCTAAATAAACATCAACTTGATAATAATAATTATTATCTACAAATCTTCGCTAAAAGGTCTATGATAGACTGACAGTTAGGAAGGCAGACAGTTAGTTAGACTAACTGCTTAAACTTCGATGTTATAACAACTCGTATTTCAGCCATCGAAAACAGCAATAAAAACAGTGAGCAAGACATTTAACATCGCAACTCATCGTTGCAACTAATTACCAACAACAATAGCAATAACATTAGTGTTGGGCACGAGCAACAACAATAACCCAGCAACACGTTAACAATTACCAAAAAATAAAAAAAAAAATACGTATTACAACAAAAAAGTTGGCAACACGTACTGTTGAAGATGAAAAAGTCTTTAGTTATTTGCGAAAAATAAAATTACAAAAAAACAAGGCACAAGAGGAAAAAAATATATCTATAATCAGTCAGGCTTAACCAGGCAACAGAGTTTTGAAAGAATCAATTCACTATTTCACTTAGGTAATAAATTTAAAAAATTTCTTAAAGAAATGGAAGTGATTTAGAGAATCCATACTAAAAAGCTACAAATAACTAAAATTCAATCATAACACGTTAGACCAATGGATATCAAATGGGGGAGTTTTTAAAAATAACATAAGTTTTTATTTTCCAAGGTGAAAAAATTAGCTTTATTGTTTTCGCTACAATGTCCGTCTATATATCTGTCTATCACAGGCTGCTTTCTCCATAACGTTAAGAGCTACGGACCTGAAATGTTCACAGAATTTGTAAAACTTTATCCGCTACAACATTAAAAATATGACAGTTAAAAATTAAAGGGTTTTCTAAAGCGAGCAACGAAAAGCCTTGAAATGTAATATACAGACAATTCTATATGTAAAGGGTGCTTTTTTAGAGTGTTACAAATTTGAGTTGGCATCACTGCTTTATTTGAGCACCCATTTAACAGCTGATAATTGCTTTTTGTTTAGTTTGCTTTAAAATTTCATTATGAATCGACTTACACAAATTGTTGAAATTTTTAATCAAAATAATTGTTCTATTCGTCAAGCTCATCGTGCACTTCCTCCATTTTCCGCCGAAGCCCATTTCTGGTTGAATGGGTACGTAAATAAGCAGCATTGTCGCATTTATAGTGAGGAGAACCCACAAGCTTTTGTCGAAACACCATCACATCAATAGAAAATTACTGTTTGGTGTGCTTTATGAGCTGGCGGAATCATTGGCCCACATGTCTTCAAAAACGATAATGGTCAGAATGTTACTGTCAATGATGAATGGTATAGGAACATGGTTCGAAATTTTTTCGCACCTCAATTACGTTGCATTAATCTTGTTGATATGTGGTTCCAACAGGACAGATCCACATTCCACACAGCAGGCGCTACAATTGATTTACTCAAAGAAACTTTTGATGAAAAAATAATTTAACGTAATGGCCTCACCACCACCAAGATCGTGTGATTTAACCCCATTAGATTTTTTTCTTTGAAGTTATGTTAAGTCACTTGTCTACGTCGATAAACCACAAGCAATTGAAGACCTGGAAATCAACATACGAAGAGTTATTGGCGAAATATGGCCGCAAATGCTGCAAAAAATTTTTGAAAACTGGTGTTCCAGATTGCGCCTTTTGCGCGCCAGCCGTGGCGGCCACATGACAGAAATCATATTTAAACATTAATTTCATAAAATTTTCTTTCCAATAAAGTGCGTTTCATTGATATTAAAAATATGTATATTTCCTTGTTTTATTATGATTTGAACAGGTGTAACTCTATAAAAAAACACCCTTTACTAGGGTATTCATTTAATGGGGGTTTTGCTTTAAACGGTTAATTGCTCGATTAATTAATCGAGGTTTTGTCTTAATCGGTTAATAATCGGTATTAACCGGTTAACCGGCGGTCGTTGTGTTAATGTATTATATTTTCGTTTTTTTTCCACCTTTTTTTAATGGAAAATATTTCAGGTGAACAAAGCTTTCACGGCTTATTCCCAATAAGGCTGAATATTGGCAAAGCACTGAATTTTTAGTTTTCATAATACTTGCCCATCGACACGAAAAATAATAGGCCAACCGTAGACCGACGTTAGGCTACGTATTCGCGATCCATGGACTTGAACATGACATCAACATGACGCCGGCAGAGCAACTATGAACAATTCATCAACTTCTTTGTTGAACAACAAAATACCTCGACTGCCGATCATCCCTAAATGAGATGGCAGAGCAGTTTGATATTAGGATCATCTGGATCCCGGGGCATAGAGGCTTTCAGGGGAATTCTAAAGCTGATAGCTTGCTGGAATTGGGACAACCTTACAGGTTCCAACAGATTTGGAATGTGGGGGTTTACCCCTACTCTCTTGCAAACTCATGGTTAGGTGCACGACAGAAGATGAAACAAATAGAAGGTGGGTCACAAAAAATGATTGCGTGATCATAAGGCAGTTATGGACTCATATAAATAGGAAAAATACGTCTTCTTTAATTATGAAGAATAGGAAAAAAATCTCGATTCTAGTGTCCATGCTAACCGAACACTGTCTCATAGGTAGGCATGCACAAAGGTTGAACACAATAATTTTTACCGTAGCTGCCAGGATATCGATGAAGAGGAAAGTGTAGAACATTTTCTTTGTCACTGTCCTGGACTTGCAAGAAACAGATTGGCCAGAATGGGCGCTCTTGAGTTCAGGGAACTTTCTGACGTTGCTAGTATTGAACTGGAACGTATTAACATCTTTATATTGAGCTCTGGTTGGTTCGACGGTGGAGACTCCGCATAAGCAGAGTTTCCATCGTATCACAATGGACCAAAATGGTCTAAGTGTGTCCGGGTTTCTGACTGCCACCCCTACCTAACCTAACCTAACCTTGTCGTGGTGAATAATTTGCGTTGGTGCAATAAAGATGAAATATTTACCAATTTCGTTCCATCTATTTTATTTCTATTGCAAATGGTTGCGAACGCCGAATCTCATGGCAAACATTGTTGCTCAGACATATGTTCGGGCATCCATGTCAGAGCATGGACGAAACATGGACATGAGCGGTCTTCATTACCCATTTGCGATGTTCGACATAATGCCTATACCAAGTTCATGGCTAGTGGAGACCGCTAGTTATAATAGTACTTGTATGTTGCAGCATATTAGAATACCGAAAAAAATTCTGTTTTGGATGCAACCCGATTTACATGTTAATTAACCACATGTTTTTTTTATTTACTTCTAAATAGAAAAAAATTAATATATTATTTCATGCAGATAAGAAAACCACAAATTGCAGTTTGAAAAATAAATTTAAATCTTAATAAGCATTAAAGTTATCAATGGTATTTTGAATCCAATCTTTATAAGCAGAAGTCTTAATGTATATGGATGGATAAATTGAGTCAATACACGGATGGTAGCCCCAAGACACAATACCAACTAATTCCGCACCATCTGGAGTGCGACGTATCAGTGGACCACCAGAATCACCGCTGCATGCTCCATCGTTAGTACCGGCGTTGTAAGAGCAAATGTTTGAGGGATGCAAAGGAGCAGAGGCGGGCGAAGCAGCTTTGCATTCAGTGTAACCAATGATGTCGACAGCTAAAGTTTGCAAAGTACTTGACAGACTACCATTGTTGATAACACCCCAGCTTTTCCTTTGCCAGTTTCTTCATATTTGCCAGAAGGCAAACTTATTTTGGCAACAGGAGCAGAGCCATCACGTGACGATGCATTTAAGTCGAAAGGCTCCTTAACGTAGATAAGACCAATATCGTATAGTACATTTCCTTTGCGATATTTTTCATGAACAAACAGTTGAGCCTTGCTGGAAACTTGGCGAGTTTGCACGTCGGATTTATTATAATGATTGTGTAATCCAGCAACAATTTTGATTTTGCGGCCCCTCATACAATGAGCAGCGGTTAGGACCCAGTGTTCATCAATAATGCTACCACCACAGAACGCGGAACCGTCTAAGAGCACAATAAAAGGAGCTTCTCCTTTTGCGGCATCTTCACCATTAATTATTCGGCCTTCTGGAAATCCCGGTCGGGCTACAAAATCTACATTTGCCGCGTTAACTGCGGCTACCGCCAAAGCGAGAATGATTATTGACTTCATGTTGCTAAAAGCAACTCGAACGTTTACTATGAATAAAACATTTTAATACAAGTCTTTTGTAGCAACGCTTGCGAACTCTTCGCTAGATATATTGTTTGGTTTAACTATCTGATAAAAGAGTTGTTTACGACACAACAACTATTCTACTTGAAGGTAATAAAATGATTTCTTATATTTTATTAATCTCAAGCACACTGTCAGTTAATTTAATCAAGAGTTCTATGGAAAAGCCCACGACGCTTGGTTGCTTTCGCTTTCATTTGTTTCGTAGAAAAATTTTATAATTGTGTATATCAAAGTTGTCAATTTTTTTCATATTTTTTTTAAGACTATCGGACTTTTTTAAGACTATGGGCAATTCCATATTCGTATTGATTAAGTTAAATTAATTACTTTCTTTATTATTATATGGCTTCTTGGAAATCAGAGAATATTTTAAAAAAAAAATTTTTCACTTTCCTGGAACCGATGATAAGACCGATAAATCAAATTAATTAAGTTAAGGCCAGAAAGAAAAAATGTAGAAATTAAATTGCAAATATATCAGCTAAAAAAATGGGTCCATATATTTTTAATATATGAATGTATATGAATATGTATACAGAAAGAAGTATTCTAGGCAATCATGAATAAAATTCCGCGTGAAATACTTCACGGGGAACAATTCCAACTAATAACAAGTAATACGGAAGACAAAAAATTCGAATTGGAAAAGGGAAAAATTTCACGCGGAATTTGATTCATGATTGCCCTAATTATGAAAAGTTTTGTCATATCAATTACAAACATTAATTAAATTTTCACCTATAAACAATTTGATATTAATTAAGTTTTTTCGACTTGAAATAATTAAAGCAACCAAAAAATTTAATTGAATCAATTAAATTCGTAAATGAAAATTTTAATTGGTGAACATTTTTTTCTGTGTATGTATATATGTATTAGGGTTTGCTGTTCGGTTTTAACCGAAATCGAGACCGCGGTTTTTTAAGCCAAATATTCGAAAACGAAAACCGACAAGAAACCCGTCGATTTTCGGTTTTTTACTTCCTGTTATTTTAAGATTTTTTATTTTGTGCTAGTTCAAAAATTTAACAAACCGGGGACCCGGTGGGTAAGTCCAATTCGAGTACGCTGAATGGTGCTAACGATTTTTATACGAGTAGGTTAGCTTTTGTTTAAAAACTGATTAAGTTTGAAATTTTAGTTAAAAGTACATAAAAATCGCACAGTTAGCACCACTGAATTTAGCGTACTTGAATCAAGGTTACCCACCGGTTCCCCGGTCGCATATGAACGCATTTGCAAAAACTGATTAATTGGAAGCTATTGCATCAAAGCTTACAATGGGCTGATGGAGAATAATTCTCTGCATCGTTTTAGAATTGGTTCAACGTCACTTTCATCATTAGATGATATAATCACATTGACATCATATGTGACAACGCATAGAGAAAGGAACCTAAGGGTAAAAAATCAATTTTGACTTTTTTTTTTTGATGTGGACAACATCTGAGCATCGAATAAGACCGATCCCATGCCCCAAAAGTGTTCCCTCGACGATTCTAAGGTTATGTGAAAAAATTTTCATACTAACAGAGTGATATTCACGATTTAAAAGAATTATAAATGAGTATTTATTATAATTCACAATTAATAATTTCAGAAAATAAACCTGGATTCGAAAAAAACGCGAGCAAAATTGATAACAAACTCATGGAAACAGCGCGCTAGGTAGAAAACAGTAAAATCCAACTACACAAAACAAGAGGTAGGGACGACCTACGCGCGTTTTCGAGGTTGACCAACACGTTCCTGACGTCATGAGATGTGTCGCTTTCAAACGAGACCAATGCCAACACGCGCAGTGCTGGTACACCAAAGATACACGTATTTAAATCTTTAAAATGGCTCTCCTGAACAAAACCGGTTTTTACCCTTAGGTCCCTTTCTATTTTGCACGTCACATATGGTAAAATATCATTTTGATCGCTAGTATTTATCTCGTGAATAGGGAACGAGACCAAAGAGTTTTTAGGGGCTTCAATTGTTTCTTTTCTTGCAAAATAATTTATCATTAAACGATTTGCGATTTTGAACTTTTAAGTTGCTTTTGCAACTTTTGATGGCCGGAAAACAGATCAGTCAGTCCGCGTTGAGTCTTCAATGCTCTTTCCGTATCAAGATCCATATTAATAATTTGATTTTGTAAAGCATTAACTGTGAGGATCAGCGTTACCATTTGTCAAGTTTTCCCTTTTTTTTGAAGTTTTTTGAGATGCCAAAAAGTTTTTTTAAAATATAAAGTTTTTCAAGTTTTTTATAAATATGTTAATAATTGAACTTTTGCATTATATTGAATGAAAATATTAAGTAATGTTTGTATGCAATAAAACGATCTTATATTTTCTCACTCCCGTATAACTGCAACAGTGTCTAAGGCTTTCATTGCTTTTCACATAACAATATCTATCAGCTGTTTTCTTTAAAAATGTTGGTACTTTTGTAGAAAAAAAGTTTTTGTTTTGGAAAAAAAGTTTTTTTTCAGATTTAGGAAGTTTTTTAAAAAATATATATGGTAACGCTGGTGAGGATATCAAAAAAAAATTTTTTTTTTGAAGTGAAATGTTCACAAAATAAAACAAACTATGTATAGCGATTATATCAGTGATGAAAACTTGGTTTAATTTAAAAACAGTAAAAGAGATTAAAAAACCTCTAAAATTTCAATATCTGTTAAAATTCGTAAATAATAATCGTTAATTTAAAAATCGCACATAAAAATCCGCATAAAAAAAACTCTAAGTGTATTTTATTTTCATTTTGATTTTTAATACTTGTATTGTTGACCAGTGTGGCAATTAATTGTAAAAAAAAAATGTGGCAAATAAAATAGATGCAAAATGGAATAAAAATGCTTGTTTTGTAAAGATTTTTGTTTGAGGCTTTAAACTTATTATGTTTGTATATTGTGATTCTCAATAACGTATTAAGAGTCTTACTATAAACATATCAAGTTTGCTAGCTAAATTCCAAAATTTTTTGGGTTGAATTCTACTGACGTGCTCCATAGGCGGAAACGGAATGCATATAGACAATGCTTAAGCAAAATTTTCAATTACATATCGTCAGCCCATTATTGGTTTGGAGCATACGCCAAAAAGTCAGAATGGAGAAAAACGACAAAAAAATATTTATTAAACCTTAAAATATTTGATATGGAGCAAAATTAATGCTAAATATTTCGGAAACCATAATTAATTTCGAAAAACCTGTTTTGGATTCAGAAAGGGGATACTCAATATATATACATATATACCCCATACCTAACTCAATTTTTCAAAAAATGGTCGGTGGGTTAAACCAACAATATATAAAAACACTTGAAATTTTCACAGTTAGTGTATTTTTATGAAGACTACACTAATTAACACTGAAATTTAAGAACTTAAAATTAAAGGGTATTCCTATCAGTTATTGTAATTTTTACTATGTAATTTTGACAACTTGCTGTATCTTGGAAATCGTTAGAAACAAATTAAAATTGAAATTTTCAAAAATCGCTTAAACTAAAAAAAATCGCCAAAAACCGAAAAACGCCAAACAAAAAAAAAAAGACCCCAAAAACCCGCGAGTGCTTTAAATGTGCTTTAAATTGTCATTACGCCGTATTTTACACAATTGGTGCGGTGCAATATTTAGAGCAGCAGTATGCCAGTCAGAAACTTACTTGATATCCACTAGAGGTGACTTAAATTGACCAACACACTGAACTAATTCCCCTGGGAAAATAGTAACAAAATAAAATACACTTCCTTGCAAATATTAATTCTAACAAAACATTTACGTCTTTTAGTAGCATCATCAAATTACAAACAGAGAAACATTTTATTCTTTTTAAAACCTGCTGAATTAAAATCACCAACATATATTTACAAGCCAAATAAAGAAAACTCACAACAATCTAAACATCTCTAAGCTGTAACTTTTAAATTGATTATATAACTTAAATTTAATTTGAAATATACAATTTTTTCCCTAATGAAAAAAAAAAATGGTCAGTATTATAAGTATATACTTAAAGCATTTTAAGCTAAAATACATTTAACTTACAACATTTCCTTATGCTTAGTTATTCATGTTTTTTTTTTTTTTGGTTTTTCTAAAACTTGCAGATGAAGACGTTGGCCTTAAACTTGTTGAAAACCTTACTTCTTTTACTTTTTGGCACAGTATTGGTGGCGGCCGCTAGCAACAGCCCATCTTCAGCCAAACAAAGATTTATTTCCGTTGTGCCGACAACAACACCAATACCACCATCATTACAAGCGCCACCACATTTACAATTAAGACGTCATACTTTGCCTGCCACAACAGCAACAACGAAGCCATCGCATACATCATCTACGACGACGACAACGACAACAACAACAACAACAACAACACCAGCAACGCGGATGGCAAGCCCAAACAATAGAAGGCAACGTTTGGCTGTTGCAAGGCACGCGGCAATACAAATTACAAAAACAACAACACCAACGACAACTACAGCTACAACGAAAACTCCAACAACAATAATTACGACCAATTCGAAAAGAAAACCCATCATAACCGAAACAGCCACATTAGAGTCCACCAGACTAGTGCGGCATATTGATGGCACAACTTCAAAAGCAACAACACCATTGCCATTGAATGACACCAGTGCCGCTGTTGCTACAGCTACAGCTACAGCTACAGCTGGTGCTGTTGCTGGTGTACGACAACAACGTAGTTTTCATAGCAATGGAGGTCAACCGTATGAAGATGCTGAAACGAAACGTAAATACAAGACATTAGAACGACGACAATACACACGTTCCTATAGCCCCACAATAATAACAACAACAACAACAACAAGACCAGCAGCAGCAACAACAACAAAAACGACGTCATGGTCTTCGTCTACGACAGCAAAATCTCAGCAACACTTAAGACAAAGAACAGCTTCACAACACTTACTCTTTGATGGTGGTTCCAATAGACTTCGTCAATCGAAACAAACATCGTTACCGTTACAAAACGATGGCCTTAAGACAACAAAAAACTCAAACACAATCTCCCCTACACCGCTCCCCCTACATTCCAGCAATGATGGCAACATGGCAAAACTGACAACTTCTCTGCACAATCAGCAGACACCAAAAACGTGAGTTACCATTCTTTTGTTCTTCTCCTCTTAATTCTTTTGCATAAATTTAATATTCTCTAAGTCGTATTTAAAAATTTAGTTATTTATCAATTTTTTTAAGCAATTTTTATGTGCAGGCGTACACGCTGCAAGACAAACTGTGAGTCATGCATGGAGTTGTGAGTGGAATTTAGATTCGGTTGCTGTTGAGATTTCTCAAGTTTGATTTTTAGTTCTTTACTGCAATAAATTTGTCTGTCCTTTCAAAAGTATTTCTTAAATGTTTATTCGATAGTACAGACTCAATACGTTAATGGTGTTGTTGCTAATAAAAAAAGCTTTTTAAATTTGATTGCAGATTAGATTAGTTTGTTATACAGTGATAAATGGTAACAAATCTTAAAAACTTTAAGTTTAAATTGATATTAAATGTAGCGTACATTTGAATGATTCAAGCCAAAGATCTTTTCTCGAGCGTTCCGAGCCTTTTAAAAGAGTGTGTGATTGCGTGAACGAATGAGGGCAAGACTTCACACATTTAATTAACACATTTTTTGTTGTCATTTGACAAGATCTTAGATTATGTTACTCGTATGCATGGGTTCATTTCTAGTACCACCTTAACTTGTTTTTCCACAGAACATACTCCACTAAAATGAACTTTAAACTTAATTATTTCTAACAATTTTTTATTGCTATTTAACATCGTTTCAACGCCTAATTTCTTTCAGACCTCGCATGATTCAACGTCTAGTTGCTGGCCACATTCAAAACGCTGAAGGACACTCCACCTACCAAGTTTCAGCGGTAACAACTAATAGCACCATAACAAGTTCAACGTCGCCAACAAAATCTCTATTCCCCAACAATGGGTTACGTCGGTCTTCAGTATTAAGCAGTAGTTACAGAAGCAGCCAACTGAATGCTAATATACGAGTGGCTTCGACTACCCGTTCTCCAACCACAACAACAATGGCGACTACGGTATCCATGAAGTCAGGAGAATCTCTAATTGACTCTAATCATGATATTGACTATCATGATGATGATGAAGCTCTGTTAGATGAACCGGGAGATTTCGATAATTGGGATAATGGCATTTTAAGACTGAGTGCAGGATCTGGTAAGGAAAATAGTCATAAGGCGAAAAAAGTTAAGGACGACTCAAAGAAAACACTGGCCGACCAAGTAAGAGATGGTAAATATGGTTTGATAGAAAAGGAATTGTTTAGACGTACACCCAAACGACCTGGTGTTTTGAGTTATTTGCCCAACAAGGAAGTTCCTGATGATAATGAACGTAATTTGGGTGGTCTCAATGAGGAGGATATATGGTTAGCCGAGGATCACTTGTTGGTTATAAAGGGTGGAAGTTTAAATGAAGACAATCCCGAAGAGCCCTGGCCGGCTATAGATGACTACAATGCAGCTGGTAGGCAAATTAAAATTCCTAATAATCCCAAAATTCCGCCACCCTTTCCTGTCCAACTCGAAGAAAACGGCCCCATACAGCTTATCGGAAATAATAAACTCACGGTCGTCTATCCGGTCACTAACGAATCGTTACCAGTTTATACCGTCGGCACGCAAGCCCACAACGCGGCAGCCTCGGATGACAGTGACGACGAGAAAAATCTTATTACCCGGCCGGGAAAGACTAAAAATCTTAAAGAGAACCAGCCGTATTACAACCACCCATCGTCCTCGTCACCGTGGCTCTACAACAACCAAACGGTTTCGAATCCATCATTGAATGCAGGAAATTATGATAACAAGCCCGTTACTTTTCCCTTGCTAGGACCTTTCCTTTACGGCCGTAATGGTTCTTTAGATAATATTAACGGCACCGAGGACTTTGATGAAGATGATCCTTCTTTGTATTATCCACCAGCTTATTCCTTCGTTTACAAAAGCAATTACTCAAATCCGGTACCACCTGGACCGTTAGTGCCTGGCATAGTGGTACCACCTCCCCCCGACCAGTTTAGCAAATTGGAAAAATCAGCGAAACAAAGGAGACCTTGGCACTCCAGTACTCAATCGCCACCCATAAGATACAGGGTTTACAGTACCACAACAACAACACCTTCAACCACAACAATCACCACTACGACAACCACTACCACTACGGCGGAGCCACCTTACCGAAAAGTAGTTACCAAAATTTCGGAGTATACTCCGAAAATTATAAATATTATTACTCCTGATCCGAGACCTGTTTATACTCCAACTCCACCTCCACGATTTTCCATTACTGCCTCCCCCACGCCACCACCCAGAAATATCGAAACCATTCCAGTGCCTGTGGCAGTTCCTGTACCCGTATATCCTGTTAACGTTAATCCTAGTGCGCGTCCAAATATTGTTTCCTTTATCCCCACCACACCAGATCCCAGTGTTGAAACTTTATCTAAGGCCAATCCCATATACTATGAGTATTTTGAAGGAAAACGTCAACAGGAAGTTGCTCATGCCAACGACGATTATCTTTCCACAACATCGAAACCAACATCGTCGTCCAAACCCATTAAACTATATGTGACTAGCAAGAGGCCATTCAAGTCCCACGCTCACCATAGAAACTACTTACAGCCTTTGGCACCCAATCACCGTTATGTGGAAGACGAAGTGGTCGTTATTACTCCCAAGCCCGAAACTCGCTATAAGCCTAGACTGATTTTTAAGCAAAGGCCTTTCCAAAACTTTGAACAGGAAGTCAATGCTATACGAGAAACCTTGCGTTACTATCAAAATCAGGAATTACACGATAACAATATACCTAGAACACCAAAGGCCAAGCCAGTATACGACTACAATTACGAGGGATTGAAACCCGAACCTGAAGGCGAAAGCGGAAATCAGTTTCAACCCCCAGAGGAATATGATGGAGAGCCATTTAAACCCATGGTTACTTATAGCCCAGCGGTAAATGATGAAAATGCTTTTAGAGGTTTGGTCGTAGAAAAAATAGGAGGAGCAGATGATGCGCAACCCCAAGGTAGAGAAGAATTAGTGGAAGCACCGAAATATCCCACCACCACATTAATACCGGTGCAGCCTCAGGGTCGTCTCAAAAAGCTAAGAGTAGGAGCAAAATACTTGCAACAGCCCCAGCCACAACAGGACTATGTGAATAACCCCCAACGGGAATCTACATGGGTGGCAGTTAATAAGCCAGAGTTCAATGATTACGTTCAAGTGGAAAGTCCTACACAAAGAGAACGTTACCAGGAACCTGCACAACAACAACAACCTGCAACCGCGTTAGCATCTCGTCACAGAGAATTTCCTGGTTATTACTATGGACCAGGTCGACAAAACAACCGGTTTTATGAAGAACCTTTCCAAAATATTCCAACGCGCAAGATTATCAATCAATACAGACCCCAGCTTCAGGTACCTCAACAACAGCAAATATGGAGTTTGCACAATGATACTTTGGTCAATGAGTTGCCCAATAGGCCACCCATTGATCCAGATGCAGAATTTATAGATCCCTACCTGGTGGGTCCATCGGTCAGTAACTTCCCCTTTCAGCATCAGCAGCAGCAGCAGCAACAACCACAGAGATTATCTTATCAACAACAGCAACAGCAGCAGCAACCACCACCACCCATATCACACCAATCTCAATATTATGCGCGGCCACATTTAAATCAACAAAGAATACCAAACAGACAATTTCAACAAACCCCTCATGTTCAACAGGCCCCGCAACAACAACAACAACAATCTCCACCCTATTCATTAATCAATGATGAACTAGTGAACTATCGTCAGCCTTTACCACCCATCAATCCAGATAGTGAATGGATAACACATCCTCAGGTGATACGAAATCCACAGCAACAATTTTATAGGGCGAACCACTACAGACTGCCGCCACCACCGTTGCCTCCCCCAGCAGCCATTGCAAATGCTGGTGCTTCAGCGGACGTTTATTATTTAGCGCCGAAATATCGTCGTTCGAATCATTTTAGCACCAACAGCAATCGATATCAGCAACAGCAAGAACGTGCTAACGACAATAACAATGGAAAATAGTTACCAAGATTAGTACAAGCAAATTGTTATAAAGTGAGGCAAGAACAGTAATAATGAATGCAAGGTTTCGTTAGCCCAAAATTTTTTCTAAACTAATTTCATCGAATTTATGTTAAAGCAAGAATTTCATACATTTTCGCAATTTTAAAGTGATTTAACCCATATAGCCCCGGAAAAAATTTTTCTTTAAAACTTACCTTTTTATTTCGAAAGTGAAATTTAAAAAAACCGGTGTTCACAATTGATGGGAAGTTTTTACAATTGCATAAAATTGCAATCTCAAATGCACATGACAGTGAACTAGGTTAATAAAATTTTCTATTTGAACTTTTGCAAGACCATTTGCATCAAGTACTGAATTCCACTATTATAGAAATACTTCAGAATTAGTAACATTCCAGGTTTGTTTAAGACAAACCATTTAACCAAGTGTTATTGATTTCCATTTCACCATACGGCTGCTACTTATGCCGGTCATACACTACACAATTCAGTGCTCAAGTCTGGCACTGCGTAAGCTAAGCTTGCGACACACACTACATATACAAGTAAACTGTTCAGTTTTTATTTTAATGCGCCCTAATGCAGGTGATTCTTTGTATAATTCTAGGAACTCTATCCAGAATATTTTTTCTGCGCTCATTTCTTGTTTTGAGCTCTTAAAAAAACACGAGACAACTGAACGTTTGCAACATACACTACACAAGTTCACCGCACAGTTTTCAAACTTGCGCAAATAACAAAATCGTTTTGATATTTACTCAGTTCACTGCGTAAATAGCACAACCACCACCATACACTACACAAACGTACTGTAACGTGTCAGACTTGTGCAGTGAATTTGTGCAGTGAGCTTGTGTAGTGTTTGGCTGGCATTAACAAAAACGTTCAATAGAAAATATGGCAATGCTGTCTCTATTTGCTAGGAAAATTTTTAAAAATTTTCAAAAATATTTAAATCAACAACCCAACATATTTGGTTGCAGACTTCGATATTCTGAATCCTTGTCTAAAATTTTCATCTGACAGAGCAAATATTATTTTTCGGCTCCTTACTTTTTTATATTATATATGTATGTACGTTCCAAAAATATATACATAAATATCGCCCATTTACTTCAATAGTGTCACAACTCAAAAAAAGACAGTTTTGCAGAAAACGGCGTTTTAAGTCTTCATTTTGCATACAACTCAATGAAGAAGAAGTACTAGCTGTTTATATAAAATTTTTACACAAGATAAAATACGCATTATGCCGCATTATTCTGCATTATTAACTCAAAAAACTAATTTTATGAGTAATGACACTATTGAAGTAAATGAGCGATATGTCCTTACACAATATTACTTTTAATTTTTAAATAATTTTCTTGCAATTAGTATCTTAATAGACAAAAATTTTGTTCCCTTAAAATTAACAGACATTTTTCAGTTAAATGACGTCTGTTACTAAACGTTAATCATACATTGTGAAAGGAAGATATGCTTAACTTCCGGTTAAGGTTCAGGTTATTTTTTAATCAGACACTGTGAAAAGGGCCGTTAAAGGGATAATTTCGGCAATTGTTATTTTTTTCCAATTTATTTTAAAGGAATTAAATTATTTAAAAAAGATTTTAAATTTTAAAATAATTTGGCTTTCGAATAAAAAGGAGCATAACTGCCAAGTTCGTGTTGGAGTATTTCGAATTCGACTAGGACATTTTGTTCCTCGATTAAAGAACAAATAAATGTTGCGCTATTCCTTAATCTGTTACAAAAACGGCGTAGTCAAAATCGAAACACGACAACCACGATTTGAGGGAATAAATAATTATTCTGCCCTGATATATGTACACAGATGAAAATTGTTCTAGTAACGAAAACAAATCTTGCAGTTTAAATTATTTTTCTTTTGTAAAGGGTGTTTTTTTATAGATGCATAAAACTTTAAGTTGACAATACTGGCGGTAATTTTATCAGCTGTCAAGTGATTTATGTTTAGTTTGGTTTGGCATTGCAACATGAATAGACTGACGCCCGAACAACGCTTCCTAATTATGCAAATTTTTTTTTTTTTGCAAATCATGGTTCTTTTCGAAATACGTATCCAATACTTGGTCCATTTTACGGTCAAAATAATCGTCCATCAGACCTATTAATTCGATTAACTATGGAAAGTTTTCGCACCATGTGTACTCTAAATGATAATTAACACGCATCCACAGAGACGTCGCACATTGTGTACATAAGAAGTCATTGCTGCTGTAGAGCTTAGCGTAGAGGAAGGCCCGAATCAGTCTATCCGCCATTGGGCACCGGAATTGGATATGTATTCATTCACTTTATGGACGTGCGACGATGTCCGGGAGCTGTGATTACAACAAGACGGCGCAACATGTCACACAGCTCGTGCCACAAATGATTTATTGAAGGAATCGTTTGGTAACCGCATAGTTTCATGTTTAGGACCCGTGAATTGGCCTCGAAAATCGTGCGATTTAACGTGGCTAGACTATTTTCAGTGGGGATATGTGAAGTCGCTAGTCAACACCGATAAGCCCGAAACGATTGGCCGCTTGAAGGACAACATTCGCCGCGTTATTGCCAATGTTGGAAAAAGTCATAGAAAATTGGACCTCCAGATTAGACTGTGTCTGAGCCAGCCGTGGCAGTCATATGCCAGAAGTTATATTGAAATTATAATGCCCGAAGATTATCTTTCGAATAAAGTAAATTCCATGTCAATTTAAAAAAATTTATCTTTATTTTATTCCATTTTAAAGTTCTATATGTCTATAAAAAAAATACCCTATACAAAATTTTATTCACTTTATGAACACACACACTCACTTACACACAAGTGTATTTACATGCGTATTTGTATACTTAAAATAAAAAATCAAAATGCTGTGCAATAATGTTTACTCAACTTTAGAAATAAGCTATTAAAATGTTAATTAATTTAATTATAACTTTAATCAACTACATATACTTTGTTAATCCTTTAATACGAGTATAAATCTCTTAAGATTTTAGTTCTCATTTTCTTGTGGCGGCTGAAGAATGTAATGAATGGTACGACAATACTTGTAACAGGGTGTTACAATATTTGAATTGTTTCTACAATTGAAAAATTACTGCAGCGGATGGCAATATGATCCACTGAATTAATTAATTAATTCAAACGCACATGAAAGCAAAAAGTATAAGTTTTCTGTAAATTGGTGATTCTGATAGACATTCGAAGTTAAGGCTAGTACTATCACTATCACATTTGCTTTTGTAATATAGTTTTTTTTTTAACTTGAACACAATTTCACAGATTTGGCAAATATATTTTGGCCAGGAAAATTTGATTTTAAGACACTGTATACTTTTAAGATTTAAATTTTTTAAAATTTTCTTCTTTTTTACAATTATAAAAAAAGCCATAATTTTTAAGTTAGCTCTAAGCAATATTGTTTAAATATAAATTAGTTTAAACGATTTCCATACTCATGTAATTTTTAAGCTCATTTAGTATAAATAATAAATCATATTACTTATAACATTTAAATGTTTTAAATAATGATTTAGCTTAAGATCATAAGAAATAAATAAATTATTTTCAATTATATAAGATTTAACGAAACACAAATAAGGAATAAATAAAAATTATTTCGTTTTAATTTAATATAAAAAAATGTAAAGCTGCGTGTAATGGAAAAAGTTGAGTTCCAAAATCGAAAGGACTACAATTTTGTGCTTTAGAAGTTTCAGTGTTTCAATGAAATGTTTTAAGAGTGTCCAACATAAAAAAAATCATAAAAATTTAACAATTGAATGCAAAGAAGAGAGATGAATTAGGACACACGATTATAGCTATGCTGCTTAGCTATATAAAACGAATTTCATGTATTAAATAACAATGCAATAAAATATATATTACTAGCTTTTAACCGCAGCTCCGCTCGCGTTGATCTGATATTTTGGAATCTATACTTAAAACTTATGAATGTTTTGTTATTTTTTACTCCCTGCGAATGCTAAAAAAACTATGAAAAGCGACAATAAGGCGTTAAAAAAATTACAAAAACATGATTAAAACCGGTTTTAAAAATGTTTAAACAATCAAACCCGAAACAAAAATTGCCCTAACCAGCCCAAAAACCTGTTTTTCGAAAAAAAAAATCCAAACTAATCTTTAAAAAATCCGGTTCCTGGCAATGTAGCTTTCTATTAGCGAAAGAATTTCCAAAATCGGTTAGCTGTTTGAAAATCCGTAACAAATATAAAAAAACCGGCTCCGAACCGGATAAAAAAATAGCCTATGTTTGACACTGAACTTTCAAAATCAGTTTAGTAGTTTTCGCGTGAAAACGTAGCAAACAAACAAACAAACTCACTTACACATTTATAATATTAGTAATATGTATATTTTATGATGATGTCCAATTCGCCGCAAAAATTTCAAAACGTTTCCATTTATTTAACATTATTTTCTTTACTAGCTGCGTACGATTAAATGAATGTATTGTTTGTGCTCATGTGCAAAAACAACACAAAAACAAATTGAGCAATCGTTCTCATTGTTTTTGTTTTGTTTTTGTTTCACTCACTTCAAAGACCGAAACACAAGAGGATCAAACATTTTTTTTCGTGTATTTTCGTACTCTGCTTTTAAGAATAAAGAAATCAAAACAAAAATATATTTATAACTGTAATAGTGACGATTATTTTTGTTACGAAAATCACATTCTAGCTCCTGTGTGGTGGCATAAAGAGCATAGCTCTAAATAAATAATAAAATATTAGAACTACATAATTAGTTAACAATGACATTGTATGGAAATCATCACTACTCCTCCTCAATTCCACTAACTATCCCTCAATACTATTCAATTTGTTTCTAAAGTAACCCACAGCAAATTTGTAGTTTTAGAGATATTTACATATACGATATATATGAACATATCGAGCGATAACCACAAAAAAAAGCTTACGCGAGACATTTTTTGGTCGTCGTTTTTTTTTTTTGACAATTTTGGTAAATGATAATAAAAAATTAAAAATAAAAAATGAAGTTCAAAAATTATGTCACCCAAGATTTTTTGGCAGCTACAGCACGATATATCTTTCTTATGAGGTCTGTTACATTCACTAGGTGTCCGTCAACGCAAAGTACAAAAATTAGTAAACTTTTAATCTTCTGCGTACGTTGAGTAGTTTGACAGATATTGGTTGGTTTGTTTTTGGTATGTTCTGATTTAGGTTTTTGTGTTTTGTGGCAGCAAAAATAAAATAAAACCAGAAATAAACGAAATAATTAAAAAAAAGGTTAATTTAATAAAAACAAAATGGAGAACCAACCTATTAGTGCTGTTCCAATGCTTCCGTCCATAAAGTACTCATTGTGCCAACCTTCTCCGTCGTTGCGTTAATGTCAGTTAAAAAATAAGCAAAGTTTAATGTATTACGGATTCTATGTGCCTGGGCCTTTAGAAATTCTAATTTATACAGATTGAGAGTAAGTTGCATAAAAATTTCAGTAAGCATTTCCCTTGCTAAAAAAAACAATCAGCTGTTTCGTTATGGGACGTAGAGGTTCGTCTAATTCTTTTTTTAAAGTGTGGGTGCGTTCGCGAATGCATCACTGCTCTGCATCATACGTGCAAACTTTTATTTAAAATGCAATACAAGTTCGCTGATAATCTGTTTTTAGTGGTAATCATGTTTTCATGTTTGTACACCATATCTGACATTTATTTGTGTTCTATATACTTCAGTGAACCAGTTTAAAGAATTTAAATTTCCATTTGCAGCGAACCGACCATATGTTTATGCGCGATCTGCAATTCTGCAAATTTAGCTTATAGTTATCATTTTCATACACTTAGTCCTAATTTACACTCAGAAAGTCTTATTGCTAAGCTGATTAGTTTTTTCGGAAATAGAGATGAGGGTAAAATAAACTTTTATCTTCCCCTCGTCGCTCTCTCCGACAAACTAAACTAATCAGCTTAGCAATAAGACTTGCTTAGTGTAAACTAGGACTTAACAATCAAATCTTTGATTAAAAGCATGCGCTTTCAATTATTTTACTTCTATTTTCAATCGGTAAATTGCAGCAAAACCAAGCATTTTTATATTTCCCAATTATCGGACTTTTTTTTTAAGTTTGTTTGATTTTTTAATTAATTTTTAAGCCTTACAAATCTTACTTATTATTTCATTTTCGCGGAACCGGTAAGAAAATTTTACTTTAAGCAATTTTCCCTTCCAGGCGCAAGGTTTATTGAGCTTACTTGTTTGAGCTTACTTCAATCCAAGAATGATCTTTACAAAGTTTTACTGTAAAGGGCTAAAAGAAAAAAAATATCTATACTACTATACTGAGAAAAGTGATATTATTGAAGCAACCCGGTTTGATTAGGCTATTTGCTTCTAATTAGAAAACAAATACTGTCGGCTTTGAGTGTAAACCTGCTAAATCCACTTTTTATAACATATGACATTTAAATGCCGTTCGAAAGAGAAATAGACGCCTCATCGACTTGCTAAAATATTTATTTTAATTTCAAGTTCTATATGTCGAAGAAACTTAATGTATTAATGATCAAACAGAATAAGTCCGCGACTTCAGGAAAACTCGCTGTCAAATTAACAAAGCCCATAAGAAAATCTACGGCAGCAACTTCAAATGCTCTCTAATTTTTGTTTTATTTTCTTTTGTGCTTATTTGTCATTGTAGTTATGTTTAAAAAAATTTATGAAATTTATTGAAATTATGGTAGCATTTTGAAGAGAATATTTATTTATATGTGAGAGCATAAGAAAAAACGCCGAGAGATTCTATCTCTCGACTGCTTTCTGGGGCCGCTTTTTTGTGTCAATTTGTATAGATAATGTGTTTATGCCGAAATTCTGTTTGACCATTGAGGCTAATTTCCGACAATATAATATTATTTCATACAAATAAGAAAGCAAAAAATTGCAGTTTAAAAAGTACTCGTATTTAAATCTTATTAAGCATTAAAGTTATCAATGATATTTTGAATCCAATCTTTGTAAGCAGAAGTCATAGTGTATACGGATGGATACATTGTGGTAGCACAAGGAATGTAGCCCCAAGACACAATACCAACAATTTCTGCACCATCTGGAGTGCGACGTATCAGTGGACCACCAGAATCGCCGCTGCATGCTCCATCGGTGGTACCGGCTTTGTAAGAGCAAATGTTTGAGCGATGCAAAGGAGCAGAGGCGGGCAAAGCGGCTTTGCATTGACTGTAACCAATGATGTCGACACTTAAAGTTTGCAAAGTATTTGGAAGACTACCATTGTTGATGCGACCCCAGCCATATAATTTTCCGCTGCCAGTTTCTTCATATTTGCCAGAAGGCAAACTTATTTTGGCAACAGGAGCAGAGCCATCACGTGACAATGCATTTAAGTCGAAAGGCTCTTCGACGTAGATAAGACCAATATCGTATGGTCCAACTCCACCGTCGTATTTTTCATGAACAAATATTTGAGCTTTCCTGGAAACTTTGCGAATTTGTACGTCCGATTCATTGTTACGATGGTGTAAGCCAGCAACAACTTGGAAATCGCTGTCGTCCAAACAATGACCAGCTGTTAGGACCCAGTGTTCATCAATAATGCTGCCACCACAGAAATGGGATCTAGTTTTTAAGGACACAATAAAGGGAGCTTCTCCTTTAGCGGCGTCTTCGCCATTAATTATTCGGCCTTCTGGAAATCCCGGTCGGGCAAAAATATCTAAATTGGCCGAGTTAACAGAGGCTACCGCCAAAGCGAGAATGATTATTGACTTCATGTTGTTAAAAGCAACTCGAACGTTTACTATGAATAAAACATTTTAGAACAAGTCTTTTATAGCAACGCTTGCGAACTCTTCACTTTACTATTTGCTTTAACACTTAAACTATTTGATAGAAAAGTTATTTATGACGCGAAAACTATTCCACTTGAAAGTAATAAAATACATTTCTTATATTTTATTAATCTCAAGCACTGGCATGAACCACCGTTTAGATAATTTAATCAATAGTGATGCGGAAGGGCGCGCGGATTTTGATAGCAATCAAGTCAGCTTTCGTTTTCATTACTTTCGTAGAAAAAAATGTAACGTGTTGTATATCAAAATTATCAAAACAAAAATCTTTTTTTTTTTCGATTAAAACTATGACAAATTCATCCATATACGAGTAAATATTGCACAAACGAACTGCTTTCATTATTGTTTTATGATTTCGTAGAAATCAGAGATTATTTACGAAAAAAAACTTCGCTTTCCTCGAACGGATGATAATACCGCAAAACCAAATTAAGTTAAAAGCAGAAAGAAAAATTTTGAAATTAAATTAAAAGTGTAAGTGAGTTGTTTTTTGTTTATTTGGATAATTAAGCTCAGCATATTGTAAATATCTACTTATATATCGTTACTATTTTTTTTTTTGAAATCGAGATTTTTGCATTTTTCGATACACTAGATGTTCTTTTATCGAAATATACTTACAAAAATCTCAATTTCAAAAAAATAATGAGTAGGGCCTTTTTATATTAAGGTAGCGATATGCATGTGTACAGATATGCTCAAAATAATGGCTACAGCGCAGCGTATAATATAAAATTAATTTCCCTTGGAAATTTTTTTGGCCATGTGCCCAAAAAAGCGTAACCACTAATTGCTAATGAACAACTGTTTGATTTAGACATGTATTTCTTGATTTTATAGAAGCCAACATGTTTGGAAACTGTTTAAATCAACTACGTCCAAGTCATATGCACAATGTGCAAACTTTTATAAAGAGCTTTTTGTGCTTTCACACCGACGAAAGTACAACATTCACAACAACAACACAGCAGACAACAATGCTTGCTCTTACTTTGCAAAGAAACAAGAACAAATTTAAGAGCTTTCAAAGCTGTTTACCTCAAATGCAAATCAGTGTATTTGTGTTTGGACGTAGCTGGTTTAAATCAATAAATACATGTCTGAATCAAACAGTTTTTCATTAGTAATTAGTGGTTATGCTTTTTTGCTGCATATGTCTACCAGTTGTGTACTCGGCATTAGATATTTTTTTCTCTTTTTTATTGATTTATTTTTAAATGATATAATATGAAATGAATGAAATTTGACAGAGATTAACACCTAGTTTTTAACTTAATATTTAACAACACATTTAGCTAATTTTTAATTCTATTTAAACTTAAATTGTATTTAAATACGGTTTCATTTTTTTAGGGATTAATAAAGGTTCTTATTAAATTGCGTTGAAAATACGGCAGCACTTAAAAAAAATTAAATAAATGGTATGTATGCTCGAAAAACTTAAATAGAATTTAAGTACGCAAGTTTGGGCATTTAAGTATTTTTTAAATATGCACTCAAAAATACAATTTCGTATTTACATAGAACTTATAAATTGTAATTAAAACTTAATTACCAAATCAAAAATTGGTCCTAATGCCCTTATTATAAGTTGCATTTGATTTTCGATCTTCTCTATCGAACATCCAAAATCGAATATCAAATTTATATTATGAGCATCGAATATTTCATTGGGCAACGAATTTTCTATCGAACAGAATTTCCCTCTCAATGCAGTATTTTAAAACTATTTATTAAAGATGTAAATGTTAAACGATTTGTAAGCTATTTTGTCAATTTTATGTAGTTCGAAAGGTTTCAATTACGGAGGAAAATCCTAGAATCAAATCTATTTCAATTTCCATAACTCTGTATGGTTTCCTGAGCTTCGAGTGAAATTCAAAATAGCGACATTCATTGCCAAATAAAAATTTGTTCGATCACCACTTTCGACTAGAAAGTTCGATGCAGAACGCTCTCACTGGACTAAGTTTCACTTTTCAACAGAGTATTCCGAAATTGGTTTGATTCATTCTTGGTGCGGAATCCATATGTTCCTAGAAGTATGGAAAAAGGTAATAGTACGGTCAATACTTTTAATAGATTTATATGCAAGAGGCAAACTCTTGAAATTTTCAAAAACGAGAAAACTCAAAAATTCCAAAAAAAAAATCGCCAAAAGGAAAAAATCGCCAATAATCGAAAAAAAAATCATCGAAACGAAAAAAGCACCGCAACTAAAAAAAGTCGCTAAAAATAAAACAAATCGCCAAAAACCCAATAAAATCGCCAAAACGAAAAAACACTAAAAATTAAAAAAAAATTCCATATATTCCAAAAATATCTAAAAACGTAAAAAAGCGTCAAAACTACGAAAAGCCGGCAAAAACTAAAAAAACCGCCAAAAAGCAAACATCGCCAAAAAAAAAAAAAAAATCGTCAAAAAGTAAAAAAACCCAAAAATCTCACCACTGGATTCAGTAACGATTATTGCGATAGCCGTATCGCTATAACAAATATAATGAAAATTTATAGACACAACATATTTAAAATATGTTATCGATATAAGATATTTTAACAATATTCGCTGACGTTTGGAGAAAAAAAAATTAAGTCACAAGATCCAAATTCCTTTTGTTTGAGTTTTTCTTAATTATTTTTTGTGCTTTTCGCTTTCTATCACATTTTCTATACAGAGATACCACATAGTATGGAATTAAATGGTGACTATCGTAAAAAATGAATTATGGAATCACATTATCAATACCGGAAGCAAATAAATATGTCGATAAATATTACGACTTTCGGTTCGCGAAAAGTGGTGCGTTTCAGTAACTTTTAACGATCCGACAATGGTAATTTTTGTCTATAGATGTTGTCGCTTGCAATAACGTTTCTGTAACTTCTTTTTAACGATAATACGCAGCTGATATTTTCTGTTGATTTTTGTCGCTTAAATAACGACACAGCTGACATTAACCTACAGCGAATATCGCTAAAAATGTTACTGAATAGCAAATTCGATCACTTTTCGTTATAAATATTTTAACGATGCGTTTATCGTAAAAAAAAAAAAAGTTAGTGAATCGCACTGCAGGTACAGATAAGATATTCAATTAAATTGGCTAAAGTTCGTATACAGTATTACATATTATTTTTTCCGTACGGAACCCTTCTTGTGCGAGTCAAATTCTCACTTTATTATTATTTTTTTTTTACCGTACGGGACCCTTCTTGTGCGAGTCGAATTCGCACTTTATTGAGTTTATTAAGTCATACAACCATTACAATAATTTTTTTTTACCATATTTAATTCCTTAAAACCACTGTTCGACCATTTTTTACTCGTATGTATGTAGTTATTTTCTTATAAAAATCTAAATAAAGCGTTTAATACAATAAACAACGAAGCCCATATTATTATTACCAAAATATTCGCAACATGTGCGCTTTAAAAATTCAATAATTTCATATCTTTCGTATCTTAAAGCAAACGTTTTCAACTGACATTTGTACGAGTACTTCAAAGAAGAAAAACCAAATGTGTGACAACCCTTCCACCAAGTGCATATTCTGCGCATGCCTCTAACATTTTTGACAGATAGCACACTTAAGTTGGCAACATTTTGTGCAACATTGACTCTCACTTTCCTTAAATCGCACTCACAGTTTTGGCAGTTAGACGAGTACAATCACATACATACATACGTACATATACACATGTATGTGTGAATGTATGTACTCGTATATGTAACGGTATACAAGGAGACATAATTAAATGAGCATGAATTGAGGAAATAATGCAAGTAAAAAAATCGATTTGAATTTGATACATTAACATATACATATATGTATGTATGTATGTATGTATGTATGTGTATTTGTATGGCCATATATATTGCCATAACATTCCAACACACATATTGGCACAGATGTTTCCAAATAGAACGAATTCAAATAAATGCGAGGGTGACGACAAATAATACACATAAAACAGGTACATTTGTTTAAAATTAAAAAAAAATTCAAAATAATAACTTTTTTTGGGTGCTGTTTTTTTTTAACTGAAATATCATTAATTCATTCGGAATTTTTGTATTCAGTACATTACATTTTTTTATCAGTAATAATACTCTTAATAAATCATTTTTTTAAGCATACAGTTCACACTGCCAAAAGCAAAAACTTTTCTTTCAGTGTAGTCAGCCACTCTGAAATAAAAGGCTTTCTCATACATTTAAGAACAAGTTCCTTAGTGGTATAAGGCCAAAATCCGTAATCTAAGGTACACACTTTAATTAATAAAATTTGAGAAAAATTTGCTTTTATGTACCTGAAGTTGCGTCATTAATAATGTGCGAGGAAATGCGATGAAAACCCAAAGGACGCAAGCGAACTGTCAACAATAACAGCGGTTAATTTCACTGGCCAATTTGCAATAATAATTGCAACTGCAAATTTTTAAAGCAAAAAACTTGATGAGATTCGGAAAATTCAAAATTAAATTAAATCAACTAGTTACTCCTTCTTTAGGAAAGCGAAAATATACTTTAAATTGTTTGTTAGGTAAAAATTATTTTAAGCAAACACAGTAGAGGCAGAGTTGTTCTAAATGAGTTGAAATGATCCTAAAGAGCCATTTAGTCGAAGCTATATTTTCTATATCCTTCTCTTTATCGAAAAATAGTTCAATTCCGCTGAAATAATCATCTTTATCATAAGGAGTTTTTCCAGCACTTTAACTTAAAAATATATTTTGGGCTCGTATATTTCCTATATTTTGAAGCTTTTTTTTTACAATATTTTCAGTTGCCCATCTTTAATAATCGTATGTTCGATAACATTTTGACAAATGGAGAAAGTTGCCCTATACAATTTTAAATTAACTTGCTTTGCCAATTGGCACCGCAACTGAAGTTCGGTTGCCATCTATAATTACAATTATTTTTATTTAATTTTTTACTAACAAAACGCATTTATGCTTAGTATAACTTAGCTAATAAATTAAATTGAGAATTCTTCTTTTTTTTAAATGATAATTGAAAAATGTTACACTTCGATGCAAATTGAAGCGACACAAATAGGATCGAGTGGAAAGGAGGATTTAGTGTATAGAAACAATCGGAGGTTATCCGGGAGTGAATGACTTTGTAAGTGATAAAATAAAAAAAAACGTCTTTTAAAGCAAAATTACTTTTTTTTCATTATTTTAGCTTATTAAAAATCATTAATTTAAAAATCTAAATTAAAGGGTATTCTAGCAGTTAATGTAATATTGACTGTGTAATTTTGACAACTTGCTGTATCTTAAAAACCGTAACAGGCAAACTCTTGAAATTTTCAAAAACGTTGAAACTAAAAAATACTAAAACTAAAAAAATTTCGAAACGAAAAATCGCCAAAATGAAAAAAAAACTAAAAATAAAATATATCGCTAAAATGCAAAAAAAAAGTAAAACGGAAGCCAAAAACTAAAAACAGAATCTCGAAAAAAGCGCCAAAACTAAAAAATCGCTAAAACTAAAAAACAACCGAAATAATTCTACCAAAAAAAAAACCGACTTCAGAGCAAAGATCTATTGGAACATTTTCGAAAAAAATGTATGGGATATAAAATTAAATGTTAATGGGCGTGCCTCCACCCATTTTTTAAATGCAAGATTTTGTGTTTTTAAGAGTTCAAGGTGTGTGCCAAGTTTCGTAAAAATTGGTTAAGTACAACCACGGTGGAATATTATATTAAAGTTTAATAGGGGTGCCCCGCCCATTTTTTTAAAGAGTTTGCCTTTTTTTAGCTTAGGGTGTGTGCCAAATTTCGTGCAAATCGGTGAAATAGAAACATGTGAAATATAATCTGCCTTATCGTGGTTGGCGTATTTCAAATACGACTACGATTGATTGGTAATAGATTAAACAAAAACTGTTGAAGTCTTCTTTAATCTATTACCGAACAGTCGTAGTCATATTTGAAATACGCCAACCACGATAAGGCAGAATATTAAGTTTTGTTTGGGCGTGGCTCCGGCCATTTTTTCAACTTCAAGACTATGTCGTTACGAGCGCCCAATGTGCTGTGTAGGTTTCGTAGCAATCAAATAAGCAGAATGTCATAAAAGCAAATAAAATAAAAATTGTGGGCGTGTCCCTGCCCATGGGACCAATGGGAAGCAATACCCTCTCAGACAAAAAAGAAGTTTTACAGTGGGTCAAAAATGTACCGAGTTATGAACTAACACCGCCAAAAAAAATATGTAGATACTAATTGATAACCTCATCCTTTTTTTTGGAGTCATCCTTTTTGAAACTAAAAACAATGTCAAAAAAAAACTTGTTTTTAAAAATGTCTACAGCAGGTAAAATATTCGACTATATAGGCTAATAACGAGTACACATCTGTCATTTTGTGGTGTCATTTTCAAAATGTGTGCTACGCCGTTCCCATTATGTTTTTTTATATGGAAAGCAATGCCACACAACGAAAACTGTCAGAAATGTAAACGTTGCCACCTGTCTACAATATGGCGATGTTACAAAATGCAATAGAGTGTACTCGGCTCAACATTCGAGCAGTATTACACATATAGTGCAATTCAAATTTCAAATTGCGTCAATGTATGTCTGTATTTTGTATTTTAATTTTGCTGACATAAAAATTTCACTTGTTCTTAATATGCAGGGTTTAGGTTCAGCGTTGCCGTTTTGGTTACTTTTAACCAAAATTGGTTACTTTTTTTCTCAATGTGTAATTGTGTATTTTTTTCCCATTTTGGCTACATTTTTGTAGCATAATAATAACCATTTTTATATGGTATTTTGAATTTGCATATAACGAACTATCGTGATAAACTACCACATGATTGAATAATTTTTCTTGGCTAAAAACAAATGTGATTTCCAAATTTAACTGACAGTAAAGAAGAAGAAATTGTATCCGAATAGAAATTGCTCATTGGTTTTGCTTCTTCGACTGTGACTATTTGCGACTTGCAAAAGCATATATAGACTGCTTCTGCTTTTACTTGCGATATTAACCAAAAGCAAAAGTAAATTAAATTCAAGCTTTTCAAATCGTCAACTGTTGAAAGTGCTGAGCAATTGTTCATAAATCGTTTCCTGATTTTGCTTTGATTGAAACTGTTGTATTTTGCAAAAGCAGAGTAAAGTAACATTTAATGGAAATCATTACAGAATCTATTAAATACATTAATAAATTCAGTAAAGTGCGGCTTTGACTCGCGCACGAAGGGTTCCGTACGTTGGGCTTTGAGCATTTTTTTAATAGTGTTTTTTACGTTTTTTCAGCTGAAATAATTTTTTTTTTGTTTTTTTCCGCTTTTTTCTCGTTTCAGCAATTTTTTTTTTAATTTTGACGATTTTTTTTTTAATTTTGGCGATTTTTTTTTTCATTTTGGAGATTTTTTTAATTTTTGGTGATTTTTTTAATTTTGGCGATTTTTTAATTTTGGCGACTTTTCCGGTTTTTCGCGGTTTATTTTCGATTTAGAAATTTTTTTAATTTGGTGATTTTTTTTATTTTAGCGATTTTTTTTCGGTTTGCCGCTTTTATAATTTTGGGATTTTTTTGTTTTATCGTTTTTGAAAATTTCAAGAACGGTTTCCAAGTTATCAAAATTACATAGTTAAAATTACATTAACTGATGGTACACCCTCTAATTAAAATTTTTTAAATTTTAGTGTTAATTATTGTAGTCTGTATAAAAATACACTAACTTTACAAATTTCAAGTGCATATACATACATACATACAATTGTATGTATATTACATGGGATTTTAACATTTTTCGTTGCTCGTTTTGGCACGTTTAATTTCCAACTCTGTAATGTAGCGGCCAAGGGTCTACACACTCTGTCCAAATTTCAGGTCCGTAGCTCTTACGGTTCTCCAGAAAATACCCTGTGACGGACAGACGGACAGCGTAGCGAAAACAATAGGGTTTCTTTTCACCTTTGGTGTACAAAACTCTAAAAATGTTGGTTACTTTTTGTCGCCTTTGGTTATATTTTTTTCATTATTTGGTTACTAAAATATTTTGGATGTGGCAACGCGGTTTAGGTTAAGCTTTTTTTTACGTGCAAACTTAACGGGACATATATTGGGGGGCGACTACCCCAAATGTATGCTAGTTTTATACTTTTAAGTATCCTTTAGTAATAGTAAGGACCATCGTTAAATACATTTTCAAGAAATTTTTTATTTTCAAAATAATAAAGGAAAAACATAAATCCACCTTCGAATATAATAAATTTAAATTGTACCAGCAAAGAGAAAAAAGTCTTGGCCACTTTTGTTTATTAGTACATCTCCAATAATGACACTTCACAGAAGCACAAGGATATAAATAACACAACAATAAGTCATGTTTTACACTTGGCAGTTTTTCTTGAAGCAGTTCTCTTCGATTCTCTTTTAAAACTGCCCATTTGTTTACACTCAGACGGTTTCTTGTTCAATTTTCGTATTGTTTTAATGCAGCGAATGAAATAACAAAACAGAATTGAAGTAACTTTTCTGTACAGGCAAGTCAGTACCCCTCTTCTTTCTGCTTTCCTTTCTCTCCTATAAACTCAGACTTGCTTCAAGTAAAACTGCCGAGTGTAAAACATGACTAACAGCAATAACAACAACAGCAACAACAATAACAACAACAAGAGCTCGTACTAAAAACCAGACATACTCAATACAAAAGTCCTTTGAGAGAGAGCACAAAAAGCAAAATCAATTGAAAATACACAAGTGTGTAAACGCTGAAGGAAAAAATTATTTTAAAACTAATTTTCACTTCAAACAATTACAGAAAAAAATAGGTGCAAAAATTGCAAATAATATTAAAATTATATTAAAAATAAATGTTCGTTTAAAAATGTTACTAACAAAATTTAAAAATATTCAATTTAATTGGATTTCTAAAGGATTTTTGTGATAATAAAATTTGCAGCGAAAACCAGAGGTAAACTTTAAAACGAGGAAAATAAGGTGTGTAGCTTCAATTTGATTTTGTCCCCCAGCAAAAAAAAAAAAAAGCAAGGGAGATATAGCAGAAATCCAGGAATTTAAAAGTTAGAAATATGACTAGAAAATTATGGTTCTTAACTGAGCCACCTATTTTATATAAAGACAATTGAACGAGGCCAACACAAACATGCACACAACAAAATAGTCTAGCAAATTATACACATTAATTATTAGTCCGAAGAAAAAAGAAAAAAATAGTACCGCCCAGAGAAATATTAAACGAGAGGAATAAAAAAGACAAGGTCTTAACAACATAAATAAAATTACTATCCACATACAAAAAGGAAAAAAATTCTTAATGTGTGTGTGTGTGTGTGTGTGTGTGTTCAATAGTTCAACAGCCGTATGAATAGATAGCCGCATCTATTTTAAAACCTCAATCGATATTGATAAGTATAAAAAATAAAAATAAAAAAAAGGAAAAGGAAAACCCAACAACCAGGATAGTAAAAAAGGGAATATATAAAAAAAATACATAAAAAATGGTAACAATGTCTACAGACGTGGATACAACGCAAACTACCATCGCAACAACAGTATCGAACAAAATGTCCTCGAAAGCAAATTTAAATTCATCCTCAACTACAACAACAAATGGTTCCATAACGGAAATTAATGACACAACACAAGCGAATAATAATGGCTGCAACGATAGAGGTCTGACTAGAAAGGAACTCATATACGAGTTTACACACACTAAAGAACTGCAGCAGTCAGTTACACCAATACCACCATCATCTACACTATTATCTAGCAGCCAACCAGCAGCAACATTTACAGAGGAGCCACCAAAATCCATACAACAATCTACCCCCGTATTAGTTAACAAAAAATTAAATCCTCAAATAACAATAACTGAATCTGAGACTACGAGTATTGTAGAAACAAATCCAACAAGTCCTACTACAACGTCTCCAAAGAAATTTAATCCTGGAAACCAGCAAAATGAACAGAGAGAAGAAGTCAGTAAGAGTAACAGCACCGGCAACGGTCACGGCGACACCAACATTAACAATAGTAATTCCACTAAAACTACCGAATATTGTAGAAAGGCAACTTCTGCTCCCCAGAAACCAACTCCAGAAGATGCAATAAGCAAATCAAACACCGAATCAGTACAAATTACCACCGCTAACGTTACCATCACTTCCACAACTAACAGCAGTAGTTCCACCGCCTCCACCATCACCACCGCCACCACCAATAACAATTCAAAGTCCTCAAGTAATTCGAATTCAGTAAATCAAAACTGTTTACCAAGTTCATTCCAGCAAACTAGCAAATCATCAAATCAGTCCGGACAGTCATCTGCAGCTGCTGCTTCGTCGTCGCAGGCATCAGCGGCGTGTGCTGGCAGTTCGTCGTCAGCGCCCGGCAGTAATCAGAGAAACAATCCGCAGAAAAACACGAATGTGCAGCTGCTGCCTTCGTCGAATCACAGCAGAAGAAATGAAGATGCCCCAAATATTTTGGTCTACAAAAAGGTAACTAAATTATGCACGCTTTCAAATTGGAAAGACGCACATATCGCGCCTTCATTGCACTATAGTCATAGTATTTCAAAAATGTGTTTTTCTTAAAATTATATTTTATATGCTGTAAAAATTGCATGCAAATGATAAAAATTTAGTTTTTGGTAAAACTAACTTTTTGAGTTAATACTAAGGGCCATCCATCATGACTCACTATCCCACACAATCACACAACTTACGAAAAAATGCAACCTTGATCTGATTAATTCTTATTGTCCTTTGAAAATTTTCATAGACTTCATCACACCAGGGTTGTATTTTCTCGAAAATCTCCCGATTAGGTATGGTGTATCACGGCCTTAAGTTGCAAGAAAGCGGCGATATATATAAATATCGCACACTAAATCGTAAACAGCCAAAACTGAAAAAAATCTTAGATGTCAAGAATAATGTATTTCAAATGAAATTTTTGCAATCCAATCCTTAGATATTTGTTCAATGAACTGGTTTATAAGAAAAAACCCATTATTTTCCTATTCAAAAAATTAATTTTTCAAAAAGTACCTTGTTCAGAAATACTTTTTTAAAATAGTCTCTTTTTCGAAAAGTGCCTATTCCAAAAAAATATTTTCCTTAAAGGGCTTCTTTATAACAAATTGATTTATCAAAAGGTATACTTTCCAAAAAGTACCATTTTCTTAAAAGTGCCTTTTTCTTAAAAGTACCATTTTCTCAAAAGTACCATTTTCTAAAAGTATTTTTTCTGAAGAATAATACATATTTCATAAAAGTACTGTCTCAAAAATTCCATTCCATTTCATCAAATGTTCATTCGTAAAAAGTTTTTATATAAAACTGGCGTCTCAGACCTATTAATAATTTCGTACTTAAACTTTGTCTCTTTCCCACGTGGAACTTCATTGAGCACCCATTATCTTTGTTCTTATTATTAATTTGCTCCTACTCATCGAAAATTATTCATGATACTGCTCTAAAACTTGATAAAACCAAACTTTTAAAATCTTCCATGACAATATTTCTTTTTTTAAATCGGAAATAAGAAAAATGTACTTTGGGTGTTTGATCTTAAGTAGAGTACACACTATAGATCATGAGTGACAGTTTTGCTCAATTTTTGGCTTGATCGATAGTGTGAACACGAATTTCGTTAGTAGAGCTGGGTCCAACTCGTTCAGACGTTCATTTTAGACACACACCTATGATCAAACCCATGTAATTTAAATGGGTTTGATCAAAGGTTTGTGTCAAAAATGAACGACTGAACAAGTTGGCCCCATTTCTATTTGAGACTTGGGTCTAGCTCTTTTGTAATTAGTTCGTTCGCGTTCGCATCGAAAATTGTTTCAAACCCATTTAATTTACATTGAGGTTTTTGACCGGACTTGTGTCCAACAAACAGCTCATTTTAGTTCAAAAGAGTTGTTGGACACAACTCTATTGAGTGACAATCAGCAGCCATATTTGTTTTTAACTGAAAGCAGACTTGGATCGAACTCATTAAGCATGTCGTTTTTGATACAAACCAATAGAGTTGTGTCCAATAGCTATTTTTGAACTAGTTTGAGAGCGTTCGAATCCAAAGTTGTTTCAAACACATTTAATTTACATTGACGCTTTTGACCGAACTTATGTCCAAAGGCTCATTTTCAAAAGAGCTGTTGGACACAAGTTCAAAACCATGTAATTTAAATGGATTTGATAATAGCTTTGTGTCTAAAACGAGCCAATAAGAGAGTTCGATGCGAGTCTAATTACTACGGATGTATTTATTTTCAAAAATAAAATTATGTAACATCAACCAACATATTTGAAGCAAATGTGGCCTCAATGTGACCGTACATTAAGAATATTACCGAAATCTTCTTACCATATCGCTTCTTTTATGGCAACATAGACATATCTCACAAAAAAATCCTTTTTTGAGTTAATACAATTCAAAATTTCATATAAAAGATTTGTACACGCACCTCTTGAGAGAAGAAAATGTATTTTTTATATCTTGAATAATGTTTATGTAAATTTATAACTTGAAACTTAGTTTCAGCAAATAAGCTTTTTCGTATTATGTCTCTGCTGCAATAAAGGAGCGATATGTACTTTAAACTAATACAGTAGAATCTCGTGAAAGTTAAACGAAGAGTATTTAACTTTTTCGAACAATTAGCTTTTCCAAGGGATTTTCAAAGTTAAAACAAAAAATACAATAATAAATATAGATTTTTCTTTTCGCTTTTGCTGTGACAACTACTTTATCCGATAAAGGACAGAAAATAAATTCGGGAATCACAATATATAAAACTACTCAGTGACAAAAAAAAACGATTGTTTTAAAAAATTGTAACGTTCAGAAAAATTAACCTCTTAGAGCGGCGCATGAGCGTTGAAATTCGGTTGACTTAGCCGAGCGTTTAACTTTTACACGAAGTTAACTTTTTAGAGATTATTCTACTGTAATTTCATTATTTTCTTTTTCTTTCTTTAGATGGAAACGATAATTGAAAGAATGCAAGCCGAAAGTACTGGTGTTTCAGTACGCACCGTTAAAGGATTTATGACTAAAGTTCCTTCGGTATTTACGGGTGCCGACTTGATAGCATGGATACTGAAAAACTTAGATGTAGAAGATGTTACCGAAGCATTGCACTTTGCACATTTGTTGTCTTCACACGGTTATATATTTCCTATAGATGATCATCAGTTGACGGTAAAGAATGATGGAACATTTTACAGGTGCGTTAAAATGAAGTAAAAAAAAAACATGTCAATTTACATACTATGGCCCTGCACAAACATACTGGAAATGTAAATACGTCACGCTTTCTAAATGTACTGCCCTGGCATGTATTATACTACACCAACAATAAATGCTGTCGTATAATAAGCCAAGCACGATGGATGTATTGATGTTCTTGTATATCAGTGTTTACAAGTGATGTCGCGAACATTTCTCGTTCGTAACAAATTACTAGAGCTGGATCCAACTCGTTCATTTTTGCCACAATCCAATGATCAAACCCATGTGATTTAAATGGGTTTGATCATCGACTTGGGTCGAACCCAAGTCTAATTTGATTAGAATTGGATCGAACTCATTCAGTCGGTCGTTTTTGACACAAACCAATGATCAAACTCATTTAAATTACATGAGTTTGATCACAGGTTTGTGTCAAAAACCACCGACTGAATGAGCTGAAAAATATTTGAATGATTTAAGAAGTTACGTTGCTTTAAAAAAAAAATCGGAATTGGTCCATGTTATTAGCGAAACTGTTGGTCCATATAAAAGAGCATATAAAATAATGCAATTTGGCATCAATAACTAAAAATCGACAAAAATTGTCATCCGCGCTTATTCATGAAAACCACCAATTTATGCAGTTCTCTATTACATACATAAATCTCTATCTGTTATTAACATTTGCAATATTTATGTTAAAAGACACCTTAAAACATTTTTCTCATATGTTAACTAACAGGCCCTTTAGTTTAGTATAACTTTATAAGCATTGCATACTTTCAGGCTTTTGTTCAATAGCATATGGGGCCATTCGCTTTAAACTGTGTAATATTAATTTTTATTTTATTTTTAGATTTCAAACTCCTTACTTCTGGCCTTCTAACTGTTGGGAGCCTGAAAACACCGACTATGCCGTTTATTTATGTAAACGTACAATGCAAAATAAAACGCGCTTGGAATTGGCCGACTATGAGGCAGAAAATTTAGCTAAATTACAAAAAATGTTTTCTAGAAAATGGGAATTCATATTTATGCAGGTAAATTTTAATTACATATTATAAGATATTAAAATATTGAAAAATTTTAAATATGCTTTTAAGGCCGAGTCCCAGAGCAAAGTGGCCAAGAAACGTGATAAATTAGAGAGAAAAGTTTTAGACTCACAAGAACGTGCTTTCTGGGATGTTCATCGTCCCATGCCGGGTTGTGTTAATACCACTGAAATTGATATTAAAAAAGCATATCGTCGCGGCTGCTCCAGTCACGGCACCGGTTCGGCGGGAGCCGCGGTAACAAAAAATCCTATAGAACAATTAACGCGTATTATAACATTGCGCAAGCAGAAACTGGAACGCAGAACTATTAAAGTGTCCAAGGCAGCTGAAGCGTAAGTTGAGATTATTTGTTTTATAATCAATTAAATTAAGAGATTTGCGTGTTTTCCACAGGTTGGTTTCTTATTATGAGCAATATAATGAATTTGATTACTTCATAACCTCACCCGAGTTGGCCAATCCATGGCAAACTGATAGCACAGAAATGTGGGAGGCAGAAAAAAATAGGTATAGATGGAAACAGCCGTAAAAGTTTTTAAGTTGATTGATTTCGCTTTAATTTTAGCAAAGAGGTACCCATGCGTCGCGTTAAACGTTGGGCTTTTAGCATGCGCGAATTACTTAAGGATCCCATGGGCCGTGAACAATTTGCAAAATTTTTGGAAAAGGAGTATAGCTATGAAAATTTACTGTAAGTAGACAATATTAGTAAGCACGCTTTAGACAATTTGGTAAGAGAAAAATAATTTTTAATGACTTTTAGCTTCTGGGAAGCTGTGCAGGACATGAAGGCTTTGCCTCAATCCGAAATCAAAGAAACCATACAGCGCGTTTGGAATGAATTTCTGGCGCCCGATGCTCCTAGAGCTGTAAATGTCGACTCGAAATCGGTAGAATTGGCCAGAGAGGCGCTTAATTCACCCAGTGGCCCCAATCGTTGGTGTTTCGATGTGGCTGCCGCCCATGTGTATCACTTAATGGAAAGAGATTCATATCCGCGCTACTTGCGCTCAGAAATGTACAAGGAATACATGAATTGCTCACGCAAGAAGGTCAAGTCTATACCAAATCTGTTTGGAGTGAAACGCTGAAGTGTGGTTCCCGCGGTTGGTATAACAACCGCGGCGGCCCATTCATCTTCCTTATTATCACATGGCTGTTCAGCTGGTGGAGGGGGCTCAGGTGCCAGTACCTCATCAACTGGCACAAGTCATTCTCAAACACAACAACAACAACAAGCACAACATCCACATCAACATCAACAGTGCCATCACAAAAGATCATCATCATAGATTCTCATAGAAATCTTTTTTAAAGGAGCCAGGAATTGTAGGGTATAAAATATATTAAATATTTAACTTACTTTAATAAAAATAATGAACAAAAAACATACATAGTATAAACTATTTACATATACATACATACATACATATGTAGGTGTAACAAATGTTCTTCTAAAGAAGAAAGGGAAATAAATAGTCTCCTTTTGTTTTGCAAGATAATACAGAAAATGTTTAAATGTAATTTGTGTTAAATACATGTATAAATCAACTAATAAATGATAAAAAATAAAAGAACCTACTTAAGTAATTATAAGTTTCTCAAGAGAAAAACAATAATACTCGTATCATATTATAACTTTAAAAGCAGCAAACAACAAACCACCATTTTGTAAACAATAAATCTTCAGAAAATTCTTTATGTGGAAACACCCATATACTAAGGATTTGAATCTTATTAAATAAAAATTTCTTTTTCTAATTCATGTAATATTTTGAAACAAAAAAATACTCATAAACTTGTTTGAAACTACTTTAAATAACTAAAGAAATAAAAAACAAAAAACAAAATATTAGAAAATTAATATTAAAACAATTAAAACATATAAATATATTATTGCATGAGTAGAGAGGCTAAACTCAAAAAAAATGTATTAGTTAATGGAATAAAATTGAATTGTAGATTGCATTGTATTCAAAATATTATGCAGATCATTAAAGTAAATAAAAAAAAAAAACAATAAGACATAAAAAATCGCAGAAAATTATATACTTATATATTAAAACAAACAAATAAAATATAAAAATATATCTAAATGTATTGAGAAGTACATAATTGTATATTTTACAACTGCCAAAACCACATTTTTAAGTTCATCAGCCCACGGCTTTTTTTTTATTTCTCTTCAGAATGGAAAGCAATTACGAGTAAAATCATTATGGAAATAGGCTGTTTTAAAAATACACCGTTTTACATGTACCTGTGGTGCAATTCACTAACTCTTTTTAACGAACATTTATCGAATTTGCTATTCAGTAACGTTTTTAACGATATTCGCTGTGTCGTTATTTAAGCGACAATAATTTATGTGCTGTTAATTTTATCGACAAAAATCAACAGAAAATATTTTGTGCAAGGAGAGACGGTCATAAAGTGAGCTACGATGTTTTTTCAATAATTTAAGTTAAAAATATAAAAATTTTAATTTCAACACACATAGTTATTTATTGATTTATTAATATTGATATTATAGATAAATACAATAACAATATAAGAGGGGTAGAAGCACTAGCTACTAAGGCCATCGGCTAGCTTTATTTATTTGTGAAATGATACAAAGCTACATTCAAATTGGTATAGCTTTGCTATTTATTGCGCGATACAGGAGTTAGGACGTGATTTTCGTAACAACAACAATCGCCACCATTACAGTTATAAATTTATTTTTGCTTTGATTTCTTTGTACTTAAAAGTTTGCTTTGTTTCGTTCTTTGTAGTAAGTGAAACAAAAACAATGAGAAGTATTGCTCAATTTGTTTTTGTTTTGCTTTTGCACATGAGCACAAACCAGAGAACACAGCCGATCGGCTGTAAGCCGGCTAACAGCCGCCTCCGGCCACAAACAGTACATTAATTTAATCGTACGCCGCTAGAAAAGAAATAAATGGAAACGTTTTGAAATATTTGCAGAGAATTTGACATCATATAATATAATTTTATTGCATTGTTGTTTCCATACGTGAAATTTGTGTTATATAACTAGTTGAGCAGCAAACCTATAAGCGGGTGTCCTAAGACACCTCTCTTCTTTTTTTTTTGTTTTATTTTTTCAATCTATTTTAATTTTACAAGAGAACAACTAATAACAAAAATTAAAAATTTTAAATACCCCCGATATATCTAGAAAAGATGTGATATCTTCGAAGCGGCTGGACCGATTTTCTTCACGGGCAGACACACAGATACACAGACACACACTACAAACTTATAACATCCCTTTTTTTGGGGTCGGGGGTTAAAAATACTAAAGAAATTAACGCAAAACAATTTGTAAGTGACTGGAATATGTTTAAGCAGCTTATTTCAATGTATGTAGTTATTTGCTAATTTCATTTCAAACTAAGTTTAAACAATGATCTTTAATTGTTTTAATAAATAGTTAAGTAAAATATAAATTACAATTTGCATTTATGCAATAGTTAAGTGAACGTAAAACAAATAAATAATTAATTAAAACATCAGAACGTTTGATTTGAATACTTTTAGCAGGGAATTGTTTTTGACTTTTATTGTGTTGAAAGAAAGCAACAACAAACAAGTAAGAGTGCTATATGTATCCCTGCAGATAAAACGACTGTCAGTCCATACGTGCATGTAAAATATACTCCAGTCCAAATGTGAGTCAAATGTATGGAGATTTTGTCGATGGTTGCTGGAGCACATGGTCCAACTTTGCATTATATCGGACTAATTCCGCAGCTACCCTATGTACTAAGCCAACAACAAATACATTTTTTTAAATTCGTACATACGAGGGCAACTATTTATATTTCGGGAATAGCAAATAATAACATAAATTTTTTAAATAAAAATGCTTTTTTTGTTTTTCGGTATAATCCCCTTCATGATCAATACACTTTCGCATTCGTTCAAACCATTTGTCATAGCAGTTTATCCATTCCTCTTGAGACAGCTCCAAGATATGGTTTTTCAACGCTTCAACTGCTTCTTTGGCGCTCGTAAAACGTTGACCACGCAGTTTACCTTTGATATTCAAAAACAAAAAGAAGTCATTGGGTGCTAAGTCAGGATTGTACGGAGGATGAGTCATCAATTCGATGTTTTGACTGTTAAAAAATTTACTTGCTTGACGAGATATGTGAGACAGCGTGACCGACTAAAGTGGCAAATTGCCACTTTTTTTCTGCCTTTTTTAGAGTGAATTATATAAAAATACATTAAAAATAAAAAGTTTAATGCAGTTTTCTCGTTTTTTTTTTTTTTCTTAATTTTGCCCCCTTTTTTTGATAAATCCCCTTTTGGTGCCACTTTTTGAAAAATGTCATCGGTCACCCTGATGTGAGAGCTCGCATTGTCATGATGAAGAATGATTCGTCTGCAGGTCTTAAGCTGGATTCACCCATTGTTTCGGAACAAAATTTTTGTCCGGACAAATTTTTTTTATATGTAGTTTGACGTTTCTCTTTTTGAGAGAGAGAGAAGAAGAGAACAAATTTTGTTCGGAACATTTTCTACTTGAATTGGTTTAATTTTAATTTTTGTCCGGACAAAATCGAACTGAGCTGCCAACTTTTTTAATTTTTCAGCCAAAGTTGAACTGAGCTGCCACATCATGTTATATGAATAATAAAAGCACAGAGTGTACTTGTATTTATTACAATAGAAGTAAAGAAAAATTAAGAAAAACATATCCAAATGTATGGAGTTGAACGAAACCATTGCAGTAAACAATTAAAAAGATGTGTATGACACAGCAAATTGTAGTCATTTGCCGCTGTGCTGCCACTTGCAAAATTAATACGCATCGTTTACACACGTATTTCATATGGTAGCTTTGATTTTCCAGACAAAATGTTCGAAATGGATGAATCGTCTTGCAAAAAATTCTCAGTAAAAAATTTTTCTCCAAACAAAACTTTTGTTCCGAAACAATGGGTGAATTCACCTTTAGTTTCACGAAATTTACCGAAGACTTCCGGCAAACAAATGGTCGTGTACCACTCAGAATTGACAGTTCTACGTTGCTCAAGCAGAACAGTGGCCACATGACCCATTCGGCCGAAGAAACAGGCAATCGTATGCTTCGCTGTGCTTCTTGCACGAACTTTTGTTGGATTTAGCTCGTCTTGCAATACACGGTCGATTGCTGTTTTGTTTCCATGATTGGTCACCTGTCACGATTTTATACACGCCTTTTGAAGCACCACGGTTGGTTGAACTTTTTAATCATTTCCTTACACCACTTGACGAGAACCCTTTTTTGAACGATTCATAAATTATTGGGTATCCAGGGAGAACAAATTTTGTTTCAACTAAGTGTTCATGCAAAATCGAATGTATTGAAGTGGAACTAATTAAAAAGGATGCCTCCATCTCACAATATATCACATAACGATCTTACATTATCAGTTCACGCACTGCAAACAATTTTGGACGACCTTCACGGAATTCGTAGGCGACGGAACTACAACCACGATTAAATTCACTATACCAGCGATATACTGTGGTTTTTGATGGTGCTTTATCGCCATACAAAGAACTGAGTTCAAGGACACTTTCTTGTTGATCCAATAATCCAACGAAAGCCTTATCTTGAAATTTCCATTTGTTTGTAAAATTTATTTTTTTGTGAACTCGCTGTAAACAAAATAAATAGCACTTGTATATCAAAACGTTGTGAGTACGTTTATGCTAAAAAAAATGTCAAACTTTATTATGGTGTTGCCAAATTTTAGCTATTGATATTAGTGTAGCCAGTTCCCGAAATGTAAATAGTAGCCCTCGTACATAATAAATAAGTAAAATTGCCGATTTTGTTTGCCTACCTCTTATTATTTTACAACACACATACTTGCAATTTAATTTAAAAAATATTCTTTCTACGCTCAACTTAATTTGATTTTGCAGTATTAACTTCCATTTGAAAATAAGCGAAATTTTTTTTTTCCAAAAATATTCTTTGATTTCTAAGAAGTCATAAAATAATATATATAATATAATCAATACTAATATGGAATTGATCATAGTCCGAAAAAAAAGTCACTTAAGGTACGTACAGTCACACTTGGGAAACATTTGCTTAAATAAAAAAAATTAAACATTTTAAGAACCAACAGCCAAGCAGCGCTTCTATCCCTAAGATCACATATCAATCACTTCGTCTATTCTAGTCGGGCAGTGTAAGAGTTTGCTATCTAGACTGGGTGGTCAGGCTGACCTCACCCTCATCTGGTTTCCAGCACTTAGCAATTTTTTAGGTAACGAACGGGCGGACGAGCTGGCTAGAGCTGGCTGCGCTATGCCGTATCGGTAGCCATGCCGTTTGGTGCTATTAGAAGCGGTATATTCAAGCACTATCTCTATAAGGCTGAAGGTAGATGGCGCAATATAGTCACGTGCAAGGTTGCTAAGAAGATGTGGCCTTACTACAATTATAGCCGCTCAATACAATTAACAAATAGGAACCGTAGGGACATATCGAGGCTCGTTGCAGTCATGACGGGGCACTGAACGGTTGGCAGACATGCCTACCTACGATAGCTCTGCCGAACTTGTCGAGAAGAAAGCAAAGGAGAAACAATCTTCGACTTTCTTTGCGAATGTCCAGCTTTGCATCTCTCGAGACACAAATTTTTAGGAAGTCATGTACTAGACGATCTTTTAGATTTATCTGAGATTGTGTTGAGTAACCTTATCAGATATCTAAGCGCGACGGGTTGGATCTATGTAGTAACGATCACCGTATCAGAATACTTAGATACGCCTCTACATAGGTTTACCCTGGTGAGTGTAGTGGTCCTTTCAAAAAGGAATCATCTAGCGGCCCTATGTATAAGCAAAAACTGGCATGAAGTAAGCATAAGTGGCAAAACTGAACATCATCTTAAAGAGTTTTGCCATGAAACTTCACATTAAAAATCATGCTTGGACTTGGAGATGGGTTAAAATTAGATAACGCGACTATTTTTAATGTCCAATTGTATGGATTAACTCGTTAGCTCTTAATTCAATTTCGTCATTTATGCTAATTTCATGCCAATTTTTGCTTTATACATAGGGCCGCTAGATTCTACTTGAATGCCTGCGTGTAGTAGGCAGCCACGTAAACCAACCAACCAACCAAGAATCCCCGACGTTCAGACTTAACGGCTGGACCGATTTTCTTCAAGGATAGAAACTTTAAACGAAAGAAACAAAATTAAGACCGGTCTAGCCGTTTGGGAGCTCCGGCGCAAAGACACACCGATTCAACAGAATATATCTAGAAAAGATGTGATGATATCTTCTACTAAACTAAATAAAAATCAGTCCAGCCGTTTGGTCTCTACGTAGACTCGTACAGACACACACTATAAACTTATAACACCCTTTTTTTTTTGATCGGTGATTAAAAAGCGTAACCAATAAATACTAATGAAAAATCTTTTGTTTCAGACACATGGTTAGGTTAGGTTATTTTGGGTGGTCCAAGGACTTCGCATAGACCAGGATTGATCCTTAGCGATACCAGCAGATGACAAGAAGCCTGTAAGCATGGCAGCCTAGTTCGTGGTGCCTGTAACGAATGACTTCCACACAAATCTAACAAACCTTAGTAATCTACACAGTTCCATTTCCGATACAAGTTCAAGACTACGAAAAGTGTGATCACCAAAAAAAAAATCAATCAATGAAATCTACTCTTACAAATTTTTCTTCGAAATTGTGTTTTTTTAGTTATTTAAACGAATATTATTTTGATTAGATTATGCCAACTAATCGGTTAAAATTTTTTTTATAATTTATTTGAATTCCTAATAACGATAAAATAAATCCAACAATGATTTATGACATTCGTATTTGAAATACGCCAACCACGATAAGGCAGAATACTTCTGGGAATGGGTTTAAGTGATAAGACCAACGTTCACAAACGTTACTGTAAGAGATTGGTTCTAACGCGTTTTATTCTTAGTTAACGATTTAGTTGCTTTCAACAGTATGAAGTTAATAATCATATTGGCTGTGGTGGTAGCCGCCGCTAGAGCAGCCAATTTAGATTTTGTGGCACGGCCAGGATTTCCAGAAGGTCGAATAATTAATGGCACTGACGCCGCTAAAGGAGAAGCTCCTTATATTGTTTCCTTAAAAGACAAAACTCATTTCTGTGGTGGGCAGCATTATTGATGAGCACTGGATTCTAACAGCTGCTCATTGTTTGGAAAAGGACAGTTACCATATTGTTGCTGGCTTACACCGGCGCAGAAATGAATCCGATGTTCAAAAGCGCCGAGTCTCCAGCTGAGCTCAATTGTTTGTTCATGAAAAATTTGGTTCCGAACATTATACATACAATAATGATATTGGTCTTATCTACGTTAAAACGGTAAAACTAAAAAATCAAAAAATTATAAAATCACCAAACCAAAAAAAATCGCCAAAAACAAAAAAATAATCGCCAAAACGAAAAAAAGCACCACATTAAAAAAAAAATTCTAAGACTAAAATAAATCGCGAAAAACCGGAAAAGTCGCCAAAATGAAAAAAATAGCCAAAATTAAAAAATCGCCAAAACAAAAATAAGCCCCAAAAAAGAATCGCCAAAATGAAAAAAACCCATTAACAGGAAAACATCGCCAAAAAGGAAAATAAATCACCAAAATGAAAAAAAACCCCAAAAACAGAAAAAATCGCCAAAATGAAAAAAAACCCCAAAAACAGAAAAAAATCGCCAAAATTAAAAAAAAAATCGCCAAAATGAAAAAACCCCCAAAAAGAGAAAAAAATCGAGAAAAAACGACAAAACTGGAAAAAAAACGTTTAAACTTAAAAATACTTCAAAAAAGCAAAAAAGCCATATTCCATTTCATAGAAATTTAAGTTAAATAGCTGATGTTAATAATAATCTCTACCCCAGTAGATAGACATGGGTGCTGATGAAGTGCGTGGCTGCACAGAAAAATATCGGTATTTCCCCCAGCTAATAAAGTCTAGTTTAATTTTTCTTCTCTTCTTTAGATACTCACATTAATTAATAAAAATATTTCATTCAATAAGAATTGAAATTACTGAACTCAAGCCTGATTAAGAAATTATTTCTGATTAAAATTCACTACAGTTCAATTAAATCTAAAAATGTCTCATTTAATTCATCATGGGCACGTGACAAAAATATGTTCACTTAGCGATCACTGTTCACTTGGCTATCACTGCTTCAGAATGCTGAAAAAGCGAAGTCAACTGTAGAAAGCAAGAACAAAGTAACATAAAGCCACTACAATAATACTTATATGTATGTACCGATGGTGCATCGAATAAGTAAAAATAATTAATGTGATGATCGTAAAAGATAAGTAAGAATAGTTAAACATACATAGGTAGTGTGATATAACTTCGTGCTAACCTAAATAGAATATGGAAAAACAGAAAATGAATAGTGATACTTACAAATGTGTTTGCCAAAGGTAAATCAATAATTGTATACACAATCAATTCTCATATTCCATTTCATAGAAATTTAAGTTAAATAGCTGATGTTAATAATAATCTCTACCCCAGTAGATAGACATGGGTGCTGATGAAGTGCGTGGCTGCACAGAAAAATATCGGTATTTCCCCCAGCTAATAAAGTCTAGTTTAATTTTTCTTCTCTTCTTTAGATACTCACATTAATTAATAAAAATATTTCATTCAATAAGAATTGAAATTACTGAACTCAAGCCTGATTAAGAAATTATTTCTGATTAAAATTCACTACAGTTCAATTAAATCTAAAAATGTATTATTCTATTTTATTGAAATCTTAAAAATATAGCCAAAAATATCGCCAAGGAGTTCAAATATCGCCAAGTAAATCGCCAATCGCCATTTCAAAATTTTCATCGCCAAAACCAAATTTTTGTCGCCACGTTTGGCGAGATATCGCCATATCTGACAACACTGCTCATAAGAAAGTCTTGTCATTTTAAGAATTTCGGCGTGTGGTTTTCATACTTGAACCAGAAACCATAACTAATCGCCAATTAAGGGAAACACAAGCATTTCATATGCTTCAATTAAATGTGTCAGACGTTTTTAATTTGTTTGCATATTTTAAAATCTTTCAATACACTAAATGCATAATTGATATATTGAGAATAATTCTGACATGATTATTAATTACTTTGAATGCATGCATGTATGTATGTATATATTTTTGCATTTGTTTGCAACCCATCCATCCATTTTAAAATAAATCAGGAAGTTTCTAACACATTTAACCGCCGCCAACTGTTGCTGTTGTTGTTGCTGTCGTTCGCTTTTGTTACACTTAAACATTTATGCTGTCTTTTAATTATTTTAATTTTCATTTTTTTAAATGTGATTTTGTAGCAGTTGTGGGCTGCTCATTTTTGGTCTTACCCTACTTACGAGTAGTTTTAGAAATCTGTCAACATTAATAACAAAAAAAAAAAAAGAAGAAAACTACGAGCGCTCAACAATAACTTTAGTTATGGAAAAATAAAAATAACAAAAATAAATAAATACTGAAAAATAATAGCATGCAAATAATGACAATTTAAAGAAGGTGTGTTTTCGTTTAATAAATGATTTAAATAAAATTTAAAACAATTGCAACATGACGACTGCAACGAATGTTAAGAGGGCCATAACCCAGCAAACACAAATACTCAAAAATTTTAATTTGTATAAAATTTTTGCACAATAAACAATAAAAAAAATAAAAAAAAGAAGTGACAATAAAAATTATTGACTACAAATGGAAAGCAATAAAATACTCGTACTTTAAGTAGAATTAGTAGAAAATCAAAAAGTGTCAATAAAAAATTATTAACTATATGGACTGGAAAGCAATAATCAGGAGTACTCGTATTACAGAAAATATATTTTTGTGTAAAATTTTATATCCCTAACCAGGGACTGACTATTTTCCAAATTTAAACTAAAAAATCAAACCAATGGAGAAGTGCTACGTGCACATGAAATGCACAAAGATACTCCATGTTACATGGACTATCTATATATGGATTGATTTTTAGGGTTTCGTACACCAAAGGTGAAGAAAAGGAACCCTATTGTTTTCGCTACGCTGTCCGTCTGTCCGTCACAGGCTATTTTCTTGAGAACCGTACGAGCTACGGACCTGAAATTTGGACAGAGTGTGTAGACCTTTGGCCGCTAACAAATACATGAGAGACAAAAATTAAAGGGTGTTCCAAAACGAGCAACGAAAAATGTTAAAATCCCATGTAATATACATACAATGTATGTATGTATGTAGTATATACACTTGAAATTTGTAAGGTTAGTGTATTTTCCCCCCAAACAAAATGTTTCGACTTTTTCTGAAGTCAGACTTGTCGTACCGAATGCGTTAAGACATTTCGGTAGTTTGTCTGAACTCAGACTTTTCGTACCGACCTCGTTAAGAAATTTCGGTAGTTTTTCTGAACAATTTTTTTTAAACATTAAAACTTTGATTTTTGATTACATAAGTAAAAGTCTGTGAAATTTTTTTTTAAATAACTATTTATATGTTCATGAAAAATAAGGATTGTAACAAATATTAAAAAACGTGACAAGAGCAGCAACATAACAGTGAAGCGGTACTCTGCTATAAAAGCAAAAAGAAATCGTACCTACATGTCGTTACGGATTCGTACTGACTTATCGTAACGAATTCGTAGCGAAGTCGTGTCAACCATTTCATACAAAAATCGTTACGATTTCGGTAATATTTCGGTTCCGAAATCGGAAGATTTTGTCGAACAGTCGTTACGAATTCTTTACGAATTCGAAGCATTTTGTTTGATGGGTTGATACAGACAATTAACACTAAAATTTAAAAAAATTTTAATTAAAGGGTGTTTCATCAGTTAATGCAATTTTGATTATGTAATTTTGACAACTTGCTGTATCTTGGAAACTCTTGCAATTTTCAAAAACGGTAAAACAAAAAATTCCAAAATTATAAAATCGCCAAAAACAAGAAAAAAAATCGCCAAAACGAAAAGGGCCAGATTAAAAAAAAATTTATAAAACGAAAATAAGTCGCAAAAAACCGGAAATCGCCAAAATGAAATAAATCGCCAAAAATTAAAACACATCGCCAAAATTAAAACACATCGCCAAAATTAAAAAAAAATCGCCAAAATGAAAAAAAAACCCAAAACGAGAAAAAAGCGAAAAAACAAACAAAAATTATTTCAGCTGAAAAAAACGTCAAAAACGCAAAAAAAAACCCATATTAAAAAATGCTCAAAGCCCAACGTACGGAACTGTTCGTGCGCGAGTCAAAGTCGCACTTTACTGAATTTATTATTTGTTTAATTTTTATTTAAAAAAAAACTCAAGCTTACCGATTATTTTTTGATTTTTATTTATTCCTCAAGAAATAACATCTACTTTATAATTTTAATTCTTTGCTTAAAAAAATTTAATTTTTAAACTATTATTTCTTTATATTTTATTCATATTTATTAAAAATTATAATTTTTAAGCAAAAAAAATAAAAATTTAAAAAAAAAACTGTTATTTTGATATGAATAAATAAAAATCACAAAATATCTGTTATTTTCTGAGGAATAAATAAAACTCAAAAAAATAATGATTAAAAATAAATTTTTAAAATAAAACTTACAACTGCTACGATCCCTGCCTCTAACACATTTTGAACTTGTTTGTCCCTTTAAAAAAAAGTGGCAAAAAGTACCCTTAAATGGGGTAAAATAAAAATACTAAGAAACGTTTTTTTTTTTTAAATATCCCAGCAAACAATTTTCGAGATTTTGTAATGTAATTTTCTAATTTTTTTTTAATGAAGAGAATTCGATTGCCGATACAAGATATTAGCGTGTAGATCGTATGAATATGTGTTCAAATATATATTCAGTAACAAATGTTAAAATACACCACCTCTAAATATTTTGTTGAACACTAGCAATTTGACGTCATCGCTCTGCCGGCGTTATTGCTTGTGTTAAGATACAACAAATTCCTCGTGTGGTCGTAGTGCCGAGAACCGTAAGAGCTACGACAGAATATGTAGGACCTTGACCGCTACAACAACAAACATATGACAGTTAAAAATTAAAGGGTGTTCCAAAACGAGCAACGAAAAAATTTTAAATCATATTCCAGTAAAAAAAATTGAAAGTCATTCTAAAGGAACTACATTTTCATTGCTTCCAAAAAATCGATATTTTTAATTTGCGAATAGTTAGCAGAAAACCAAGTACATAGAAGTTTATTTTAGTCATACAAAACCTTGTAATTCCTCTCTAGTTTTAGAAATTACTCAGCAGAATTTTTAAAAATCGATTTTTTGAAGAAACTTATGAACTAATTTTGGTGTAAAATTTTGAAGTTATTTGCTTATATTTACAGAAACAGAAACTAATTGTTAAAATAGGTAACTATTAACCATTTTTCCTAGATGAAAATATTATCATATAACACAAAAAAGGAAATTTTTCTTAAAATCGCTTCCAATTCGGTGACCAGGCATCGAAAAAGAGAACTTCTTGCAATGACAACCCTATGTAAAAATCATTAGATCGGATCGAAATTTTGCACTACTTCCAGATCGCAAACGCTAAAACTTAAAAATCTCAAAATTGTAAAATTGCCAAAAACCGAAAAAAAATCGCCAAAAACCGAAAAAGAATTATCAAAACGAAAAAAGGGCCAAACTAAAAGAAATGTCTTAGAAAAAGAAAATCGCCAAAACCGAAAAAACTGCCGAAATGAAAACAACGCCAAAATGAAAACAACGCCAAAATGAAAAAAACGCCAAAGCCAAAAAATCGCTAAAACTAAAATAAATCGCTAAAACTGAAAAAAAAACGCTAAAAACGACAAAACTTCAAAAACGCAAAAACTAAAATAGCACAAAAAATCGAAAAACTTTCAAATACCAAAAAAATTATAAATTATATGTTATATAGTAACAAGTTCGTATAGTATTACATATCTAGTTTCCGTACGAACCCTTCGTGTGCAAGTCAAAGTCGATCTGGAACGCAAACGCTAAAACTTAAAAATCTCAAAATTGTAAAATTGCCAAAAACCGAAAAAAATCGCCAAAAACCGAAAAAGAATTATCAAAACGAAAAAAGGGCCAAACTAAAAGAAATGTCTTAGAAAAAGAAAATCGCCAAAACCGAAAAAACTGCCGAAATGAAAACAACGCCAAAATGAAAAAAACGCCAAAGCCAAAAAATCGCTAAAACTAAAATAAATCGCTAAAACTGAAAAAAAACGCTAAAAACGACAAAAGTTCAAAAACGCAAAAACTAAAAAAGCACCAAAAATCGAAAAACTTTCAAATACCAAAAAAATTCTAAATTATATGTTATATAGTAACAAGTTCGTATAGTATTACATATCTAGTTTCCGTACGAACCCTTCGTGTGCAAGTCAAAGTCGATCTGGAACGCAAACGCTAAAACTTAAAAATCTCAAAATTGTAAAATTGCCAAAAACCGAAAAAAAAATCGCCAAACTAAAAGAAATGTCTTAGAAAAAGAAAATCGCCAAAATCGAAAAAACTGCCAAAATGAAAACAACGCCAAAATGAAAAAACGCCAAAACCAAAAATCGCTAAAACTAAAATAAATCGCTAAAACTGAAAAAAAAAACGCTAAAAACGACAAAACTTCAAAAACGCAAAAACTAAAAAAGCACCAAAAATCGAAAAACTTTCAAATACCAAAAAAATTCTAAATTATATATGTTATATAGTATCAAGTTCGTATAGTATTACATATCTAGTTTCCGTACGAACCCTTCGTGTGCAAGTCAAAGTCGCACTTTACTGAATTTATTTTATAATGCTGTGTTGCAGCGCCTCTGGTGTCACTGAACACGTATCAAATATTCGAAGCTGTGTTAGAAGGCATTTTATTGGTGATTTTACCCAGGAGCTTCGGTTTTTTTTAGTCAACGTGCTAACTACTTCAGCCAACGCCACCCTTTAAAGTTTATGCCATTTATGGCGATTTTAAAAGAAAATGTCCACCATGTAGTGGCATTAGGGTTTGGGAAACGGGAATTCCCGGGCGGGAAATCCCGGGAAATGTCTGTCTAATATTCCCGGGAAATTTTTGAGATTTTCCCGGGAAAACGTGGAAATTAAAAGTGCATGTTATTTCATAAATATATAGAATTTATAATCCAATTTTACTTTAATATAAAAACTTATTATTTTTTTATATATTACAAAAGATCGTTTGAATGATTGTATGACTAAATTTACACGAACGTTGACACGTTTTTCATTGTCTGTTTAAACACTTACATATACCTTGTTCGAAGGAAATTTTTTAATCTTAAAATTTAAATTGAGTTTTTGTTTTAAATGTAACTGTAAGAAAGAAAGAATTCTTTCGACTCCGATAAACAAGAAGTAAAATGTCCATGTTTTTTTAATATAAAATAAAAATGTGAGCTATTCAAATCTAGTCTGAAATTTCATAAAAATTCCATTAAATTGAGGTCATACCATATCTCCTAAAAAAAGTGAAATAAATTGTATAAGTATCAATGATTGCAATGATATAATCGTTTCCTAAAGTAAATAATTCGATGCTAAGCGAACTTGAAGTGATTTTTCGCCGAATTATTGAACAAACTTTGAAAAGTGTAGTGAAAATTTTAAGCTGTAAGAACTCTGAGTTGACGAAACTTAAATTGATTACAAGTAGACGCTATTATGGAAACCCTGAAGAAAATATTTTAGGAGAAATAAAATGAAAAATGAAAGACACTTGGACATACTGTGGCTCAGGGTATTCAAAATTCGGCGCAGCGCAGTATGGTACTGTAACCTGCTTGTACTTAACGATAAGAAACCGCCTCGAACTTTTTCAAAAAGAATGAGAAACAAGCAAGGCAAATTCTTATTAAAATGAAGGTAGGTCTTATTAGAAAATTGTCTACTAATTGTGGTAACAGTCGTCAATTGGTTTTTATATGATCTTTTGCTGTGCAATAACTTTATTCCATTTGCTTAAATTCAATTAAAAATTCTTAAAAATTTGTCTCAGAACTGCTCTTTTATTAACTTTTATTTCAAAAGAATGCTTACATTAATAAAACAATCGAAATTTCACCAACTTTCATTTAATAAATGTATTCAATTTAGAAAATTAGCTTTTCCCGGGAATCCCGGGAACTTGATTTTTTAATTCCCGTTTCCCGCGAAGTGCAAAAGTCCGGGAAATCCCAAACCCTAAGTGGCATCCATCCATCAACGAACCTAGCTGCCGTGCCGTCATAAGAAAATTTATTATATAGTTTACTCTGTTAAATGAATGTCGTCATTTGCCGTTTAAGAAATATATTCCCAAATTGAGCTCACTTATTCTTTAATCAATCCTCTTAATATACACTTTCTTTTAGGATACCCAGTATTAATATTTTCTTTTGAAGAAAATACTATTGAAAATGTTATTGTTTTTTTTTTCAGAAACTTTTCAAACAAAACTTAGACCAGGGGCCCGTTTCTCAAAACTACAAATTACAAATCTACAAGTAAAATACATACAAAACAACAATAAAATTTGTAAAAGTGTTGTTGTTTTGTGTGTATTTTACTTGTAGATTTGTAATTTGTAGTTTTGAGAAACGGGCCCCAGGAATACATTTTCGTCACAAGTATTATTAATACGTACGTTTAGTTTAAATTTGGTTTCTTTTATAGAAAAACTCTTACAAAGTCGTTACTTCACCCATGACGTATGTCAATCGAGCGAGTGAGTGGCGCTCATCTCTAACACATACTCATATTCATACATCATCACACTAAATATTTATACTCGCAGAAAAGATCTTCAACTCGTATTAAATAAACTTTGCAAGCATCACCAAGTTCTTTTCAACAATTTTTTATGGTCTATTATGAATAAGAATTTCACAAGTTTCACTCGTTACTATTTACTTCAGCAGTTACATGAAACAAATTCAGTAGATACGAATTTGGCGCACAAAAACACACACACAAATACGAGTAGAAAAAAAACAATACTAATGAGAAATAAAGTCATAAAACTCTGGAAAACAAATAACAATTGGAAATAAAATATTTTGGTTATAAATGTTTTATGAATTGTCTCATAAACACTTATTTATCTATGTATGTAGTTCTAGGCACGACAACGTGGCCCTTTTGTACGAGCTCTAAGCTCCCATACGGAAGATGTTGATAAGAGTACGCGTATGTGTGACTGGCACGAAACTTAAATACCCTTCAACAAAAAATAAAACAAATAAGCAACTGGAATATTTATGCTTTTAATGTCTTCTCGTACCCACACATTTGCAATATTATTGTGCAATAATTGATATTGTACAATAAATTTTCTAGGCTGTATATTATGTTGGTATATGGCACAACAATTGGCTAAATTCAAGTCTTATAATTTATATTGCATTACAAAAAATATTGTGTAATATGTTGACAATATTGTGCAATTACTATTTCCAAGTGTATGAATAAACATTATTTTATTGGGGTTCCGTACACCAACGGTAAAAAGGAACCCCATTGTGTTCGCTATGATGTCCGTCTGTCTGTCACAGCCTATTTCGAGAGCTACGGGCCTACAACTTTCGCAGAATATGTAAAACAATAACAATAACAAAATAATAATTAACTAAAATTAATAGTCATTGGCTTGTGGCAAAAATCAAAAATAAAAATATACTTAATAGTAACAAACCAAAAAAGTTTGTCTTAAGTAGAACAAAAATAAGCAAATTAACAAACATGTGCATAGTTAGTAAGGAACAAAGGACAATGGTAAGACTGTTGTAATATATATGGAAGATGGTAAATTGTTGAGCCTTCATTGCCAAACATATATATGAGCAAATTGAAAAATGCAATGAATCAAACCAATTCACATATTCCATTTGCAATAAAGTTTCGTATATAAGGCAGACATCTACATCAACTGACACCACACACAGTGGACCAAAACACAGAAGAACGTTTAGTGGCCTTCGAAAACGGCTGGCTGTTCCGTTCAACTATGTGTTGTTGTCAGAATATTTACAACTAACTTTGATGTTATTTGTTCATTAATAATTATCACATGTAATTTGGCTTAAAAAGCGTTACGAACTTTAGCCTATTCAATTCATAAGAATATAGAAACAAATACAGTTCGAAAAATAATAATTAACTAAAATAACAACAAATATTTGACAGTTAAAAAATTAAAAGTGTTGTAAAGCGAGCAACGAAACATCTTCGGTTGGTTTCTGGTTTGCGGCACAGTATATTCAAAATACATTTTGTCTGCAGCAAACCAGAAACCAATTGACGACATGTTGAAATCCTAACGTAATATATATATATATATGTACATATACACACAATTATATATAGACACTTGAAATTTACAAAGTTAGTGTATTTTTATGCAGGCTGCACCAATTAACAGTGAAGCTTACAAAATCAGAATTAAAGGGTAATCTATCAGTTAATGTAATTTTGACAACTTGCTGTATCTTGGAAATGTTAAAAGGCAAACTCTTGAAATTTTCAAAAAAGCTAAAACTAAAAAATCCCAAAATAAAAAAATCGCCAAAATCCAAAAACAAATGGCCAAAAACCAAAAAAATCGCCAAAAACCAAATAAAATGGACATAAGGAAAAAAAGTGTCAAAACTGAAAAATAGCTATAACTAAAATAAATCGCCAAAATCTGAAAAAATGGCAAAAAAAAATGCCAAAATTAAAAAAACTGCCAAAACTAAAAAAATCGCTAAAACTAAGCTAAGTCGACAAACACCAAAAAAAAAAATCGCCAAAAATAAAAAAACGCCTAAATTAAAACATCGCCAAACTCAATAAAAAGCGCCAAAACTAAAAAATTGCCAAAAATTTAGGGAAGATATTCGATTATATAGGCTAAAGTTTGTAAGGTATTACATATGCGCCCTTAATTATGAAAGTTGTCTGAGTCATATACAATTTTGCTTCGAAATAGTAAATAAATCCTTAAAAAAACTTTAATAAATATTTAATGCACATTAAATAAATTTGTAGTAATCCAAACTAGTACATCTCCAAGTTAATATACAGCATAATATAAAAATATTTTTTGATTTGTTCAAATATAATCTGCTAAATAACTCGACCAAAGAAATATATATGTATATATGACTTAGACCACTTTCATAATTAAGGGCACATACATATGTATCTAGTGTCCGTACGGAACCCTTGGTGTGCGAGTCAAAGTCGAATTTTAATGAATTTATTTATTATTAAACGATGTCGAAAGTATGCGTTCATTTGAAGAATAAAATAAGAAAATTTATTTTTGTTTTCAAGCACACTATATTGTTTTTTAGGCTGCTCAGTTCAGAAAAATTAGTGGCAACTCAGTTCAGTGATGCCAACTTTTTTGGCTTTAAAAGTAAAAAAAAAGTGAGATTAAAGCAACGACGGAGAAGGCTGGCACAATGAGTACCTTAATGACGGAAGCATTTGAACAGCATCAATAGGTTTTAGTTTATTTTTGCTGCCACAAAACACGAAAACCTAAATCAGAACATACCGAAAAAAAAACAACTAATATCTTTCAAACCACTCAACGTACGCAAAAAGTTAAAAGTTGACCAATTTTTGTACTTTGCGTTGACAAAGACGTACTGAATATAACAGACCTCATAAGAAACCATTTATTTCAACTTAGCTGTCAGTTGAAAAAGGCGAAGGATGCTATGTGACCCGGCCTCAAGACTCTCAAAGACTGACATTTGAAGTTTGGTGTTTTTTGGTGAAATTGTTTTGCTGATTTTTTATAATTTAGTAATATATAAGTTTTAGCGAAATTACAAATTTAACACTAACTATATAAATTCTAGAATCCATATTCGTCGGACCGGCTCGCAGAGCAAACAGATTCCAGAGAAAAGTATGGGAGAAGCAAATTCATTATTCATTATCTCGTTTTTTGCTAAATTAAAAAGACAGTAAAATGACAGTAATTTTATTCATTTTATCTTCATAATTATCTTAAGCAAACAGCAGATAATTTTTTATCTCAATGTCGGCAACAAAACAATAAAATTTTTCTCCAGTATACTTGATTTTTTATGCTGATATTAAATTAATTTTTTTTTCCTTTTAATTTTCATAATTACCTTTTAAGGTAACTTTAAATCATATGAAGAATAATTAATCTGATTATGTCATCTAAAGATATTTATATTTAGATAAAATTCTTTAATTTTATATATGTATATAAAATAAATGTAATACGTACGCTTTTAACTTTCGCTGGAAGTGAGTTGGCTTACTTATCACTTCAAATATTTCGGTTCGACGTTGCTTTCAAGGTCCCAGTTAATTCCGAAGATAAAATCATAACTGTCGAGGTTATTTTCTGGTTTTATGTAATAAACTGAAATGATGAAAGGAGTTCGATTTCCTGGCATAGATATTATCAATAGCGGGAAGCACATGTTTTATATAGACTTGGATCGAACTCATTCACTAGCTCGTTTTTGACACAAACCAATGATCGAACCCATGTAAAAAAACGAATCTAGTTTTATATTGCTTCGTTACGAGTTTATAGAAAACCGATTGAAAATAAATGTTTTTCACACTATGAAAGTTTATTAAAAATTATGTGGATCTGCTCGAATATGAAAATTTTACCCATGTATCCCCAAAAATTGTAGGTTTGGAAAATACCATACATCTACTCACTGTCATTGCATTCTCGAACTTAGTAACACCTTTTTTATTTTAATCCGAATTTTTTTATAATGAAAATAAACGAAAAGTTTAATATCTACAGATTTTCGAAACTATGTTCGAATTTTCGAACACTATGGAACTTTACAAAATTTTTATAAATACGAAAATATGTTATGTATTTAAAAAACAATTGTTTTTTTTTAATATAAATGATATGTTGCACATAAATTCGAAAGCTTATGTACGAGTACATTTTCGAAAATTATGGAATTGTACAAATCTAAATATTGTTGCTATCAAAATATACGCAAAGGTCACTAGCTACAGATTTTCGAAACTATTTTCGAATTTTCGAACATTGTGGAATTTTACAAATTTTTATAAATACGAAAATATGTTATGTATTTAAAAAACAATTGTTTTTTTAATATAAAGGATATGTTGCACATAAATTCGAAAGCTTATGTAAGAGGACATTTTCGAAAATTATGGAATTTTACATGTCTAAATATTGTTGCTATCAAAATATACGCAAGGTTCACTAGTTACAGATTTTCGAAACTATGTTCGAATTTTCGAACATTATGAAATTTTAAAATTTTTTATAAAGAATATAATAAAAAAGTCTTTTTTTTATTATATTATTATATATACATACATTTAAGTGCGTAGAAAGAATAACAAAATCACACATGTTTATGCGTGTGCAAATAGTTAATTCTAATTTATCATTTAATCATACCCTCTATAATATATTTTTCTCTTTCTGTTAAATGTGTTTTTTTTTTTTGTTAATTTATATAAATAAATATTTATTCAGTTAACAACGACTTTTATCTTGGAAAATTCCATGTATGTACATACATATTTCTTCTTATATAGAAAATAATATAATTGCTTACTTGCTTTTTACAACCTAAGTACCAACACAATGGGGTTAATTCAACTCGCATGTATTTAGATAAAAAAAATAGAAAGAAATTAAATAGTTTTTGCTTTTAGAACACATTCATTCATACGAAACTATGTTATTTGGCCTTATTACGAGTGTCGTATTTCGGTTTCGACTACGACGATTTTGTACTAGAGTAAAGAACATTGCAATATTTTTTCTTTAATCCAGTACAAAATTGTCGTATTTATAGACAAAATACGACACTCGTATTCAGGCATATTATTATGAATACTGGGTCTAATTACGAGCGTCGTATTTCGACTACGACTACGACGATTTTGTATGAAATTAGTCGAAGTCGCAATACGATGCTCGTAATAACGCCCATTATTAAAACAAAGTATACGAGATAACTTATTAGATTATTTTATTAGATATCTAGATAAATAAAACTTTTTATTATTACGATTGCCGAGAAATTTGACTTCAAGGTCTAGAGGAAAAATTCTGAGCCACCTAAACTAAGACCAAACTCGAAATCAAGATTATTCTTAACCCTAGAACCATAACAATATTTTATAATACGTTAACACCAACGATACGTAAATTTTACGTATATATTATCTTTCGTTTGCTATATATGTCAATAAATGTCAATTTATTTTAATTAATTTTATTTCTTTAAATTAATTTCTTATAACTAAAACAAGTAGTAATTTTTAAATATGTAAATACTAATCATACAAAAATATGTTGTACTTTAACACTTGTAAGCCGCATAGCAACACACTTGATGAGAGCATAGCTAGAACTAATTACCTTTAGGCCCAATAATTGACTTCTCAATTAAGTGTCATTTATCTTTAAGTGCCATTTAAGTACCGAAATCATTTTTTCAGTACAAAGTTGAGAGACATTTAAATGCCCATCCTTGTGTATTTAAATCATACTTAAGTTTTACCACCATACCATATGTTATTGTGCTTGTGTGTGTTTATTGAAAACACCCGGTCGGAAATTTTGCTAACTTTAAACTAACTTTAAGCTAACTATTTCGCAACTAGTACTGACTGACACTTGGATTACTTTGCAATGTAATCAACTGACTATTTTAACATTGCGATATCCTAGGCGGTAGTCAATTATCTCACTCTGCACTACTTTCAGTTAACTTAAAGTTGACTTTTTTAAATCACCTGGTAGTCAGTAAATTAAAAAAAAAATTCTGTTGTTCCAATATGCCAGCTAAAATAATAACAGCAAAATGTTAATATAAAACTGAAATGAGTTTTAAAGTAGCTGAGAATAAATTTGTTGGCTCTCATCAAATTCGATTACGTACTCAATTTAAGAATTAATTTAGTCAGTCTAAGAAAAGTTAACTATAAGTTAACTATTTTTGTAGTCAACCACACATTCTCCGACAGGGCATATACATGAACATCATGTGGTCGTATGAAAAAGAATTTCGTTTAATTTTCATAAATATATAACAAATACAATATATAGTTTTATATCATGGATATAAAATAGAAAAATTAATTCTGATCCTCTTTTTGTTTTATAAAATTTAATTAAAATTTTAATTTTCTTCACTTTGATAACCTAACTTTTTTATTTATAACTAGCTGACCCCGGTCCGCGTTGCTGGCCCTAAGCAAACATTAGTGTTGTATATGGCTGGCATTGGTGGTACAATATGAAAATTGTATTTTGCCCACGAATAAACTAAATATTGCGCCATCTGCCGGACGAACTTCAAACTACACAGAAACGCTCCTCACGGCCCATAGAGCATGTATATAAAGTTTGGTCGAAATCGGAGTAGTATTTCTTGAGTTACGGTGCAAAAACACAAAAAAAAAAACTAAATATTGGGCCATCTGTCGGACGAACTTCAAACTACACAGAAACACTACTCACGCCCTATAGAGCATGTATATGAAGTTCGGTCAAAATCGGTTCGGTAGTTCTTGAGTTACGGTGCAAAAACACAAAAAAACTAAAAATTGCGCCATCTGTCGGACGAATCACTATTTCTGAAAGGGACGTAGCATTTACCGGGGTAGAATATATATAAAAACACGCACCGGTGTTTTACAAATATTTTGTGGGGTGGAAGCGAAAATCTGTTGGGGCATTGAAGAGTTCACCCATAACAAATAAACATGTTTTTGTATTATATATAATAAGATAAGCAGCTGTTGTTTGGAAAGCTTTCCATAATATATATTTGGAATTTTTTTAGTGCTGCCGTAATTTAATAAGAACTATAATTAACAACTGAATAATTGTTTCTGCCAAGAAAAAAACCGACTTCAATGCAAACATCTGATAGAAGAAGATAAGAAAAAGTACGTTAAATATAAAATTAAATTTTAATGGACGTACCTCCACCCATTTTTTAAATGCAAGATTGTGTATTTTTCAGGGCTTAGGGTGTGTGTTAAGTTTTGTAAAAATCGGTAAAGTAGAACCACGTAAAATAAAACATTAAATTTTAATGGGCGTGACTCCGCCCATTTTTTAAATAAAAGATTTTGTCTGTTTGAAAGCTCAATTTGTGTGGTAAGTTTCGTAAAAATGGGTTAAGCAGAACCGCCCATTTTTTTAACTTTCAAATTGTTTTATAGGTTTTGCAGCAATCAAATAAATAGAATACCATAAAAGTATATACAAAAAATTGTGGGCGTGTACCATGGTTCTAGTGTTAAATCTGTGCTCTACCAGTTGTCACAAAAGTTGAAAAAAGCAATTCTAAGAAATCATATTTTTCAGAAAAAACTATTCAGCGAAAAGTCAGTAGTTCACTCATTGATTTTTCAGTATTTTTTTCTATTTCGCAAAGAAAACATACATTTAAGGTTTGCAAGGTATACAATACAATAATCACAATTATTTTTTTATTTCGCAAAAATATAAATTTTCGCTTTGCAAGGTATACAATACAATAATCACAAATTTTTATGTGAATCAGAATTTAATTAAAAACCACAAAAAATAAATAAATAATCCAAAGAAATTTAAATCGTGGAATTTCATGTAACTTGTTGCCCGGAATATTTTCAATTTACTTACATTTAACATTTTCTTCCTGTTTCGTGAAAAATATCAAAATGCACATGGGCGATAATCTCAGAATGGACGCTAGGATCATTATATTTGTAAACTGCACTTCTACAATTGCAAAATAAATTAGCATGAAATCTAATCAAAGAACGTATAGACGCATAGGACGGATAAAAGAGGTTTAAGCTGAAGGTCCATACCATCCGTTAAATGCGTAGTTGCGTTTTATGCATGAGTCAAAAAGTAGAATCAAGGTAATTATGTGTGGCAAGTTACAGAAAAAAAACGCAAAGAACGTATAGACGCATAGGACGGATAAAGTAGGTTTACTTTCAGCTGCAGGTCCATACCATCCGTTCAATTCGTATTTGCGTTTTATGCATGTGTCAAAAAGTAGAATCAAGGTAATTGTATGTGGCAAGTTACAGAAAAAAAACGCAAAGAGCATATAGACGCATAGGACGGATAAAGTAGGTTTACTTTCAGCTGCAGGTCCATACCATCCGTTCAATTCGTATTTGCGTTTTATGCATGTGTCAAAAAGTAGAATCAAGGTAATTGTATGAGGCAAGCTACAGAACAAAACGCAAAGAACGTATAGACGCATAGGACGGATAAAGTAGGTTTAAATCAGCTTAAAGCTGAAGGTCCATACCATCCGTTAAATGCGTAGTTGCGTTTTATGCATGAGTCAAAAAGTAGAATCAAGGTAATTATGTGTGGCAAGTTACAGAACAAAACGCAAAGAACGTATAGACGCATAGGACGGATAAAGTAGGTTTACTTTCAGCTGCAGGTCCATACTATCCGTTCAATGCGTAGTTGCGTTTTATGCATGTGTCAAAAAGTATAATCAAGGTAATTGCATATGGCAAGTTACAGAACAAAACGCAAAGAACGTATAGACGCATAGGACGGATAAAGGAGGTTTAAGCTGAAGGTCCATACCATCCGTTCAATGCGTTTTATGCATGAGTCAAAAAGTAGAATCAAGGTAATTATGTGTGGCAAGTTACAGAACAGAACGCAAAGAACGTATAGACGCATAGGACGGATAAAGTAGGTTTACTTTCAGCTGAAGGTCCATACCATCCGTTCAATGCGTAGTTGCGTTTTATGCATGTGTCAAAAAGTAGAATCAAGGTAATTGTATGTGGCAAGTTAAAGAACAAAACGCAAAGAACGTATAGACGCATAGGAGGGATAAAGTAGGTTTAAACTGAAGTCCATACCATCCGTTCAATGCGTAATTGCGTTTTATGCATGAGTCAAAAAGTAGAATCAAGGTAATTGTATGTGGCAAGTTACAGAAAAAAAAAACGCAAAGAACGTATAGACGCATAGGACGGATAAAGTAGGTTTACTTTCTACTTTTGTATCCGTCGCATGCATCATGCTCTCTTTTATAGCCAAATGTTCGTGTGGTGAATTTAAATTTTCTCTCATTTTGCATTAAAACAACAAAAATACTTGCGCTTAAGACGTATTGCATGTAGCTTTAATTTAGAATCGGAGAGAACGTGCAGAAACGCATACAACGCATACAATATATATATGCAAGGAACGGATGGTATGGACCTTCAGCTTTAACGCTTTTTTATTTTATTCAATAAGAAACATTTTTAAAATCATTACGTGGTTCCTTTTTTTTTTTTTTTTTATGGGAGAGTAAGCAAGCGTGGGGTCTTTTTGTTAAAATTCCACAATCACAAAAAAAAATAAGACAGATTACAATCATTTAATACGAGTTCTATTGTTTATGCAGGCATGTAAGTTGTAAAATTGTCTTGCTGGGTTATTGTAATCGCACGCTATACAAAGTCAAAGAGCGCTATAACAATTTATGTCACTATAATAATAATTGTCTAGTATAAGTGTATGTACCATCCCTGATAATTTAAAGTTTATTTGATATTATTTTATTTTTTCGCAAAAAGTAATGAATACTAAAAGCAAAAAACAACATGTGACTAATGTGTAAATCTTGTAATAAAAAGTATTTTTGTTCAGATTCTCATGACGATATCGTCCATCGAATATTTTCCTACTTAGATATATGCACATACATATATACTTACACACGTAAATTCGTGTGTATGCACATGTACTATGTATAGACGTATTATTCATTGCATCAAAAAAAAATTTTTTTCATTTATCATTTAGTAAAATTGCAACTTTATTTCACTAATTACGTATGTATTTACGTAAGTAAAATGATCAGTCTGGAACTTCAGCCAAAAATAACATGCTAAAGGACCAAGAGCACTGAGGTTGGATAAGCGAAGTATGGTCAAGATTAACAGGAGCAGCTATAATAGCAGCTGTTCAAATAATGTGAATGTTCTTTAAGTGATGCTTTGGGCCAATTATCAGCTATAGGATAATATCCGTGAACTTGTTCTTTGGATAACATCAGGTAACGAATTAAAAATTGATTGGCTTAATAAAGCGTGTTTTTTAGAGCGTCACAACTATGAGTTGGCGTCACTGCTTTATTTGAGCAACCATTGAACAGCTGATAGTTGCTTTTTGTTTAGTTGGCTTTGAAATTTTATTATGAATCGACTTACACCAGATTAACGCGTGCAAATTGCGCCGCAAATTCGGCGTGTCAAATTGATATTGACACAGTAAATATTGTCACTTGTCTACTCTTTATCGGCAACAATTGGATCTTATTGACAATGTCTTACTAATCTCCAGGGCTTTTTAAATTAATGGAACATGTTAATATTAGTCAATTGTTGTCGACAGAGAGTAGACAGGTGACAATTTTTACCATTCCCAATTGATTGGGGGATTGATTTTGAATTTCCATTCAAAATATTATTTTCCGATGAAGCCCATTTCTGGTTGAATGGGTACGTAAATAAGCAGAATTGTTGCATTTAGTGTGAGAAGAATCCACAAGCTTTGCTCGAAACGCCACAGGAAATTACCGTTTGGTGCGCTTTATGGGCTGGCGGAGTCATTGCTCCATATGTCTTCAAAAACGATGCTGACCATCATCGTTTCATGTTACTGTCAATGGTGAACGGTATAGGAATATGATTGGAAATTTTTTCGTACCTCAATTATTACTTGGCATTAATCTTGCTGACATGTGGTTCCAACAGGACGGAGCCACATGCCACACAGCGGGCGCTACAATTGATTTACTCAAAGAAACTTTGATGAAAAAATAATTTCACGTAATGACCCAAATAATTGGCCACCAAGATCGTGTGATTTAACGCCATTGGATTATTTTCTTTTGGGGTTATCTTAAGTCACTCGTCTACGTCGATAAACCACAAACAATTGAACACCTGGAAATCAACATTCGAAGAGTGATCGCCGAAATACGGCCGCTAATGCTGCACACATGGCAGAAATCATATTTAAACAATAATTTCATAAAATTTTCTTTCCAACAAAGCCCGTTTTATTGATATTGAAAATATATTTCCTTGTTTTATTATGATTTAAATTTGTGCCACTCTATAAAAAAAACACCCTTTATAGTAAAGAAATTTGTTTCTATTTATGCCTAAACGGTTCAGGGAATGACAATGAGTACTAAAACGAAATATGTTATATAAGTAAATAGTCCTCATTTTAGTAATTGACTCCCTGTCATACTTATAGTCGGAGTATGCTCATACTCAGGCTATAGATATTTAAGCGGACAAAAATAAAAACACGCATGATACTCGGGATATTTATTCATCATTCGTAGCCATATACATACATTTATGTATATAAAATGGAATGGAAAATGTGTGGGTGAGTGTGTGGCTGTTGAAAACATGTTTTATATATGTATGTATGTGTGTGTGTGTGTGTGTAAATAAAATAGCCCTGTATATACGCATGTGTAGCGGATTAATAGTCACAGTATTTTTATGAGTATTTTTATGATTGTAGCTCATAGTCTAAAAATTTTAGTTAGTTGTTTTTGCTGCATAATTTAAAAAATGTGTATAAACACAGTTGTTGGATCTTTATAGTTATACGTATTCGCTTTTAAGTTAATGTTAATTCCGTGATCCGTGGATATATCAGTCATATTGAACAACAGCTTTGATTGATTTGGCAACGTTCTACAAATTCTAAAGCCATAAAATATATTTCCGATCTATAAACGAATGATGGGGAAAGCCCTGTTTCCTTCTTTTCTAACACAGGGTGTCTGGTGGCAAATTTATATTTTTAAATACAATTATTTCAAGAAGCAATAAACGGTGCAGAGGGAGGGTAATGCTATTGGAATTATCGATTGAACGGATTTGTTAGTCACGTTGTCGCAGTGGTCGAGTGAGCATCGCTCATTCGCTGTGGAGACATTTTTTATGAGTAATGATTCTTAAGTAATTGCTCGTCGACAATTTTGTTCAAAGATGGACCGAGTGTAAATTTAATTCGTTCGTGGGTGTAGAGATGCCGTGCAACTGCTTCGGCTATGAATATTTCACGGCCAGGGCCCAGTCGATCTTCAAGAACTCCGGAAAACATTGAACTGGTTGAAAGCAGTTTACGTGAAAACCCGCGACTTTCAATACGGAAAAGAGCAGCCTCACTGGAACTTCCAAGAGCGATTATTCATGAAATTTTAAAAAAAGGATCTGAACTTCTATCCTTTTAAAATTAAAATCGTTCAAGAACTGAAAGAAAGTGACTTTGATTTACGCAAAAAAAAATTTTGTGAAAGGATGTTGGAGCGTTTTCGCACTGTAAATCCCATTTTTTTTGGAACGATGGGGCTCATTTTCACTTAAACGGCCACGTCAACAAAAAAAAAACTGCCGTTACTGGTCTCCAATAACCCGCAACCCTCGATTGAAACATCAAAAACCATTGCATTGCCAAAGGGGAACTGTTTGATGTGCCTTATCCACGCATGAAATAATTGGAACATTTTTTTTTTTCGAAAATTCTCGAGGCCAGGCGACGACGCTTGATTATGGAATTCTTTTTGCCAAACCTGCGAGCTCATCCACCGTACTCTTCACACACGTGGTTTCAACAGGATGGGGCAACTGCACACACAGCCCGAGCTTCGATGAATTTGCTTCGGGAAAATTTCCCCCAAAAACTGATCAGTCGCTTTGACCACCGAGGTCGCCCGGATTTTTTTATGGGGCTACCTCAGAGAGTGTTTATATTGACAATCCCCAATCTCTTGTGGCTTTAAAGGAAAATATTCGTCGACAAATCAGCTCCATTGATGTCTCGACGGAAGACATCTGGATGACATACTCTTTAAAAAAAATAAAATCCGCATTTTCATTCTATCGTTCAATGATCTTAATAGAACTTTGTGTCAATTATTACGTTTTTTATTTAAGTTTGAAAATATAAATCTTATACTTTCCTGTATAAGGAAAAAGTGGTCCACTAAAAATCCAATACTGCAGTTTATGATATGAATTATTGATTTGTCGGTTTAATCACACAATTATAGTGTCAACTGACATGGAGCTACATATCACGCTCATATGCTTGTTCAATTTCATCCGCTGCGAGGCAATGCAACGAAACTTTTCTTCTGTTTCGTGTATTTTCGAAAAAAGAACCTTCGATTCATTCATCTTTGTTCCAAAAATATAAAAACTCTTTGTTTGTTTTATTACGGATAAACGTTGGAAAAACAGATACATAACTCGCTCACTTTCTAAGCGATAATCGCGATATTCACCTCAACAGCTACTACATATATTGAGCGAAAGCTTACGTTTAATATATATACATATATACATATCTATTTTGTACATATGTATGTATGTACAAAATAGATAAGGTTTCTTAACATTTAACCTTAAAGAGTACAATGACTTATTGTATTCAAGATTGTTCCAAAAAAAAATTTATTCAAGAATTATTGCTCGTGTTACGTGACAAGATCACGTTTCTTTCAGCTGTTTACAGTTTATGTATGTATATATTTTTTTTTGGAAATATCAGAAAGCAATACAGTTCTCATGTTATTTTCAACTATTAATAAGTTTGTTAATTAAGTTTATTAAAACTGCTAATTGTTTACAAAATGTCAAAACAATATTTTTATTGTAAACATAGTGCATTTTCAAAGGAATAATCAAGACATGATAATTTTTGTTGACACAAGTAGAGACGGTTGATACGTTCACAAAATGTATGAAGTTTACAAAAAAAAAAAAAAAGTGAAGCTAAGAAGTTAGAGGCGTCAAGTTTTTAGGCCTTTTGAATAAAATCAAAAATACATTTAAAAAAAAGGACTCTTTCATATATTTTTTTGAATACAAAGTTATAGAGAGATTTTATGGGTCGATTATGGATTGCAGCCAAGCTTCAGTACGGACGCCAATAGGTTCACGAATATCTTGGGTTGCCAGAGAGCAAAAAATATCAATGAAATATGTCACAACAATATGGCAAATATAATACATACTTGGTTGCTCGCAAAAGCTGATGACCCATTGAAAATGTCAGTTGTTATTTTTCCAGTTACGAAGTTTAGTTTAAGTCCATAATCGATCCAATAATCCAATTAATAACATTAGCAATTCAACTTTAACCAAAACAATCTTATAAAGACGATCTCCAATTAAGGGCAATGAAGATCATAACTTACATTTAAGTTTACAAAAATAACCTGGGGTATATGTGCTAAGGTAATTAACTGGCTATTACAGATAGCCTTTAAACCGATATTATTCAACAGAAATATAGGTTCCCCTCGTTCCTATAAGGAGCATAGGGCCTCAATATAATCCTTGAACATAATCCTATTCTGCGCCAATGCCTTCACTTCTCCCCAACTTTTGCCGCTGCAGTTTATTTCGGCCTCAATTTGTCTTCTCCATGTGTGAGCTGGGCGTTCCCTTCTTCTATTCCCTTGAGGGTTGCAATCTACTACTACGTTTATACGCGCAGTATTTGCAAATAAATTAACTCACTGTTTATACGGCATAGCAAAAGTACACAAACTTGGTAGCACTTCTATAGAAAGCTTACTTATGTTGACAAAAAAAAAAATAGTGTATATGCACAAAATATCAAATAATTATTTGTTTTAATTGTCATTATTTGCTTCTATCAATGTTTTTTGTTGCAATATTTGTCCATTTATTGTTTTTGTTATCAAACATTTGTAAGCGTGGCAACCTCAAGCATTTTATTTGCAAATATTGCGTTAATCGTGAATAGTTTTCTGAATTAGTAAGTCGCAATAAAAATAATAATATGGCAACAATTTACAGTTTTATTTGCAAATAAGCCCTGCGTATAAACGTAGTATACAGCAACTCTAGTAATGCCGTTAGTGTACCTTCTAAGGGTGTGGCCAATCCAGCGCCAGTTCCGTCTCTTTATCTCAATAGATAGAGATTGTTGGGTTGTTCTTCTCCAAAGCGTATGATTTGATATAGTTCTCGGCCAGAATACACGTAGGATCTTGCGAAGACAGCGGTTCACGAAAACTTGCATTTTTTGCAGGTTCCGAGTGGCAGGATTCCATGTTTCGCAACCATACAAAAGAGTAGATTTCACATTCGCGTTAAATACAGCCATTTTCGTGCGCAAGGATAGAGAGGGGAACTTCCATACAGATTTTAGTCGGCCAAATGCTTGACTTGCTTTCTGCCAGCGGTTATCGATATCCCCGCCCGATCCTCCTTTTATAGCTATAATGTTCCCAAGGTAGCAGAATTGGCTAACGTCTTATATTTCGCTTGAACCAATGGCAAACAAATCCTGGGAGTTTGCGTTAATGCGCAGGGGTTTTGTCTTCAAGACGTTAATTTTCAAACATGCTGCCACCGTCGCCAGCGTTACGCTCTGCAAGTTTTTCGCTAGATCTGAGTAACAGTGCGCCAAAAGACAAATATCGTCTGCGTAGTCAATATCGTTTAGGCGTCCCTGCAACCCTCACGTTATGCCCCTGCCCTTATCAAGGACTCTACAAAGGATTGTGGTGATATAACACAGCCCTGTCTGATACCGATCTCAACTCTCACCGCCCGACTCAATAATTTTCCATGTTTTATCCTACAAGATGCGTTCGGTATGGGGTGTTTATGTATGACGTATGAGTTTGAGAGGGATCCTCCTGCATGCCAACGCACTCCAAATCACATCGTGACTCAGTTTGTCAAAAGCCTTCTCGAAGTCTATGAGGTATAGATACAGTGGTGAGCGCCATTCTACACAAATTGTTCCACAATGCTACGTAGACAGTTTATGTGGTCGATGGTGGACCACTGTAATAACAAAATTTTATTGCAATTAAAATCTAAGTATGTAACGGGAACGAAAGGCCTCCGAACTTTTTATATTGACCGCGACTACATGCTAAAAAGAATCAAATGCTTCATTGAGGATCTTTATTATGAAAATTGAAAAATTAAATAAACTTAATCTCAAAGCAAAGAGACTCTGTTGTTTATTCTTTCAATGAGAGAAATTTTAATCTGTTGTACTAAATATTTATACCTATGTAGTATTTATGGATGCAGAGTATGGTTGAAGAAGAAAAAGTAAGATGTAAGGCTGCCTGCTTGCTCTGCGGCTAAAGTTACTGAAGCAACCAGTGATGCCAACTTTTTTTTGGCTCTAAAAGCACATCTAAATTTAACAAAAGCACTAAAATGCATAATTTTGAGATCTAGAAAGCGTAAAAAGCACTAACGTGAAAAGCGAGTGAAGATCCAAACGAGTAACGTTTAATAATGTTTAACATTTTCTAAGCTATTCTCTATTCTAATGAAATATGTATGTACACATGATACAATAATATAAAGGTACAACCGTTCTCTCTTTTCGTCGCCATATTAACCTTCTGACGTTTGTGCCGAAAATTTTTTACTCTCAAAATTAATGCTACCTTATTAATTTATGAAATCCGAATTTTTAATTAATTGTTTGACGTTCTTTTTTATTTATTGAAAAATATTGAAGAATATGTATTTAAATTGTAATTATAAAAAAAAATTACATCAGCATAAACAATTCAAGGGAAATTACCAACGGAAAAGCCTCTGAATCAAGGGTGGGACTTTCTCTTCGTACTACTCTGGCTTATTGCTTTACATCATGTGCGTCCAAGTCATATGCATAATGTGCAAACTTTTTTAAAAGAGCTATTGAGCTTTCACACCGACGAGAGCACAATTGCCAATCAGATCTCGGCGAGAACAATGCTTCCTCTTAATTTGCAAGGAAACAACAGCACACTTAACAGCTTTCAAAGCTGTTTGCCTCAAATACAATCATCAGAGTATGCCTGCTTAGAGCCTAAAATTATAAGCAAAAGGCCACCCGCGCTCACTTCGTTATGCTCTGTTTTAAACATACATATGTATGTATGTATATATAAACGAATAAACGTATCATGGGTTCTAAGCACTCATTGGAATGATGAGCAGTTTTGTTAAATGTTAGCCCATGCTCGTCAATGACACGCCTGTGTTAAAATCATGCGTCCTGCACCTAAATTGAACCAATTCATTAGCAATAGAACCCATGCATTAACTATTTCTTTTTCATGTCTTTTTTGTTCAGATTATTCAGATGTAGCCCATCAAAAAAGCATTAATTCTTACTGTAAGCTGCAATAAATTTGCACACGAAGTGTATGTAAATGTGTATTATATGCATGAAACACGCTCATCCATTCTACATCATATTATACACATGCATATTTCGTTATCCACGTATCCAATTAATACAAAATTTAAAAAAATGTGTATTAAACCATAATTTCTAAACTTAAAATTACACATTTCCAAAAACATTCCTAAAAAAAAGTTCCCCGTAATTTCGTGTGGCAACGTTTTCCTCTCTCTTTACAAAAAAACAGCAATCAAACAATTTTGGTAAAAGTCAAAATTAATTTTATACGTCAAATGTGGTTGTACCTTTATATTATTGTATCATGTATGTACATATATCAGACGAAAAGGGTATGTTTTACACTAAAAAAATAAATTCAGCAAGTTTTTATTAATATAATTTTAAGAAATACACAAATTTCTTAAAAGCAGTACTTAGTGCTTTTCCTTATGCCGGCCACACACTACACAAGTTCAGTGCTCAAGTCTGGCACTGCGTAAACTGAGCTTGTGACACACAGACTATACAAGTAATGCTGGTGGTTATTTGTATATTTCTGGGAACTCTGACCAGAATATTTGTTCTGCGCTCATTTCTTGTTGTGTACTCTTAGTTATGCCGGTCATACACTACACAAGTTCAGTGCTCAAGTCTGGCACTGCGTAGACTAAGCTTGCGACACACACACTATACAAGTAAACAGTGCATTTTTTAGTTTAATTCGCCATAATGCTGGTGATTATTTGTATATTTCTAGGAACTCTGTCCAGAATATTTGTTCTGCGCTCATTTCTTGTTGTGAACTCTTAAAAAATCACGAAACAACTGAGCGTTTGCAACATACACTACACAAGTTCACTGTACAGTTTTCAAACTTGAGCAAATATCAAAATCATTTTGATATTTACTCAGTTCGCTGCGTAAATAGCACAACCACTCCCATACACTACACAAACGTACTGTACAGTGCCAGACTTGTGCACTGAACTTGTGTAAGTATGGCACTAAGGCTCAAAGTTTGGCGTTTTGAGACTTCAAAAGCACTAAAAAATAGTGCCAAAAGCACCAAGTTGGCATCGCTGGAAGCAATGTGTCTGTTTTCTATGGGTTTTTTTTTTTTTTTTTTTTTTTTGAAAGACGAACAGATTTTAGTACTATTTAATATTACTCAGCAGATTGTATTAGACGTCGCATCGTTTGCGTTTAGGTAGCAGCTATTCGTTACGTTTTTATAGAATCGTACTACGAACACAACAACAACAACAGCAACAAAAACACAAAAGTGAAAAATAAATACTAAATTGTAGATCACGTATATTGAAATACATCAGTTTAGATTTAACACTGCTTGACAGCAGAACACATTCGTCGTAGATTCAGTGTTTCGCTTAAAACAAAACGAAAAAAGTAAAGTTGAAAAAAAATTAAAAAAAAAGAGAAACGATTTTGTTTTCTTTAGCAATAAATAAATATTTAAATTTAACCATTTTCTTGAAATAAAATAAAATATACCTAAGCATGTAAAAAAAATATTTAATTTAACCCGGTTTTTTAAATTTTTAACGTGTGTGAAAACAAAAATTTGAATGATGATCACTTACTTTTTTTTATGTGTTTAAAATAAGAAAAGAAAAAGTCTGAAATATACATACATATGTACATAGCTGCACATAGATACATGCATACATACAAATGTATAATAAAGACAAAAGAATATCTACAAGACTAACAGCAAACAAACAATTGTTTCTGTTCGAGCGAAAACAGAAAGAAATTCGAAATAAAAAAACCTACCAAACCACTACAGTGAGAGAAATTTAAATAGAGGCAGACAGTATTTAATGAATAAATGTGCAACGTATACAAATTTTAAGTTTGTGAACATTTGTGTACTACAATCAGCGTGACCATATTAGCTTATTTTGAGCTAAATTTAGCTTATTTGTTTCAGATTTAGCCTTAAAATTTTCATTTAGCTCTTAGCTTATTTTTTAGCTTTTTTTAAAAACTCATTTAGCTTTTTTAGCCTTTTTTTAGTCTAAATTGCATGTTATCTAAAAATATATAATAAACAACTCATAAAAATTATAATGTTTTAGCATTGTAAAATAGTTTACAAAAAATACAAAATGTAAATTATACGACAATTTTATAACAGAAATGGAAAGAAGAAAAATAGTAGATAATGGCAGAATGGTTAGAATTCCAATGGAAAAAGTTAAATTCATATTAGTGGCCAAAACACTTTTTGAGTTTTTTGGGTATAAAATTATTTGACTTGAGTTGAACGTTCATTCAGCGACATCAATTAACTTAAAACAAAAACCTGAAATAGCCTTAAGCCTGGATAACACTATGTACCGATTTTCGTCGGGCCACCTCAATAAAGTCATAAGTAATAAGCCAAAATGGCATTATTACTCAATTAATTCTGGAATAAGTCTATATGGGCTTATTACCAATGCAGTGTGGCGCAATTATGTCCTTGTATTTCAAGTAGGCGATAAATTAGAGCAAAATCTTTACTTATGACTTTATTTCACTGATCTGACGAAACTCGGTACATTGTGCAGATAGTGTGATCCATGCTTTACCTGAAATAGCATTAATTCACTTAAAAAGCTTTCGTATTTTAGTATAAATGTTTTTACATTTTTAAAAACTTTTAAGATTATTTTGGGGAAGTTTTTGTTTTGTTCTTCATTAAATCTAAAATATAATAATTAATAAATAATTTCATTAAGCAAATATTCTATATGTATAATAAAAAAATATGTTTGTGTAATATTTAACGTTAGTTTAGCAATAAGAAACTATTGAAAAGTGATCAAAGAAGTGGAAAAAAGTTTAGCTTTATTTTCTAGCCTAAAATGTAACTTTTTAGCTTATTTTAGCTTTTTTTCAAACGTGATTTAGCTTAATATTATTTTAAAATCTGGTCACACTGACTACAATCGAAAAGAAATTAAATCGTTCTGTAATAGTTTGACTTTTTGGGAGGTGTTTGGTGGCATTCGCACCCACTCTATTCAACAGCATTTTGAACTTCAATTTTATTTCCTGCAAGTGAACTATTTTCAGATTTATGAATAGTTTGAGTCCCACTTTGTTGAGAGTTATTAAGTTCATGATTCTTTAAATATACATAAACAGCATACATTATATCACTCATTTATCGAAAGATAGTCATATCTAAAAAAAAGCTCTTTTGGAGTTAAATAAAGGGTGTTTTTTATAGAGTGACACAAGTTTAAATCATAATAAAACAAGGAAATATATTTTTAATATTAATGGAACTTGCTTTATTAGAAAGTAAATTTTATGAAATCAATGTTTAAATATGATTTCTGCCATGTGGCCGCCACGGCTGGCGTGTAGAAGGCGCAATCTGGAATACCAATTTTCAACAACTTTTCGCAGCATTTGCGGCCATATTTCGCCGATAACTCTTCGAATGTTGATTTCTAGGTGATCAATTGTTTGTTGTTTATCGACGTAGGCAAGTGACTTAATATTACCCCAAAGAAAATAATCCAATGGTGTTAAATCACACGATCTTCGTGGCCAATTAATAGGGCCATTACGTGAAATTATTTTTTCATCAAAAGTTTCTTTGAATAAATCAATTGTAGCGCCTGCTGTGTGACATGTGGCTCCGTCCTGTTGGAACCACATCTCAACAAGATTAATGCCACGTAATTGATATACGAAAAAATTTCGAATCATATTCCTATACCGTTCACCATTCATAATAACATTCTGACCATCATCGTTTTTGAAGGCATATGGGCCAATGACTCCGCCAGCCTACAAGGCTCACCAAACAGTAATTTTCTGCGGATGTAATGGTGTTTCGACAAAAGCTTGTGCATTCTCGTCACTCCAAATACGACAATTCTGCTTATTTACGTAGCCATTCAACCAGAAATGGGCTTGAGCGGAAAATAAAATTTCTAAAATTTTTTAAATTTTCAAAATTTCAACAATTTGCACGTGTTGCTCCGGTGTAAGTCGATTCATAATGAAATTTCAAAGCAAAATAAAGAAAAAGCAACTACCAGCTGTTAAATGGCTGCTCCAATAAAGCAGTGATGCCAACTCAAAGTTGTGACACTCTAAAAAAACATCCTTTACATGAAATATTTCCCATGAACAAAATTAGAAACTGGTATACTGACACAACTACGATGCAAACATTGGCGATCACCATTTTAGGGAAAGGCAACACATTTCACGTAAACTTTTATTCCCGATAAGGATGAATAATGCAGAAATATTCGTTGTTTTATATTTAATCTGGTGTAAGGATTTCATACGAAAGGCTTGCACCATCAACTCTTGAGAAAAGAAAATATTTTGATATCTTCACTGAGTTGTATTTGAATTGAAAACTTTAAGATTATTTTCTTCAAAACTGGCTTTTGTTTAGTTATGACTATGTTGCAATAAAGTAGCGATCGGAGAGACAACCCGATCGGGGCTCACAGCCGGTTCATGAGCCGCCACTGATCCGTGCGTTTAGCTTCGGCTCAGAATTACAGCCGCATGGCATGAAAATTGCTAAATAATTCGAAATATAAAATGTATACAATAAATTGCAACTTTTTAATGTTGAACTTTTTTATTACAAAATTATACTATATATTTTCTTTTAATATGCATTTTAAATATGTACATACATTTTTATATAAAAATATAAGAAAACTAATCATGTGACGACTTTGGCATACTGTATAATTATAATTTGGACCTCATTAATATATCTTGTTATCTACAAGATAACAGAGACTATCAGTCGGCTATAAGAAGCCGGCGAATATTTTTTTCCCTAAGTCGCCGCCGCTGATTTTTTAAAACGTTTTGTTTCTCTGGAAGCGATATGTATGTATGTATATTAGACTTGGATCGAAATCTTTCATTCGGCCATTTTAGACACAAACCCATATAGTTTAAATCAAATAAGTTGTTCAGATTGAGCTTCATCTTTACGTTGTGAATGAACGACCCGAACACGAAAAATATGAATTAGTCTGTAGGTTAAAATATTTCACAAATAAAAAAACAACGTCCCTAAGATACCTATTTAGGTATTTATCGAAATAATAAAACATACTGCCAAATTTCAGCTGCAGGTCATCAGGTGTGTAAAACATATTTGTTTTCATATAACCTAAGGCCGCAAAATCCGACTTTACTGAACCAATTGTGAATAAGTGAGACTCTTAAGACTACAGGGGCCAAATTACGGCACTCCTTATCGAACGAAATTACGAAATATTTAAATAGAGTTTATATGGAAATATTTTTAAATTTCGAATCGTATCGAATGCCGTAATTTGCCCCCAGGTATGTGATGGAAATCGGTTCGATTTGAAATGAAATCGTCAGCTCAAAACGTAGAAAATTGTTTTTGGTGTGATTTTATATTCCAACTTGGTTTAATTTTCAGTTGGTTACAAAAAAAATCAACTTATTTTATATATATATATATATTTTTTTTACTACAAACCATGATACAATAATATAAAGGTACAACCGTTCTCTCTTTTCGTCGCCATATTAACCTTCTGACGTTTGTGCCGACAATTTTTTACTCTCAAAATTAATGCTACCTTATTAATTTATGAAATCCGAGTTTTTGATTAATTTTTTGACGTTCTTTTTTATTTATTGAAAAATATTGAAGAATATGTATTTAAATTATAATTATAAAAAAAAATTACATCAGCATAAACAATTCAAGGGAAATTACCAACGGAAAAGCCTCTGAATCAAGGGTGGGACTTTCTCTTCGTACTACACTGGCTTATTGCTTTACATCAGGTGCGTCCAAGTCATATGCAATGTGCAAACTTTTTTAAAAGAGCTATTGAGCTTTCACACCGACGAGAGCACAATTGCCAATCAGATCTCGGCGAGAACAATGCTTACTCTTAATTTGCAAGGAAACAACAGCACACTTAACAGCTTTCAAAGCTGTTTGCCTCAAATACAATCATCAGAGTATGCCTGCTTAGAGCCTAAAATTATAAGCAAAAGGCCACCCGCGGGCACTTCGTTATGCTCTGTTTTAAACATACATATGTATGTATATATAAACGAATAAACGTATCATGGGTTCTAAGCACTCATTGGAATGATGAGCAGTTTTGCTAAATGTTAGCCCATGCTCGTCAATGACACGCCTGTGTTAAAATCATGCGTTCTGCACCTAAATTGAACGAATTCATTAGCAACAAATCCCATGCATTAACTTTTTCTTTTGCATGTCTTTTTGTGTTCAGATTATTCAGATGTAGCCCATCAAAAAAGCATTAATTCTTACTGTAAGCTGCAATAAATTTGCACACGAAGTGTATGTAAATGTGTATTATATGCATGAAACACGCTCATCCATTCTACATCATATTATACATATGCATATTTCGTTATCCACGTATCCAATTAATACAACATTTAAAAAAATGTGTATTAAACCATAATTTCTAAACTTAAAATTACACATTTCCAAAAACATTCCTAAAAAAAAGTTCCCCGTAATTTCGTGTGGCAACGTTTTCCTCTCTCTTTACAAAAAACAGCAATCAAACAATTTTGGTAAAAGTCAAAATTAATTTTATACGTCAAATGTGGTTGTACCTTTATATTATTGTATCATGCTACAAACTGAAGCAAATAATGCTGAAGCCTGCAGCCGATTGCCAAAGATATTTTCGGCGACGACGAAACAGAAATCGCTGTAGCGCGGTCTGCTGAAGCTTAGTTTTATAATAAAAAAACTTGTTATTTTTAAAACCATGGAAAAATCTTGCTAAAAAAAATTGGCCACGTCGACGACGGCTTTATTCGCTTGCTTCTGCTATTTGCATTCGCTAAAATGTATGCGAATATTTCAAGCGAATAGGTACTAGAGACAAAAAAAAGTATTTCTTTTATGAAAATAGTTTTTGATTAACCAACGTCAAAAAAAAAAAGAAAATCATTTTAAGCCAACATAAAAAGATATAAAAGATATAATAAAATCTTTAAAATTTTAGCGGAAAACTTTTTTATAAATAATTTCTCGTAAGTATCAAAATTAAGCAAAATTCCAGCGGATTTTGGAAATATTTTTCAATTTTTGAAAAAGAAAAGGCTCGAAAATATGTTCTGCTTAAGACTAGCCTGTTCAAACTTTTGAAAAAATGTTGACCACCATTCATTACTTTGTACAACATATTTCAAATCCAAGCAATATTAACTAGTCCTTGTTTGTTGTAAATGCCACTCATATTATTTCTCATGAGAACTTAAATTGTTGAAGATATACCTATATCATATGTTTTTCCCAAGATGAACAGAGACTTCTGCAAGATTTTTTCATAAAAAATTAATTCCAAGTTTTCTTAATATGTATTTTGATAGCATTTTACATGAAATGTTGAACAGAGTATACGCATTCGCTTTCGCAAAAATTAAAATGTAGGTATTATTCGCTTTCGCATTCGCTAAACTGGTATTTTTTTTTTTTTTTTTAAGAACAAACACAACCCGCAAAGCGATTAGCTTGTCTGCGGAAAACACCCAAGGTCTTTCGTGGGAATCGAACCCACGACCTCTGGACTGAAAGGCTAGCATCGCTGCCACTCAGCCACAGGGGTACCCTGTTACATCCGTAGTACCTTCCAAAGCTGTAAATGAATGATTCATATTTGGTTTTTAATTCATAATGAATTAAAACAAATTAACTTAATTCACTTTGCCACAAATTTGAATTGAATTAAAATTGGAATGCATTCCTAATAGAATTAAAAATTATTTAATGCATTGGTAGAGTTAAAAATATTAATTTAATTAAAGTTTCAATGAATTCATCATGAAACAAAATTTTGAATGCATTCATGTTAACCACAAAAAATAATTGAATTAAAGCTTGAATGAATGCATTGATAATCTGAAGGAAAGGAATTGTAAGTAATTTTTGCATTCACTGTTTTAATTAGAATATACCTACACCGGTTGCATATTTTTTTTATGAATGTCAGCACAAGATGGTCAAAGTGGGCTTGTTTTGTTGGAGTTATTCGTTTCTTGCTTCAGCTTTTCGTTTTCGTTGTATTGTTGCTTTCGCAAATGACGAAGACAATTCGATGCTACATGTGCTGTTCCAGTCAACACTTTATCACAATAAAGGCATTTCGCTGATATTTTTTATCTATTTTCTTTAGTTTTCTTCTCTGGATACTCTTGCTGTAGGAATAGAGACAGCTGTATTTATATAAAAATATCTTACCTACTTCGATAGTAAAATATTTCTTAAACAGCGACCGCAACGCGTTGGACATTTGCAACTTCAGGTGATGATGTGACATCCGCCAATTCAGGCTCATCCCTTTGTGCTAATTCTGATTTACACTCTTTCGAACTGGATGACCCATCGTCATTTACAAGTTCATCCAATGTTTACAGACATTTTTGTTATTTTTGTGGAATAAATTTTACGACATAGACATTATGCAAATTATTCACTTTGTAAATGTCGGCAACAACACAAATTTCAAAACTAAAATCAAATTAATCATCCGATTCCTTTGTGGAAGATTCTATTTAATTTATTTTATTTTTGACTTGTCTTTTTTTTTTATTCATATAACACAAGACCTATTTAGATCGATTTTTTTTTATTATTGCTTAAGCAATAAATTGAGTAGCTTCATTGCAAAAATCTTAGAATAGCATTTGAGGAACAGTTTATTCGTAATGACGAAATGAAAATGGAAATAATGAACGAACAAATTAATTAAAATTAATTTCCCTTATACTATTATCGATGAATGCATTCAAATTTTAAATCAATTATTTTTTTTTTTTTTTAAAGAGAAGTAACACTCAGGCAATTAATGCCTACTACTATTACTAGGTGTTACCTTCTTTAGGAAAGGGATAGTGATAGAGAAGACAGGTGGTGAAGGGAGAGATAGAGGAAAGCTTCATTCTTTTACAACTCTGCTTTTTTGCACGTTTTTTGATAATGCAGTGTTGCAGCGCCATCTGGTGTCAAATGAGGCGTAATAAATTTTTGAAGCTGTGTTTTGTAGCCATTTTATTGATTATTTTACTTCGCCGATGATTTTGCTACACAACGAAGGAGGGCGCTCCGATGTTACATTAGGACTAGTATCTTCTGAAGTCGGTATAGTTAAGTGACCAGTGACTATGCCTTCATCACTTGAACTTTCTTACAACAACTGATACAAAGGGACACTAATGCACATCAGAAAAATGCGTGGTGTTGTTATTCAATGACTGTTGGATACAGGGATTGAACCCAGGACCTTCGATTTTGTAGTCAACGTGCTAACTACTTCAGCCAACGCCACCCTCAATCAATTATTTATGTTGGATGAAATGAATGCATTTAAGAAATTCAATTTAAGATGAATTAAATAAAGTTTAACTCAGTGCATTTTTTTTGGTGAAATGAATTCGTATAAAAGTTTTTAACTCATATTTTGGGCAAAATGAATGCATTAAAAAAATAATAATTCATTGTCTGAATGATTCGCAGATTCATTCAAAAATAAGCATTCTTTTACAGCTCTCATATTTTTAATACACATATTTTTAATTTTACCATTTTTAAAATATATTTTTTTTTAATTTTACTGCCTCTATTTAATTTGCCATGACTGTTTTCAAATAGCCAAAACAATAAAGCAACCATAAAAGAAGTTAACTAAAGGAACGCAAATGCAGAAAAAACCAACAACAACAACAAAATCATATACATATAATAATAACAATACTGAAATAAAAAGCTAACAATAAACAAGAAAGAGAAGTGGTTAAAGAAGAGCAACTTGCCACAAAATACAGTTTATTGGCCTTGACAACTCAACTAAAGAAGATCTACTGCTACTACAACAACTCTTAACAACAAACAAACAACCTTAACAACTTTATACATACATACATACATACAGATAGATCTACCTACTTTTCTAACCATTAAAAATACACATTCTAAAACCAACTCTCAAACACAATAGAAGACGCAGAAGAAGAAGCCAACCAAAAAGAAACAGTTGAAATCATCATACGCGGAAATTCAATATCCACCAACCATTCCGAGACACAAGGCAGACTTGCCAAAACCCCACTTTAGAAATTGAGTCGACGAAAATCTCTCAATTAAAAGACAGTGTAATGAAACATAAAACGGCGCGTTTAAAGATCAATAAAATCAAACGACGTTACAGATTAAGTTTAATTGAATTTAATGAAAATAAATTTATTCAAATCAAAGTTAAAAACATCCACAGCTGCCCAGAACTACAGCCATAAAAAATAAAAACAAACGAAAAAAACAAAATTTGTAATGAAATAATTTATTTTTCGGCGAAAAAGAATTGTTAATTTGTGGTGCTGCTTCTTAAAAGAAAAAGATAAATAAATAAATAAACAGCAATGAGTGTGTGAATTTGTGTGCGAGGTTTGTCCTAAAAACAGCAACATAAATATTGCATGCCACACACACACACACACATACACCCAGCAAGCAACCGTTGTTGATGCCACAAATATATACATAGGTATACATACATACATATGCAGTATAACAGCACAAAAAGTGCAATAACCCAAGCAGCATCATTTCTGTTCTAAAAACAATTTAACAAAAAAAAAGCATAAAAATATTTAAAAACAAAATTCAAATAAAATAATGTTATGCCAATGCAAATTTTAAAAACAAAATGGTACAACAACAAAACAGTTTTGAATTTGTTGTAAACGAAAAAATTTATATATTTTGAGAAAAAAAAATTGAAAAAAGAAATAATCCATATAAATTACATACATATTCGTATTTTTAAATTGATAAAGATCAAAAAGATCTCTTTTTATTGACCAAATGGAAAGTAAAATAAAAAATCAAAATTATTTTTGAAGTGGAAAAAAAAACTTTCAAATAAAAAAAAAAAGAATTAAATTAAAAAGAAAAGCTGTAGTGGCACCAATACGCAGCACAACAAACAACCAACGCCAACCAGCAACGAACGACGTGCAACACAACCAACAATCATCACGATATTTAATTTTATTTATTTTTTGAGAACAGAAATAAAAAATTGGTGCCAGATTTTATTGCATTGTTAACAACACAAAAAGCAGCTAAAGTAAGTAAAAAAAATAGAACCGCTTTTGTCTCCTCATACATATTTTTTATTTTTTTTTTAACTATTCATATTAATATTCAATAAATAAATTATTAATGGGGGTTTGATTATTTGTGCTTAAGGAAGTAGTTATTTATAAGCAGAATATAAATTAGCGAAAACGCCAGCAATATTTAGCAGCGTACTTTTTTTTTATTAAATAATTTTTTTTTTATCAAATACATACCCACATAGTTTATTATGAAATTTATACAGGTGTTGTTAAAAGAACAATAAATTTTTAGAATTTTATCTCAACAAAAAACCCCCAACTTTGTGGAAAATATTTTTTATATCGCATAAATATTTACTAGTCAGTCTTCAATATCGCTATCTCTCCATCATCAGGATATAAAGGGTGTTTTTTTAGGGTGTCACAATTTGTTTGACCACCCACTAGAGTTTCTACGCGGGGAAAAAATCCCGGGGATTATTTTTTTACAAATCCCGGGAAATTTTCAACGGGCATTTTCGGGAATTTAATATTTACTTTTTTGGAATTTGCTTTTTATACCCTTTACCAAAAATGGAAAAGCGTATACAGTGGAATCTCTCTTGAGCGGACACTGAAGGGACCATTGAAATGTGTCCGTGCAAGGGGACTGTCCGGTCAAGAGAAAACTAAACATTTAAATGGAGCGCCGCCGCGACCTGTCAAAATTGTCCGTCTAAAGGGGGTGTCCGCCTATAGGAAGTGTCCGTTAAGGAAGATTCCACTGTATATAGGTTTGTCATTCCGTGTATGGCCCTATGCTCCCTCGAGGAGTGAAAGGAACAGATATATATTCCGTGTATAATAAAATACAGTCGAACTTCCATAACTCGAACTTCTCTAACTAGAATTTTCTCTAACTCGAACTAGTTTGGTTGGCAGTAGCGTTGAAAGAACAAATCACATACAATTCTGTAACTCGAAGTCTCCGTAAGTCGAAATTTTTTTTGGGATAATGGTGATTCGAGTTATAGAAGTTCGGCTGTATATATATCCTGGGTCCTTATGAATAGGGAAGACGAATAAGCGATGTCCGTCCGTCCGTCCGTCTGGTGTACGTGAAATCGGTTATGCGAAGCTCCCACAAAAGCTAGAGATTTCGGTCTTGGACCGGTGTATCAGAAATGGTCCAAAATAGATTGGTATTGAAAATCAGCGAAATCGATGCGGTTTCAAAGCTGGAAAACTTAAACTTTATTTTGCCATATAAAATTAACTACCGTTATTCGCCGTTTATTGTTTTTCCCTTTTGAAGGTAATCGATGTGGATTATCCCGCGTACATCCCAAAAAACTGTTGCCATCAGCTTATTGGCCGACAAACTCACCTTGGCCTTCTTCGGAGCAGGTTAACCCGGAGAAACCCATTGTTTAGACTGCTGCTTGGTCTCCAGAGTGCAGTAATGGATACATGTTTCATCCACAGTTACAAAACGCCGCAAAAACTCATTCGGATTGCGGTTAAACAATTCCAAACAATCCTTTGAAATTGTCACACGTTTACGTTTATGGTCAATTGAGAGCAAAGGTGGCATCCATCTTGCAGACAACTTTCTTAAACCCAGCTGATCATTTAAAATCGAAACCACACTGCCACATAAAATGCCTATGGGATTCACAATCTCACGCACTTTTACTCTTCGATCGGCCAACACCATATCGTGCATTTTATCGACATTTTCGGGTGTACTGACCTCAATTGGCCGTCCAGAACGTTCAGCGTCATTTGTACTTGCGACCACAGTAAACCACTTTTTTACCATTGAAATCGATCGTCCAGTATCCCCATAGTAACTATGGAGCTTTTCCTCGAAATTCACTTTTTCCATTTTTAGAAAAATACATGAGGTTGTATGCTTTTAACAGCTGTTAAACGTAAAGTAAATTACGACACTTGCTCAAAATTTGACAGTAGTCTATTAACAGGTGGTACTTGATGGGAACAGTGTTACATTTCATATAACTACGCTATTTTAATATTAACACGTGCCGCATCCTGATCAAAGTTCGGGACAAAAGGCAAAAATTCCACAAAAAGTCTTATGACGGGCCCTGACTCGCTCTTGGAAGTGTTAAATGTAAGACCGACCCCCTTACTTTTTCTTCCTAACATTTTTTTTTTACAATACCTCACCAACTCTTCTGAAAGGAGTTCCCATAAAAAATAACATTTTCATAAACTTCTCCCCACCGTCCAAGGTAACCTTGGAGGGGCCACAGTCGTTACAGAAACGTTTGTTAGTAACGTTTCTGTAACGTGATGAATGCTCGAAGAGAATACGAATAAAGAGATCTCTATTGCAGGAATCATAAGTCACTGATGTCTACATTACCTAGTTGGAACCTTAATAAAGCTTTTACCAGAAGTTTGATAGGATAACAGTTCTATTATTAACATTTTTTCAGTTATCAAGCGCCAATTTATTTCATAACCTCAAAATTTTATTATCATGTATATACTTTCAACATCTTTTTCTTTTTTTCATTCCTGTGAACACTCCAAAGTTTGGTGTTATCAAATATGTATATAAATAAATATTCTTTTTTTATAAATGTACTCGTAATTATCATTTAAATCGAATATGCACGAGCAAAGTGAATGTGAATTAATTACTTAAGTATAATCCGTACAATAAATGATTTCTTAAAAAACATATTGTATGTACAAGTAAATAAATGCTTAGATATTTATGTACATACCTATGTATACATATGTATGTATATACAGGTATATGTACATATGTATATAAGTATGTTTATTAGATACATTTTTAAGAAAATGTGGATGTAGCTTTCTTGGTATTTTTATTTATACTTATATTTATAAAGGTTTCGCATAAAAGAATTGCGAATGTCAAGTGAAGAAATACAGTACGTGCTCGTTTTGCGCAACCGAAAGAAAATCAGAGTTGTTTTTTTACCTAAAAGTTGCAATAACCGATCACTAAAAACTTAATACTCCCTTTTATGCCGTTATCACATTAAGCCGACGACGACATCAACTCAACGCTAAGTCGGCATTTAATCAAGATACAGAGAATAATTCAAGCTTCAAAGAAATTTCCAATACATTAACATCATGGTTCCTGGCACATTTGTTTTTAATGATTTTAGTCAAGGATTATGACCACCCACGATATCTCTGATATTGGAGCAGACACTTGCCACCATATGCAAAAATAAAAATAAAAAATAACGTACACTTCAAGCACACGTTTTTTTCATATGAGGGTTGATATATTGGAAAAAGTCATCTGAATTACCCATCCTAAACGGGATTTTCCCGCTGTTATTGGTTGTGTGGATGGTACGCACGTACAAAAATGTTGGGTCTTTGTAAGGAAAAACGAATGTCCTTATTACAATAGAATAATATTTTTTTAGTGTATATGCAATTCTTTCCAGTTCTGCAATCAACAACACTTCCAACTGTTTACTGTTTCTTATTTTTATAATCTATTCCATCTTAATGATCAAACAGAATTGCGGCATAAACACATTTTCCTGCAGTCGAGAGATAAAATCTATTTTATTTTGACAGCGTTTTTTCTTATGCTCTCACATATAAATACTTATTCTCTCAAACATGTTACCACACTTTCAATAAATTTCATACATTTTATGAACAAAAATACAAAGAAAAATAAGCACAAAAGAAAATAAAACAAATATTAGAGAGCATTTGAAGTTACTGCCGTTGATTTTATTATGGGCTTTGTTAATTTGACAGCGGTTTTTCCTGAAGTTGCGGACGATCATTATAATAAAAAAAAACAATATAATTTTTTTAAGGAAAATACAATAATTTGTGATGTTTATTTTTTTTTTGTTTTTGTTGATCTATTTGGCCCATTAAAATCTTTCGTTACTTATATAATCCTTTAAGGCCTGATAGCTTAAAGGAATTATATAAGTGATGTTTATGTTTTTGGTACACACTAGGGATGGGCAAATGAAAAAAATGTATCGATATATATCGTATCGATATTTTTGAACAGTATCGATATATATTTTTTGAAAACATCGATATTTCGATATATCGATATTTTTGCGTACAATTGTTGCTAAAAAAGTTTCAATAGTCTTTACTTTATGTTGCTGTTCTGTGCTGTGCCGTTCTATTTCTAAATTTTAATAGCTACTTTCTCTGTAATAAATTAGCTGTTTCTCACCAGAACGGTCACAGTTTTCCACTAAATTGATGAGTTTTGTATCGTAGATTGTTATGTTTCAATAAAGTGTTTATGTTTTTCTGGTAAAAATACATTTTTTTAAATTTTTAAAGCACAATCACAGTTTATTTTGAAATGTTTTTATTTTGTTTAAGAAATTTATTATTCGACATATTGTCAGAAGTTTATTTTAATTTGAAAATTTTTGTTTTTATTTTATTTATGTTGCCACTTACAATTACTTAACAGTTTTTTTGATTTTCAGGGGTTGAACCGAAACTGAAAAACTAACGGCTTGTATAAGATCTTTATAAACCAAAAAGATTCAGCTGATTCGTAACAGATCAGAAAATAAAAAGAAGAAAAAAGCTTAGTGGGGTCACCTTATAGATACGCCCTGGGGGCAAATCACGGCATTCGATACGACTCGTAATTTAAAAATATTTCAATAGAGTTTATATATATGGAAGTATTTTTAAATTACGAGTCGTATCGAATGCCGTGATTTGCCCCCTGGCTCTTATTATGAAATTTCTATTTTTTTTTCTTCGCATTACTAGTAGTGATGCCAATTTCGTAGTTGAAAACGGCTATACCTCTTAAAAGTATCGGAACCCGATACTCGTAAATAAGAATCGATGAATCGATATATCGGTTTTTTAAATATCGGCGATATATATCGATATTTATTTTCTCAAATATCGATATTTCGATATATCGATATTTTTGCCCATCCCTAGTACACACTACCAGTCTAGAGCTAATATGGCCGCTGCCTCTCACTCAAACGCAAAAATTTTTGTGGTTGACTGTTGACTATCGAAATGTTTGGTCACACTATCGACACAAGGCAAAATTTGAGCAAAACTGTCACTCATGTTTGATAATTTGTTGTACTTAGTAGTCCCGCCCCAGACTTGCAATTTTTGTTGCAGCAACTTTTTATTTTGTTAGTGCAAAAGAGCGAGAGATGAATACAAAAAAAACTCTCACACATATTCAAAAATTGCTGTAACAAAATTTGCTAGTCTGGACCGGGACTTGCATATAGAGACTCTACGTTAACAATAATAATAATGTTGCAATAATCGAGCACGCACTGTAACAAAAATGGTACTCGTAGATACACTTCATGTGAACTTGAAAAAGAGAAACAAATAAAGTAAATACCTACAGTTTGTCAAAAAAATATTTTCAATGCTGAAAATTTTTTTTGTAATTTTACATTCAAACATCAATTACAACAAATAAATTCCTTTTTGTTTTGTTTTTGCCTACAGCGAAACAGAAACTCAATACATAGAAACAACAAGAGAGAGAGAGAACAATTTCTTCTACGTGGTGTCAAAAAAATGTTTTCAAATTAACAACAAATAATAAAAATTCGCTATTTCATGGAAATTTTTTGCGTCTGCATTTTTTAAAATATGGTATTGTATTCAAAATACTTTTTTTAAGGTACATTCATAAAATATTTGTCTTACCTACAACAACTGAAGCTCGAAATTCATTTTAAAAAGTGCGCGGAAAACGGGTTAACAATAATTTTATTCAATTAATGTATTTCAATTGTTACAAGGGAAAATCCTGCAAAATAATTGTTGAAATGTCTTCCTTTAATCTCAGGACATTTTATTATATCATTAAGCTTGCTGAAAAAGAAGGTAGACTGGAACCAAAGCATTCGCCAAGTACGTAAAAAAAATTTATTCGGTGCATTGAAATTAAAATAATAACTATTGTAGATAAATCGCATTCCAGCAGTATAGGACTAGTGTAACAAATCAGTAATGACTGCAGGGTCAATGTATCACGTGAAAGTGTTAGAAACGTGTTGAAAAATCATGAATATTTCGAAAAAAAAAACTGCTGTCGACTGAAATTAGCTACTGACCATATTTCTTTTCCTTTGGAGTACTGGAATAATGTAATTTTTTTTGTAATGAGACAAAGGTAATGTTTTACTGTCAGAATGGACCACAATAAGTTTGGCGCAAGCCTCTGATGCCACTAGAAAATAAATATTTAACACCCACAGTAACGTTTTGAAAATTATCTGTCATGGTATAGGTTTGTATATCATATAAAGGAGTTGATGAACGAATCAAGGAAATTTATCTTGGTATTCTGAAAAGCGAATTATGCGCCATTGCTCGAAGATTCGTTTTCCTTTACACAGGAAGGACAGGAAAGCTTAATTATCAATTTTATCTAGACAACAATCCGAAGCGCAAATCGTCTCTCTGTAGGATATGGTCGTTATATAACTGCAGAAAAGTTATTGAAACAACAGTACAAAGTCCTGAATTGAACCTCATCGAAAATTTTTGGGCTCTCCTAAAGAAAAAGCTCTAAGTAAAATAAAGTACACTTCAGACGGGTTACAAAGGAAGAGTGGGGGAAATAACTGAAGAATATGGTATACCCAAGCTAATTCATTCGATGTCCAGATGTTTACAAATGATAATTGATGCTCAAGGAGGGCACACAAAGTATTAGCAGGGGGAAAAAAATACATTTTAGGGCAATAAGCACACCTTTTATTGAATGCGATATAAATTTGAAAACAGTTATTTGACAGTACGAAACCTGGGGGCAAATTACGGCATTCGATACGATTCGAAATTTAAAAAATGTTTCCATATAAACTCTATTGAAATATTTCGTAATTTCGTTCGATAACGAGTGCCGTAATTGGACCCCTGATATATTTTGTTTTTAGCTATCATTAAAAATTTCTTATTGAAATGATATTAATTTGTTAGTGCCATTTTCACAAATTGCCTTTAGGATTTTGTCGGCCCGATAAATATCTTTGCATTATTACAACTTAAATTTTTTATTGTTATTATTATAAATAATAATAATATTTAATGGATGAAAAAATAATAAATGAAGGTTATATAATGCCAGGCCATTTATCGGGCAGACAAAATCCTGCCTTTAGCTAAAGGCAAGTTGTGAAAAAGGCCCTTAAAGTAATAAACAGCTTTGGGAAGGTACTAGGGTTTCTAATTTCCCGGACTTTTTCAATTTCCGGGAACCGAGAAGTAAAATGTTTTATTCCCGGGAATTTCGAATACATATGAATTTATTTAAATGACGTCAATAAAAAATATAATTTTATGAAAAAGTATACATCACAAAGAAAAGTAATATGAATAATTTTGTAATATCAATTAAAATATTTGTAATATCAATTAAAAAATTAACTAAATTTTGACCTATAAACAATTTGATAATATTAATTAAGTTTTTCCACTCAAATTAATTAATAATTGATTCAATTAAATTAAATCAATTAAATTCCTAATTGAAAACATTAATTGGTGAATACTTTTTTCTGTGAACATTCAAATCAAAAACAAAACAACTTTATTCATTAATTTCATCAACAACAATATTTAAAAAAAACTAATCAAAAAAATCATATGCTTTGAGTTAAGCATGGATGGAAATTCCATCTAGATCTGCCACTCTAGATACTTTTTTCTATAAAGACTTCATAAGTTAAAAATATTTCGTAGCGCTGGAAGTTGTTGGATTCACATCGGAAGCCTCTATTACATCTGTTTGCATGCTTATACATATTATGCATCGTTACAGAGTTGTATTTTTAAGTAATGAAACAACGAACAGCAATGTAAAAAAAGCCAATTCCAAGAACCGATATATTAAATTCCCGAAAATTCCCGTTGAAAACTTCCCGGGACTTGCAAAAAAATAATTCCCGGGAATTCCCGGGATTTTTTTCCCGCGTAGAAACTCTAGAAGGTACACATAAAAAAGTAACCAAAAATTTTTGTAATTCACTTCACTTTCTTTGAAGAGTATTTGATTTTTTGCAGCAATGAAAACATTTTTTTGACAAACTGTATGTACATACTGTCTTTTTTTTTTTAAACAAGAAAAATAAGATGTTAAAGGGTAAAATATTTCACTGCCTGATTTTCAGAGAAAGCAATTTTTTTTAACAGGCCAAGGTTTGTTGTAAATAACTTAATTTATTATTTATTAATTACTCACACTCATGCCGTTAAAATATATTTTCTTTTTCATTTTGTATCTGGTATCTGGTCCAGCATATCAAATGCTCTGTTTGGCATTTTTTTTATAAAATTCACTGGCCTGTAAGTGCCCACGACCCGACCCGACCCAGGGTCGAACCCACGATCTTCGCACTGATAGCCTAGCATACTACCCACTAGGCTACCGGTGCACTCCACTATTACAGCAATTTGCTTAGGTGCCCCTGTGGCTGAGTGGTAGCGATGCTAGCTTCTCAGTCCAGAGGTCGTGGGTTCGATTCCCGCCATAGACGCTGAGTGTTTTCCGCAGACAACTAATCGCTTCGCGGGTTGTGTTGTGTGTTAAAAAAAAAGCAATGTGAGTCCGATAACAGGGGAGATGTGTAAACATCTAGTAAAGAAATTTTTTTTATATATTGGCTTATGGTAACTAAAATAAAATATATACATTTTTTACTCTACTGTATTTAAAAATCTATGGAAAACTGCATCTATAGTAGTGGAATTATTAGTTGTGGAGGTTTGTGGAGAATTTGCTCATATGCAAGTGGAAAACGTCAAATAAAAATTTTGATAGAGCTTGCGACTGTGGGTTTGCAAAATTTGTATTAAAATCTCCACCCACTAATTGGCATGATATGGAGATTGTTACACAATTGTCGTGCAGCAGCTTCAGTGTAAGGCAACAGTAAATTCGTTATAAAGACTGCTATATGTATATATTTTAAACAAATAGTTGACATTTAAAACGCTCTTTTATTTAAAAGTTTATATTTATTTTATATTTTTCAACTTTTTAACAAAATTATCCCCACTGGCAACACTATTACACTTCACAAGCAATTTCTATTAAAATTAACATTGCTCCTGAAAGTATGCTTTAAAATTCGGTTGAGTGTATTTCTATGCAGCTGTTAAGTTTCTCTGTACTTCTTGTCCATATGATTACACTAATACACTCATACATAGCTCACACCGATTTGATAACGCATCGCACATCTTACTCAAAATTTGTGATTGTATTCTGAAAAAGATTTTTACCTCCTAGCGTATAGATGTTTACACATCAAATACAAAAATATGTGTATGGTGCATACATATAGTGCATACATATAAAAAATTCTGTTTGAATTTTAATTTAAACACTAATATACATATGTACTTCAAACTTTTTAAAAATTTACCCTGTAGGTATAATATGCCATACCGGTGTATTCTAAAGTATATTTACATATTTAACCAGATAGAAAATAAGGGCAAATTTCGCTTTTTGGAGACAAAAGACATTGACATTTTTTATTTTTTTATCAAAAAATTTAAATTTTTTCTTTGTTAGTAGAATTGAAACGCAAAACAAGTAGTTAAAAGAAAGAATAAAATAAAAAAATAAAAATTCGTGATTTGAATGTATGCATGTATAAAAAAAAACATGTTATTTAAGCAGTTATTGACTTTGACTCTTTCATAGATTTACAAAACTTTTGAAAAAATTTATTCTAAATAGTTTTGAAAGCTGAACACAATTTGCCATAATCTAGTTAACATATACATAAAAACATACGTACACATCAGTGATCGGCAATGAATATAAGTGAGTAGACATCATTTAAACTCAACTACTATGATTTACTCATACTCACGATGACATTGATTTATAAGCATTGGTTGAAATAAATGTGAATGCGACGTCGTAGACATCATAGTCATACCACACTCACACTCATCAATCACCTCAATCTGATTTCTAATTTCAGGAATATACTTATACTACTCACATTGATTCAGCTCACTCAACTCATGCATTTATGTATGTTAATTTAAAAGTTTAGTCATTAAACATTTTGCAAGTAGTATACAATAGTAGTAAATAGGGTTGTTTTTCAATTCCTGCAAAAACAAAAACAAACAAAACGCTACAGAGAAACACATAACCTTATAATGAGAACTTTAATATTCGTATGCGAAGTTCGCATTGCGAATCATACTTATTTTGCATCGTCCATAGCCATTGAGTTAAGGAGAGTTGAAATCAACAACGTCATAAATGTTGCTACGAGTAAGTATGAGTTCGATGCGCACTTCAAACTTTCGAGTGAATATGATTCATAGACAACATTGCAATAAGTATGAGTGCGCATAAGTACAAGAAATTATAAGTCATGATTCAACTCTACTCACTTTTTCACTACTCATTGCTGTTCTCTGGTACACACCCAGTTGACCAAGACTTTCGTTAATGATATCGATTTCGAATATTTCTCGAACATTTATCCTGTAAAACTACCGAGAGTGGCACCCAAAAATAAATCGAAAAAAGTTCATCTGTCGCTCAGTTTTTTTTTTTTTTTCAAAAACATCCGATTTCTTAAGTTCGCTACCAATATCAAAAGTGAGAGAGAGAATCTCGAAATAATTTCAATATCATGAAAAGACAGCAGGAAAAGTAAAAAGTTATTTTTTTTTAACTTACTTATTTTATTTATATTTTTTTAATTCCTTAACTTATGCTGCAGCATTCCATCCATTCTAACAGACTAGCACACATCCACTAGGCTATCGTGGCAAATTATTTTCTGTCCAATTATTGCATATACATATGTAAGTATGTGTTCTTATTTTATTTTTTAACTTACAGTGCTGTCATAGCTCCAACTTGGTACCTCTAGACTAACAGACTAGCACACGTCCGCTCGGCTACCCTCACACATTCGAGAAACTATCGTGAAAAGTTCGAAGCTTTAGCAAACATTCGAATTTTTTTAGATTTGCGAACAAATATCGAATAATTTTGTTTCGAAATTTCTTCGTTTTAGTGAGCATTCGTTTATATCGAATCTCAGGTCAAGTGGACATGTACTTACAATACATACATACATACAATATGAATGACATTTACACTGCGATTCACTTAAATAACATATTTCATTCTACCAATTTTTAATGAAAACATTTCTGACGAAAAAGTTTATTATCGATCGACCATCCATCCAACTTTTATTTCCACGATTTAAGAAAGCGATTAAGAAGCGGAGTTATACTATCGGGTGTCATATCCGGCTATGGCAGTATTAACTTGTTATTTGAAACGGAACAAATTAATTGCTCAATTCACAAACTATTGTGGGAGTCGTGAGTTTCTGGTAATTTCAATAAAAGCATTGTTTATAAACAAATACTTATTTGCAGAAGTGTGTCTCGCTGGGCATCACAAGTGCTGAGAGGAGCACACCTCAGGCTTCATCTACTTCCTATAGAGGATTTTGTGGTGGGAACGGCAACTAGAAGTCTTATTAGCCCCGTAGAAACAGGTTTGGTGCAGACAAAAATAACAGGTCGCACTTCAATCTTAAATGAGATCAATTTTAGTGATCGGGGATCCGTAACCCCTGGGTACCCGGACTGCAAGGTCGATGGAATTGATTTGAGTAGATCACCCTCACTGGTAATTCCGGATAGGGACTATTGGGTCAAAGCCGATAAGCTATATGAAGGTAGTGCGGTCTTTACAGACGGGTCAAAAATGGGGGAAGGCACAGGGGCTGGTCTCTATATCTTGGAAACGAACATTCGTAGTTTTATCAGACTGCCGAATGAACGCAGCGTTTTTCCAGCTGAGATCTTGGCGATCCTCAGGGCCACGGAACTGGTGGCCAGGAATGTAGCTGAAGGTGAGAAGGTCGCCTTCTACGTCGACAGCCAGGCAGCGCTAAAAGCTTTGAAATGACACAATGTCAAATCGAAACTTGTTAGTGACTGTAGAAGAGACATCAACTTGCTTATGGACAAATAAAGTACAAGACTATGTTGGTTTCCTGGCCACGGCAGTGTTGACGGAAATGAAATTGCCGATGAGCTGGCAAGAATAGCGAATGTGTGACAGATCGGTGAAACTACCGATAAGTCATTACTACAGGAAACTCAGTAATTGTGTAGAGAGCAGGAGCAACAGTTCATGGCGAAGTAGAGAGGAGATACTAGTCTCGAGGGCTATGTGGCCAAAAACTTGACTCAGGAAGATTCAACCTGCACATGGATAAAAAGGCGATGCGAATCGTGATAAGCGCGTTGACTGGTCACTGCTCGGTCAGAGCAAGAACCAGCATTTAGGAAACTGGCACTCCAGATTTCTGTAGGATGTGCGAGGATTAAGAGGAACCAGAAATCATTGAACATATTACCTGTCACTCCTCGAAGCTGCAACGTCGATCAAATTTTTAGTTCATGTGCGCGAGAGAGGAAAGTAATTATATTGGCTCTCCTCTTCATTATCTTCTCCTCTCAACTCAAAGGTTGCTCAACTGAAATTGATGTGTCGCTTTCTGCTTGTCCAAGTTTTAACCGCCATTTTTTGCCACAATCGGCTAATGCGCACATCAACGATCTTTGGTGCCTGCTAGCCACCGATAGAGGAGAACACTTGCCCATTCCTTCCATTGCATTATAAATTTTCATAATTTGCTTTAACATTTGTGCGCATAAAATTGAGTTTGTGAAAAGATATTGTTTTTGTTTAAGCCAATTTTTATCTCATAAACTCAATTTTGACCACCCTTGCAGGCGTGTGATGTTGTGTAGTTCTGGCACTTTCGCTTTTGTATTGAGAAATTATTTTTCTGATTTCCTTATGCAACAACTCAAAAAAAAAGAGCAAATATTATTTCAATATATTGTGAATCGCTATCGAATTTGTACATTTTCTGCTAACTTTGTAATAATTTTATTAAATTAAAATTTGCAACTGATTTCGAAGCTTTTTTTTAGTTTTCAAGGTACGATTTACCTTGAATATCAGCTATTAATGTATTAAATACTTAAGTATTTTTTTACAGATTTACAACATTATATACATAGTACATATGTATGTATGTATGTATTTATTTTCGTTTGTTACGAATTTCCTAGCGTAGGAATGAATAGGAATAAAATTGTAAATCTAATAGAGTAAATTTAAATGTTGTCACATTCTTGTTTATATTTCTATCAATAGTGAGCAGTTGCAAAAAAAAAAAATATTTACAATTGCCAGTAAAAAAAATTTTTGTTTCAATATTTTTTAATTACGCTAGAACTTCAAAATCATATCGAGCCATAATCGCCAAAAAAAGGTAAGCCAACCCATTTTTTGGACCTTGTTTTCTTGAACGAAAATTTATTATTTACGATTGTAAATACAGTGGAATCTCCCTTAACGGACACTTCCTATAGGCGAACACCCCCTTTAGACGGATACTTTTGACATTGCAGTCGCTTGAATGGACTCTCTCATGAGCGAACGCGGACGCGGATACCCGCTTGACAAAAAAAATTCTCTTAAACGGACATTTCGTTTTTTTTTCCTGTCATAATTTACAAATAAGCTTGCCAAGACTCTTAATTGGCTCGCCTTAAGAACAAGGCGCGGTTTGACATATTTACTACATCAGATAACATATTTAAATGTGAATATGGTGAATATTTTCTCACTTAAATAATGTTTGCAAACTAAGTCCCGGTTCACACGTTTCAAATTTTGTTGCTCAACTCGCAATTCAGCTGTAAGAAAAAAAGGGATATTTGTATTTCCGTCTCTGTCTTTCTTACAGCTGAATTACGAGTTGAGCAACAAAAGTTGAAACGTGTGAACCGGGACTAACTTAGCATCTACGTGTGCGATTAACTTTGATATAGCATGAGAGCAGGGTGACGGATGACATTTTTCAAAAAGTGGCACCAAATAGGGGATTTATAAAAAAAAGGGGCAAAATTAAAAAAACGAGAAAACCACACTAAAATTTTTATTTTTAATGTATTTTTATATAATTCACTCTAAAAAAATGGGGACAAAAAATGGCAAGGCAGTCTGAAAAAGTGCTAATTTGCCACTTTAGTCGGTCAAACGGTCACGCTGCATGAGAGAGAATGTCGGCAAGATAAGAAAATTAAAGTGTCGATATTTCTCTTCATCTTATTACAAGGGGAGCACGTAATCTTATAAGATTACATTTTATGCAAATGCTCATCGAGTTAACATCTACTGCTTTTGCATAATTAGTTATTATATTTATAATTTTTTTATTAAAAAAAAAAATTTATTTTAAAAGCCCACTTAAATATACAAAATCCCAGAAATTTATTTTAAAAAAACATCGCTATTTATTTATTGTAATAAACTCTCACACATCCACACTAATAAATTTTCATGTGCATGTGTTTTTTGACAGTTCATCTCATAACATTGTTGTTATAAGATTTCTCGTAACATCGATCGCGTATAAATTCTTATAACATTGAGATAGCACTAATTTGAGGTCTATACGTAACATAATTTTATCTGCGATTGAATTTAACAATCTCATGTTATATATTCATCGCTTGACTTACATTTTCAAAATGTTATTGTCAAGACCAAAACACGCCCAACTAGAATGGTGGAATATCTGTTGAAATAATATACTAACGGCCTGTCCCACGAAGTCACCAGTAATCGTTCGATCGAGAACAACAACAACAACAACATTAGAAAATTTGTTGCTTGCAATACAAGTCGTAGATCCAAGGAATTACATATGGGATATAGTGCATATTTACATATTAATGAATTCTTGTTATTAAACCCAATTGAATTGTTTATTTCTTTATAATAAAAGTATTTAAAAAAATCGAACCATCTTAGATATATTTTACTCATTTAAAAGTGTAATTTTCTCTTGACCCTACAGCCCCTTGTAAGGACACATTTCGATAGTCCCTTCGGTGTCCGCTCAAGACAGATTCCACTGTCATCGATTTTAATCAAAAACTTAAGTCCGAAAATCATTTTTTGGCGGTTATGGCACTATATGGTTGAAAGAATGAGAGTAAAAACTGAAAAAAAAACACAGATAAGAATAAATATTGTTAATTGAAAAAAACTAGAGGTCCCCATTCTGTTCCAGCATCATTTCTTTTAAAAAATTAATTAATTGAAGTTTTTTTTTTTGAAATGAAAGCAAAGCATCTGTAACTCATAAAAGTTGTGCATAAAAATAGAAGGAAATATTGGAAGAAAAACTGAAAGCAAAAATAAAAAACAACTGCATCTCGATCAAATACAAAAATACAAATCCCTCCATGCAAAAAAATTCGAGCCGACATACATTTAAGAAATGAAAACAATTTCCCTTATGACAATTTCAGCTCTCTATTGAATAAAATTAAGTTTCTTTTTTTACTTTGAAAAAAAATAATTGAGGTTGTCACACATATCGCCCACTTGTCCAAACTCACTTTTCTATTTCTATTTGAGCCAATTTTAAACAGACATAAAACTTATTCGAATTATACAAATTATTACAGATATAAAACTTTAAAATGTTGTTTTATTTAGAAATGAACATTTAGTTTCGAAATAAACTTTTTTTCTCATCGGAACATATTGTTGCATGCAACATACATATGTAGTTGCAAACATTTTTAGTTGCTAAGAATTTTTTTCAAATATTTTCTTTTCTGATATCATATGGGGCCGGCCACCTGCCTAGAATCAAATTAAAATTATTACTAAAATTATATTTATAATAAAGCCACTTAGTTCCTTTTTTAATTTAAAATAAAATAGAATAGAAAATTTCTAAATTATGAATAATTTTATCTGTATTAAAGAATTGCATCAAAGTCCATTCCAAAAAAAAATATCAACTTTCTTCCGCACGATCCATTTACATATTACATAATATTTAACTGTTTTATTGCAAAAAAAAAGTGTAAAAACGCTAAGAAAGAAGACTTATTTTTTCAGCTCAACATAACAATAAATCTGTATTTAAAAGCAATAACAACACAAGTCGACTTAGGACAAATTCTACAAACGAAGCTTAACATTTACGTGAAATCTCCATGTCTCTAAAGCATAGTCGGCCAATGCAATATTATTGTGCAATAATTGATATTGCACAATAAAATTGTTTGTGTGTATATTATATAGTTATATGGCACAATATCTTAGTTAAAACTAAACGTCTTTTGATTTATATTGCGCAATAAGAAATATTTTGTAATGTGTTGACAACATTGTACAATAATTATTGCCAGGTATTAAACATTATTTTTCAATGTATTTTTTTTTTAATTACTTAGTTAAAAATTATTTGGTATGTTTAGCATTTTGTATGTATGTATCTATCTAGTATGACCTCTTATCATGAAAAATCAATTTTAAATTTTCTTAAAAAGACATGTGTGTATGTATAACTTTTGTTAACTTTTACATACATATATTGTGCCATATATTTTTTAATTGTGCAATTTATTGTATAATATGAAGCAAAACGACCATAATAATAGCAATAAAGTACTCAAAATATTGCATAATCTATAAATAGGTTAGGTTAGGAGGGGTGGTGCTATAAAGCAACTCCACTCGGAGATCCAGTTGGGTCCATTGTGATTCCCTTCTATTGCTCGTTAAAAGTAATATTTACCCCCATTTGTATCCAGAAGTCACCTTATTATCCATCACTAAGCCACTGCATTCCCATGATGAAGCCCTTGATATTCTCCAATTTACATTTCCGGATATCAGTAATGCTCTCATGGAAACGTCTGCTCAGTCATCTAAGCCTATGAAGTTGCAGCTTCGGGCAGTGACAGTGGTTTCTGGTTCCTCTTCATGCCCGCACATGCTAAAGAAATCTGGAGTGCCAGTTTCCCAAATGCTGGTTCTTGCTCTGACCGAGCAGTGACCAGTCAACGCTCGTATTACGATTCGCATATCCTTCCTGTTCGAGCCACATAGCCCTCGAGACTCTACAATCCTTACTACTTCGCCATGAACTGTTGGTCCATGGAGTATACTCTGTAATTCGAAACGAAAAAAAAAATGCTTTCGGATTGACACGTAATTAACATACAAATTCGAAAGCATTTTCTTTCGTTTCGAATTACCAAGTAGACCTCCAGCTCTCTACCCAATTACTGAGTTTCCTGTACTAATGACCTATCGGTAATTTCACCGATCTGTCACACATTTACCTCATATAACGCCGACCCTATTCTTGCCAGCTCATTGGCAATTTCATTTCCCTCAACACTGCTTTAGCCAGGAACCCAACATAGTCTGACACTATATTTGTCCATAAGCAAGTTGAGGTCTCTCCTACAGTCACTAACAAGAAACGTGGCAAAATAAAAAATATAATTTGGAATTGTTTTTACATTATCTTTAATCCTAGGGGGCGACTGGCAAAGATTTTTTTTTCGAACCACTCTAGTGTACATACACACATATAAACAAAACAATATAAACCCAGGTCCAACAAAATTTGTAATAAGCGCCAAATTACACTAAAAACTACATTTACATAAAATCTTGGGTGCATTCGTTAATACAGTAATCACTACTTTAAGAAAAAAATTTAATTTGTCCATTTTGATGTTTTTCCAAAAAAAAAAAAAAAAGTTAAAAATGGTTTTTCGCGAAACTATGTTTTTCGACTTACGCTGTTGTGGCTTGTGCCCACAGAAATAACTCGCATAAGCAAGAACAGGAAAAGAAACAGAACGGCAACATTATTCATTGTGTGTATTATGAAATCCAAAATTTTTTATTTCTTTCCATTGTATTTTCTTCTTCAAATACAATTTCATCTCAATTGAATGGTGACTGGTGTCAATTATTTTATCTGTTATTTATCATTGAAATACTCGGCTTATTGCTAAAAATAGAAAGTGCAAGAAACGCACTATATATTTTATATTCTTGTATACACATACTTATTTTATTTTTAATTGGATTGAAATACCAGACAGGAAGCAAAATGGGTAATAGAAAAAATTGCAACGAAAAACTATTTAACAATAAATAATACCGTTCTGATCTGATATGTAACGGCTGCCGGATCTTACAATCGTATGATAGTTTAATCCCAAATGGGAAATAGAAGCTTCAAAAATATCTGTATGTGCATATTTATTTATGTAAAGCTCAGTACAGACGGTTCTTATCGGATCTTACAGTATTGCCAGTAAAATGTACTAAAAATTTCTTACAACAATTTTTACCGTAAAAAAGTTACGCATGCAGCGTAATTTTACAATTGAATTGATGAATCAAAGTTATTTCAAGTTGAAACAACATGAATTTATTTTAATCACCCTTGTTCCAGTTGTCGACATCGACGTCACTTTGACACAATACCAAACAATTGGGGCTTGTGTACTCGCTCTCGAGAAAAATTATCTTCCCTAACCTATATTGAAAAATAATTTTTTTTCATGTTAAGTATTTTTTCTATAGGGAATTTGACATTTGTCATGACAAAAATATATCAGGTGTAGACGTAGCTACGTCTACCCTACGCGTAGGGTAAGGTCTAGAAAATAGCATAAATCACCTAACAGGAGTCAATTGTTTTCGACAACGGGTACACAAGCCCCAATTTGTTGGTATTGTGTTAAAGTGGCGTCGATGTCTACAACTGGAATAAGGGTGAAAACAGTCATTGTATTTTATTAATTATTTAACTTTCGTGTGTACAGGCATCAGACACATTTTGTATGTACATATGTATACAATTAGATTTCCCCTTACCAAAATTTGAACTCGGAATTCATCGCGTGGTAGTCCACGCGCTTACCGCTGCAGTCACAACAACCTTAAATACACTTTAGATACCATGACACCATGAATAATTGTAATTCAATTTAATAATTTATTTGCAAAGTTATAGCTACAAATAATACAAACTGCGAAGCTACTTTAAATTGTCTCCCGGATTCGAACCTGCGACCCTCCGACTACGAGACTATTACGCTGCCTACCAGCCGTGCTATTTACGAACATCAAAATAAACAACAACAACACAAAAACAAGTCACACGATCAAGCACAACAGTGCATTGCAGCTGTGAACAAAGCAAATGAACAACAGCACACTTAAACAATATATTCACCCTTTTTCGGCTCTAACTACGAAATTTTTGTAATAGATTAAAGAACTCAGCAACATTGTTCTTTAATCTAGTATGAAACTGTCGTAGTCGAAGTCGAAATACGTCAACCACGCTAAGTCCTATTATTTCTTTTAAATTGAATATGATTTGAAATCAAAATGTTTGCATGGTGATTTTACATTGGTATTTTTTCAGAGAATTCTTTCTATTGGCAGCACTGTACACTCATCCTTCTACAGAAAAAGGAAATTGCCAAAGTATATCTGTGGCAAAAAGGAAAAAGTGCTTAAGTCGAGCTAAGCTGATTTTGAGTTAATGGTACCTAAGTAATCTGCATATGCGAAAGTACCCCTGGTCAAAATATATATTATAGCACTAGGACTTGCGACTTATCTTTTTTAGACTTCTAATATCATTTGGAATAATAGCTTAATTAAAGTTATGCTTTGGTATATTTCCACTTGAATGTATTATCTATACCGTGAAGAACAATGTTTGCTTAAAAAAATAAAGGTTAACAGAGAATTTAACAATTTAACTTTAAAAGAAATAAATTTCTGAAAATCGACTTGAACGCTTAAAACCAGCGATGCCAACTTTTTATAACCAAAACGCGCTATTCCCCTTCTCAAAACGCGCTAGAATGCGCTAAGTTACAGCATTATCAACAATTTATAGTCAAAACGCGCTATTTTCCTACGCGCTAAACTAAATTTTAATAAAGGTCGATGTATGTATTAGTAAACACAATTAATTTTTTTTTAGTAACTCTTTTTCAATAACTAAAATCATTTAATACAGAATTAAACTCGCCTTCCAAATATTCGAAATTCTTAGTTTTTATTTTAAGTTTTTTAAAGAACAAAAGAATAGATGCTTAATACGTTATATAAATTTTTTGGGTCACGAGTACGAGTACATATTTTTAGCTGTGAAATTTCAAAACATTTCCCATTTACAGTATTAAAATGCGTTTTTAATTCTAACCACAGTCAAGGGAATTTTATTTGCAACATCTGAATCATTAACGAATTTAAACAAAAATTTAAATTTTGATTATTAGACAATTTTTTAATTTATACAAAAAAGTAAGAAGATATTAAACCAAAATAATATTTTTGACTTAAATCAAAACGCGCTAATTTAGCGCTTTTTTATTAAACGCGCTAAGACGAAAAAAAGCGCGTTTGTCATAGTTAAAACGCGCTAAAACTAGCGCGAAAGGCGCTAAATTGGCATCCCTGCTTAAAACTACTATCCTGTAAAGCAGTATAATATGGCTTAAGCACTTTTTCCTTATTGCTACAGAATTTATATTTTCACCTTTTACAATTAACATACGAGGACGGTTCGGAAACTTCTTAGCCTAGCACAAAAAGCGCGGTATAAACAGAAAAAAGTTAAGTGTTTTGGAAACTTCCATCTCTGCTATGAACACATGTTAAATTTTGTTTCGATCTGGCAACTCCTTCATATAGAAACAGGTGTCCACAAAAGACGCATCCGCGATTTTTTAACAATGGAAAAATTAGAAATGCGTGGTGTCATTAAATATTTACATAAAAAAGGTTTATCGGGACAAGAAATTCATAATGATATGGTGAATGTGTTAGGTGAAAGTGCTCCTTCATATGCAACAGTAAAAAATTGGGTTGCTGAATTTAAACGTGGTCGTACAAGCATTGAAGATGAACCACGTAGTGGACGTCCAAAAACAGCAACAACAACAGAAATTGTAGCCAAAGTGCATGACATGGTATTAAATGATCGACGAATAAAAGTGCGTGAAATAGTAGACTTGTATCGAACTCTTTCAGTAGCTCGTTTTTGACACAAACCAATGATCAAACCCATGTAATTTAAATGGGTTTGATCATTGGTTTGTGTCAAAAACGAGCTACTGAAAGAGTTCGATACAAGTCTATGAAATAGTTAATATCATGGGCATCTCAAATGATCGGGTCCATTTAATTTTGCAAGATGGGTGCCGCATTTGTTAACAGTCGACCAAAAACGCATAAGAATGAACATTTCTCAAGCTTGTTCGGATCGTTTTAAGCGAAATAAAATGGATTTTAAGCGTCGTTTCATAGCTGTGGATTAGACATGGATCTACCACTATACTCCAGAGACAAAAGAACAATCCAAACAATGGACTGAAGCTGGAGGAAGTGCCCCCAAAGAAGGCAAAAACAATTCAATCGGCTGGTAAGGTTATGTCAACGGTTTTTTGGGACTTCAAAGGTATTTTATTGATTGACTATCTGCAAAAGGGTAAAACAATAACTTCAGAGTACTATTGCAACCTTTTGGATCAAATAAATGTACAAATTCGAGAAAAACGTCCTGGCTTACAACACAAAAAAATTATTTTTCATCAAGACAACGCACCAGCGCACAAGAGTGTTTTAACAATGGCTAAAATCAACGAATTAAAGTACGAGTTGCTTGACCACCCACCTTATTCTCCTGATTTGGCTCCCAGTGACTTTTTTATCTGTTCCCAAATCTAAAAAAATTCCTTGCTGGCAAACGTTTTACCTCAAATGAAGATGCAATTACAGTTGTAAACCACTATTTTGAAGACCTTGAGGAAAACTATTTTAATCAAGGGATAGAATTGCTAGAAAAGCGTTGGACTAAGTGTATTGAAGTTTCAGGAGATTATATTGAAAAATAAAAATATTTTTAAAAAACTTACTATTCTCTTTCATTGATAGGCTAAGAAGTTTCCGAACCGCCCTCGTAAAAACAAAGAATTGATAAATTGACAAATTCTGTCAAATGTTTTGAGTCTGACATACCGTGTGAAGTGACAATTTTATGACTCACGCTACTGTCAGATAAATTTTGTAGTCATGCAATCTTTTGGCAATCAATTGTAAGATTTTTTGACAAATTTTTCACAACCGTGTGAACTGAAAATTTACCTAGTGCTGGCAATTTTTGATTGTCATTACAATGTCAGCACATTGGCAGATCTGAGAATCGTCTGTACATAGCTTGTGTATGTATGTAAGTATATAATTTCAAGCTATTTGATTTATTTATTTATTCTCATTTTTGTATGTTTCTACAAAATACAAATTAAATTGTTTGAATCAAAGATGTGATTTGTTTAAAAAAAAAAAACGTCATCACAAACACCATACACACGCACAGATTTAAAAGAAAAAATTACTGAGAAAGATATCAGAACGATTCGTTTTATTTATAAAAATGATACGAGTACAACATACAATAATTAATTTTTTTTTTTTTTATTGATTGGAATTTATTTTATTTTAAGGAAATCAAACCGTTGTTTACTTCTTTTATAAAAAAAAAACTGCTTCCAATACTTTTAATAAATTTTAATCTTTACGGATCATTATTTATGTAGTATGATGAAACCAAAAGTCTATCAAAAATAAATGACTCACTCACAATCTGATGAAATATTAAACTTTTTGTGCAGAAAAGAATTTCTCAGCCGTTGATTTTCCCACACTTTGTGTTCAGTAAAACGATATTAAATTTCTTTGCATATTAATAAGACATAATTCGCTTTCCGAAATTTAAATTTACGTTTTGCAAAAGGAGTCGATAACCTTGCCTGGACGTTTTGTCAAAATATGTACTCGTAAATGAAAATTCTCGCATTTTAGCCGAAGAGTTTTATTTTTCAAATAATTGTACTTCAATATGTAACGAATACTTTCATTACGATATTATTTATTATTAATTATTTCATTCAATTGCCCAACATCATTTCTGTATTAAATGTATTCAAATTAATTTTTTTATGGCCTGTTTCACAATAACGAAACGAAACTTTCGACTGAAAATTTATATTGAAAACAACAATAAAATATGAAAACAAAGACGTTTTTGTTTTCAATATAAATTTTCAGTCGAAAGTTTCGTTTCGTTATTGTGAAACAGGCTATTAAACTGTTGAAAGAAAAAAAAATTTTTTTTAGAAAAATTATTTCATTAAGATTTCCATTAAAATTATTCGAATAAAAACTGTTAGAAAAAATATTCAAATAAAAAAAAATAAAGTTCTTTCAATAAAAGTTTATTGCGTTGAAAGTTGTTTAAGAAATTCATATTAATTTTTAAAATTAATGGGGTAGTTTTGGGAGTGGTCCGATGTAATGCAAAGTTGGACCATTTGGTCCATCCCTAGAAGATCGCAATGTTAAATCGACCCTGTTTTATCCATACAATTGGACTAGTTTTGTAATAGTGCTGGTCTTTTATGGAGTAGTCCTTACATGCATCTATGGACTAGCATTATTTGCTGGGATATAGCTTCTTTATTGCAACAGAGGCTGAATTTAGGAAATAGATTTTGTTTAAACATCTTTAATGCAATTACATACATATGTACATGTGTATGTATGTATGTGTGTACAAAAAGATTATAAATTTTGGTCATTTGAAAATAAATAAAAATAACAAAAATTAAAAATTTTAAAAACCCCCGATATATCTAGAAAAGTTGTGATATCTTCTAAGAGGCTGGACCGATTTTCTTGAAACATACCTAAGAACCATCTCCATCAAGTCACCTTTCAAACAAACAAAAACCAAATCAAAATCGGTCGAGCCGTTTGGTCTGTACGTGGATACGGACAGACACACAGACCCACACTACAAACTTATAACACCCATTTTTTTGGTCGGGGGTTAAAAATTGACTTTCATAATTTGAAATAAAACTTAAAAAGAAATACCGTTAGTACTTGGTTTCCTTTTTTTGTTTTTTGTTTTTTTTAGGGTTCCGTACACCAAAGGTGAAATGGAACCCTATTGTTTTCGCTACGCTGTCCGTCTGTCCGTCACAGGGTATTTTCTCGAGAACCGTAAGAGCTACGGACCTGAAATTTGGACAGAGTGTGTAGACCCTTGGCCGCTACAACAACAAATACATGAGAGTTGGAAATTAAAGGGTGTGCCAAAACGAGCAACGAAAAATGTTAAAATCCCATGTAATATACATACAATTGTATGTACATATATACACTTGAAATTTGTAAAGTTAGTGTATTTTTATATAGACTACAACAATTAACACTAAAATTTAAAAAATTTTAATTAGAGGGTGTACCATCAGTTAATGTAATTTTGACTATGTAATTTTGATAACTTGCTGTATCTTGGAAACCGTAAGAGCAAACTTCTTGAAATTTTCAAAAACGGTAAAACAAAAAAATTTCAAAATTATAAAATCGCCAAACCGGAAAAAATCGCCAAAATAAAAAAAAAATCGCCAAAAAGAAAAAAAGCACCAAATTAAAAAAAATTTCTAAATCGAAAATAAATCGCGAAAAACCGGAAAAATCGCCAAAATGAACAAATCGTCAAAATGAAAAAAAAATCGCCAAAATGAAAAAATCGCCAAAATGAAAAAATCGCCAAAATTAAAAAAATTGCCAAAATGAAAAAAATTGCCAAAATGAAAAAAAAATCGCCAAAATGAAAAAAATCGCCAAAATTAAAAAAAGTCGCCAAAATTAAAAAAATCACCAAAACGAGAAAAAAGCGAAAAATAATCAAAAAAAAAAATTATTTCAGCTGAAAAAACGTAAAAAAACACTGTATTAAAAAAAAATGCTCAAAGCCCAACGTACGGAACCCTTCGTGCGCGAGTCAAAGTCGCACTTTACTGAACTTATTGATAAACATATGTATATTCTCATGGTGTTTCAAATTAGAGGCTATTGCTTTCTCCTGTTCCCGACATATTCCAAAACAGTGCTAAAAAGCGACTGGCTGCTATTGCAGCCATGTTTTTTTTTCTTAATTTTAATTTTTTTGTTTTAGTTTAAAGTCCAACGCTGGGATTTGCATTTCAAACAAAACCAGCTGCATCAGCAGCAACAAATTAAAAAACAAATAACATAAACCCACATTAAATAAAATATACTGTAATTGTAATAAAGAATAAATAAAATATGTCAAATTTGCTGACTTTCAAAACGATTTTCTGTCCGTCTGTTGCGAGTGTCGAATGCTACTGGAAAAAAAAGTCAGCAACAGCAGCAGTTAAAAACTAAAAATTCATTTATTAACTATATACATATGTACATTGATAATAAATAAAATTGTATCATGCTGGCAGACAGACAGACAGATACAAAAAAAAATTAAGTACAATATGATCATCATGATATTTAAATCAGTTGTCTGTCTGTCTGTCTGTCTGTCTTTCTTTCCGTGGATCTGACAGTTTGTAACAAAAAACTCCAAGTTAGAGAAAGAAAAAAAAGTGAACAATAAATAATAAAAAAATAATAATTGTAATTTTCTTTTAAGTTTAATATCAACTTTACCAGTCAATCAACAACGTTTGCGGCAAAAGGTTTAATTTTATCGTGTTTGTTTCAAAGCAAAAGATTCAATACGGAATTTGATGATTTGCTTTTCGTTTGCGGTATTGAGATAAAAATAAATAAATTTAAAGATTTTTAAAATGATGGGAAAATATATAAACACACACACACATTGTATGCATGTGTTTTCATTTGTGTATGTGTTCGCGTGTGTGAGAGTGAATAAAAATCTCAGTAATTAAAGTGTTTTTGATGATGAAAAAAAAATAAGATCTCTGTAACAGATAATAAATAAAATGCAGCATGCACCTGCAAGATTTTAAAGATGCATTTACATACATATGTACATGCATATGTATGTATGTACATATGTACATACTTATGTACATAATTGGCTTATAGAAATAAAATTACATACATATGTATGTGACGAGTTCTAACAAAAAGGGAACTTATTTGTCTGTTTTAAAATGTTCAGTTTGGGTCAAAATTTTATGTTTTTAATTTTTAAAACAAATGAGAAGTTCACCTAATAGCAAAGTTGCAACAGGAACTCAATAATCAACATATTTTTATTTTATTTTATTAACCATTAGTATATTTTTTTGTTCGATATGGGCAGTTTTTTTCCTCAAAGGCAAATATCCCAACACTGCTTACATACATAGTGCATGTCGCAGCAAAAACTTTGCCTGCTAGATTCAATAAAATACAATTTGACTCTTAAGCGGCCCACCCACTTTGCAATATAATTGTGCAATTTTTCGTATTGTACAATAATATCGCCAATGTGTATATCATATTCGAAAGTGGCACAATATATTGGCATATATCAAAAGACTTTTTATTGTGCAATCAAGACAATTGTGCAATGTGGTGGCAACATTGTTCAATGTTGTTTACTTTTACACTGTCAGTAAAATTGGGTAATATTTTTTTATTGCAAATATTGTACCATTTATTGCATAGTATAGGTCAAAACGACAATAATACCCGTATGTACAGCAATATGCAATAATATTGTATAATGGATGGGCCGCTTTAAAATTACTGCTTTTTAACCGACTTCAAAAAAGCAGGAAGTTATCAATTCTTCTGTGTTTTTTTTTATATGTTAACTGTATAACTCCGTATTTTTATAACGATTTAAAAAAAAAATTTGTTTTGGTCTAAAAGGGTGTAGGTAGCTTTGGTCATATTGCCCAAAAAGTGTTGAGGAACACGACTATTAAATGTTTTTCTCTATTTTTCTTTTTTTTTAATGGGCGGTAGCCACGACCGTTAAATTTAATATTATATTTCACGTGCTTCCACGAAACTTGCAACACACCACGGTGAGCTCTAAGTCTTGCATTTTAAAAAGGTAGGCGGACAACGCCCATTAAAGTTTACTTTTAAATTATACATACATATGTACTTATACTTATGTGATCCCCACAAAACTTGGCAAACTGTTAGGGTTCTTGGAATTATACGATCTTGCATTTAAAAAAGTGGGCGGGGACACTCCCAAAACTTCTCCCTAGCTTTAGATATTTTTTGCACGATTCTCTTCAGCATTTCTTTCGTTATACAATGGTGTCAAAAACTCTAATTTGAACTCTAAAAAGGTGAGGTCCCTTTTTGCAGGACGCGTCACATATTACATACACTTGTTGATAAAAAAAAACAAAAACGTACGGCCATGTTCTGAAAACCATTTCGTTTTAAAATCGACAAATTTCAGGAAATCAGGAATTTCAATTATTGCAGCTTTTAAATTGGTTTTTAAGGCTTCATATGCTTGAGATATTTTATTCGAACTTAATTTCGAATACACTAAATTATCCGATAAAACTTTTGAAACTTCGCGATTTCAAAATGTAATGGTTTTCGGAACATGTCCGATAGAGATACATTGTACCAATTTTAAATTAAAAATGCTTTTTATTAAACAAAAAAAAAAAAGAAAGATAAACTAAAATATCAGACCTCGATCGAGCATTAACTTTTCACTTATGAGTCCAAAAATACGTAATATTAGGCAGAACTTTCCTCCCAGTTCATCGAAGACAACCAAAACGACAATGGCAAGACTGTTGTAAATTTAGAGATGGTAAAATTGAGCTTTCATTACAAAAAAAGCTTTGCTGTAAGCTAAATCAAAACAATTCACATATTCCATTTGCAATAATGGCTGAGTATATAATGCAGAAATCTACATCAACTGACACCAAACACAGTGGACCAAACACAAGAAAAGAACGGTGATGATGTAGGTGTAATGGCCTTCGAAAACAGCTAGTTGTTCCGTTCTACTACGTGTTTGTCAGAATATTTCTCAATTAACTTTGGTGTTATTTGTTCATTAATAATTATCACATGTAATTTGAGGCTCAGTTACCCGACTGTAATGTAAAGTAACAGCAACAGTAGGAAACAGCTGATCGATATTTTTATATTAAAAATTAAGTTACCTTACATTACATCTCTATAACTATTTCCATTACTTTTCACATAACAATATCGATAAGCTGTTTCCTACTGTTGCTGTTACTTTACATTACAGTAGGGTAACTGAGCCTTTATACAAAGCGATACGAACTTTAGCCTAATCGAAATCATAAATATAGAAAAAAAGAAATTTATTTGTTGTTGTAATTCATGTTTGAAAGTAAAATTACTTAAATTTTTGATTATTGAAAAGAGCAAAATTATTATTGCCAGAGAAGTTGTCGGTTATACGCGATAAGTTTCTTATAAGTGACGTTCGTTTTAACAGCACTATATTGTACTCTAATTTTATTATTGTTCGTCTGTAAATTATCTTAGTTAAAATCACTGTTCAAGAGATAAATATATGTACGAGTATGTACATGTTCCCTACCTTAAACATGGTTCTGTATCAAAACATTTTCTTAAAGTAATTTCGTAATTCATGTGTCATGTGCAGTTTATCTGACTAAATGCTTCAAAACAAAACTATAAACATTAATTAGTATTTTATAGTTTTTCTTGGGAAATTTTAAATTCACGCCGTATAAAATAAACTTTGCATACTCACTACGAAAAAAAAACAAACTAATCATTCTTATTTCTTCAAATTATTTAAATAGTGTCGCCAAGAAAACAATTGGATTCTTTAAGACAGTGAATTAATTTGTTTGCTAATTGATGAATAAGTAATTCTTCGATTCAATTTAGCACGATGATTTATAATACGAGTGTACGTACTCTATATAATATATTTTTTTACTTACATGCAGTAAATGCATATCAATGTTTAAAATGTGAATTGAATTGCTTGCAAATAATTTAATAATAGTGAACTGTGAAATTATTCTAGACACATGAATGAATTATTACTATATTGAATTATTTAATAATTTAATTGAAAAAGCTGAGAGAGATGTGCACGTGATTTAATAAAATACACTAGAAATGTCGTTATAAAGATTTATGTATTTATTTAATATCAAAATCGACCGCCAAAAAAATTACTGGAAATTGGCCGCAGTAGATAATATACACTACGTTTATACGAATGATACATTTGCAAATAAAACTGTAAATTGTTGCCATATAATTGTTTTATTGCGACTTACTAACTGGGAAAACTATTTGCAAATAAAGTTGCCACCCTTACAAATATCTGCCAATAAAAAACAATAAATGGATAAATATGGCAAACAAAAAAAGCATTGACAGAATAAAATAATGACAACAAAAACAAATAAATAATTACATATTTGTCATTTTACACATTTACACTATTTTCTTTTTTGTCAACATAAGTAAGTTTTCTACACAAGTGAGTTAATTTATTTGCAAATACATACAGTATGTCAATAATGAGTTTTCACATTCAAAAAATAAGCGATTTTACTTATTTTATTTAAAAAAAAATTTTTTTTTGTTATAAAATAATTTTGTTTTTATATTTTTCTAATTATTTATATTATATACAAATATTTAAAACAAAAAACATTCAATTTGATTAAAAACTAAGTAACAAACTTAAACAAAATAAATAATACTCCATTTTTTTAGTGTCAAGAAACTCTTTTCACAAATACCTAGATCTTTACTTTGAAGTAATTTCATTAAATAAAAACAAGGATTTCGAATCGTTAATACTTTGTATGGTCACCCTTTGCGTCTGCCACGCACTGTAGTCTTTTTTTCATCGAGTGAATTAACTTCTTTAAGTCGTAATTGTATGGTATATTGTGCCACTCCTCCAATATTGCGGCCTTTAGAGCTGTCTTGTTGGTCGGTTGACGTTTGGGGACTTTTTTTTAAATACACCCACAAATTTTCAATCGGATTTAAATCCGGACTTTGGGCAGGTGTATCTATGACTTTACCGAAGTTTTAAAGTAGCCACATTCGTAAAACATGCGATTTGTGTTTCGGGTCATTATCTTGATAAAAATTTAAATACTGGTATATTTTCCCTCATGAACCCGAAATTTCTTGCACTTGTCGTCAAATTGGTTTTCAAAATATTTAAATATTGCTCAGTATCAATGAAGGCCAAATCTCCTACACCTTTGCTCGAAATACAACCCCAAATCATTATTGATCATTTTCCAAATTTTACTGTTGGAATGATGTTTTGATTTTCCAGCGATATTAATGGCTTTCTCCACACTCTAGATGGACCGTCGTTGTAATGCAACATTATTTTGGTCTCATCGCAGAATATCACATCATCCCAATAGTCCACTGGATGCGAAATGTTCTGCATAACGAAGGAAAATCGTTTCTCTATATTTGCAGCAGACAGTAGTGGGTTTTTGATGGCTGATCATGAAGAGTATTTATTTCTTGATAAGACTTGCCGAGCAGTTTCATGGGAAACAACAATGCCACACTCTTCTTCAAGCTCCTTTGCAAGTGTCCTGGTGGAAATTTGTGGGTTCTGGCTTACTTTTCTCAGAAGTAAACGCTCTGTGCGTGTATTTATTTTAGGCGTAGGGCCACCTCCACGTTTTAATTCTAACCTACCCTCTTTTTGAGCACGATAAAACGCATTATAAATGGTTCTTCTTGATACCAAAAACCTCTCTGACAGCTCCTGAGCACTTTCTCCTAATTGATGGTAGTAATATATCAATTGTATTACGTCGTACGTTAACCGTCGTCCTGGCATTTTTTTAGCATAAAAAATCATTAAATAAACTGCGCACTTTATCAATTGCATACCAAATAATTCGTAAAAAGACATATAAAACCAAAGCACATAAAAAATAACGGCATTTTATTATTACTCATCAATAGTTCTGAGAAAAGAGAAAAAAACAACTGTTGTGCAAAGAGTTGCTTGACAGTAAGAAAATTGAGTAGTATTTGTTTTTGTTACATTTTTTGTCTCTTTTTCACAAAATTTATATTATTTTTTTTGCTCAACCGTTACCTATACAGAGAAGAAATATGTATGAGTTCAAAAAAGCAGGTAGCAAAACATAGTACAGTTTTTTTTAATAAAAGAGTTCAAAATGTTGAATTATTTTCAATGTGCAAACTCATGTTTGACAGACTGTACATAGTTCGCGCATAAATGTAGTAACAACAACAGCAACTTTTAATAATTGAAGGGAAGGGTGTAACAGGAATTCTTTAGAGCCAATGCACCCGCCCCCCCCCCCGGATTGTCTTTCTACGCCTATGACAAATATATGTATGTACACATACGTTAAACAGACATTTCTGTGTTGTGATGTGGTGTAGAGTTGATTTTTTAAGCACATTTTGCTCATTTTGTTTGGCTTGCCCAACTTCGCAAAATTTACTCTGATAATCTTACGGTTACTTAAGGTGCAATTAGACGTGCCATAGCCATAACCAAACCAAAATTCAATTGGTTTCTATGGTAATGGCTATGGCGTTATGGCGAGTCACCTGTGATCAAATACAGTGTTGCCTCTTAGTTTGGTTCGAACGGCTGTTTTCTATGGTTATGGTTATGGCACATCTGATTGCACCTTTAGACCCTGATAATTTGGCATCATTAGTTCAGTTGTTATTGTTAGATTTTTTTTTTTAAATTGTGTCATATATTCCTTCCCGCAACTGAATAATTTCGAACGTGAAATTTAATTAATTACAAATTTTGACTCAGATGACATCGCTATGTTTTAGATGAAAAATTAAAAACTAGTTATCCTCTTTTTTTTCTTATATACATACATACATACATTAATTTTTGTTGAATATTTCATCGCACTTTTCATTCATTCATTCATTTATTCATTCAATTGCAATACATATAGATATAGCCTTTTGTTTATGCACAAACTTTAAAAATTATTTTTTTTTATCTACATAGATAATGCGAGCATATTGCTCATTTACTCAAAGAACGTCATAACTCAAAAAATTAAATTTTCCAGTTGATGATGCAGAATTAATTCTCATATCGTTCTTCATATTGTGAAAAAAATTTAATGCAAATATCTTGTTTAGTCAACTCTTTTTCCATTAACTTGTATATAAATTGAAAACTTCAAACTCGTTTTCTGGCAAACTAGTTTTTTTGAGTTATGACGTTCTTTGAGTAAATGAGCGATATGTACGAGTAACATATATACCTGCATATTCAAGTTTGAACTTGTATTCTGAATAAAAAAAAGTAAATAAATCTAGAGGTCATTCATGTTTATGTTCTAGATTAAATTCTCAGTTTTCATTAAACTAATTAAATTGAATTAAAATATTTATGTATGTACATATGTACATAATATTATGTAATTGTTTAAAAAAATTTAGATCACCCATAAACGACTGGAAAGTGTGCTGCACTTGAGTAAAATGTTTTACTTATTTATTTGTTTAATCTTTTACAATGTCGTATCGCTAATATTTTTATTTTACGAGTATACTCGTACATATTGTGCCATAATCGCCAGAAAAACTTAACCGACACATTTTTTGGACCTCATTTTTTTTTTGACGAAAATCAATTATTTACGAATACTAATAATGGATTTTAGTCAAAAAATTAAGTTCGAAAATCATGTCGCTTAAGCTTTTTTGGCGGTTGTGGCACGATTTGTTCTTTGTTTGTTTTCGCTACGCTGTCCGTCTGTCTGTCTCTCTGTCTGTTCGTCACAGGGTATTTTCTCGAGAAACGAGAAAATCTAAAAGATTGAAATCGTAAATTTCCAAATTGTGTTTTTCTAAATTCGGATGCTAGAACACATACTATTAATCTGTATTTTCTAAATTTCAACTTAAACGGGCGTAGCATGTGTTGTAACATCCGAACTCAGAAGAAAACATGTGAAAACGATGTGAAAGCCAGAACACACACGAATACATACATATGTACATATATAATGTAATAAATATATAAATAAACAAAATAAAATATCAAAAATTATCGTCTGGTACCGTTGATGCTATTTTATTATTTAAAGAAGGTATACAAAAAAACAATAATAATAATAATAATAATAATAAGAAATAAGATATGAGGTAGATTTATAATGAACTACTTATTTTCACATGAGAGTTAGCATTTATTTTCACCCAAAAAAGTATACTTTTAGATAGCAGAATAAAAAAAATTTATACAAAACAAGAACAAATTATTTTTTTGATTCGAAACTTATATTACAGATGAATATTCTATAGGAGAGTTTTTTGCCATCGGAAAATTTGAGTTGACGCTGATACCAAATCATAAGTAGACCTTAAACAAGATTTTTGAAATGTGTCAAATATTCATTTTAATATTGGGTGTAATTCCTTTGAAATCGGGTAATTTTGGCTCCTACGAGGTGTAATTTTGAATATATATTTTGGTAACACTGCGCAGTATGTAGAATTTTGGCCGATACAACAACAAATACATGAGAGTTAAAAATTAAAGGGTGTTCCAAAACGAGAAACGAAAAATGTTAAAATCCCCTGTATGCATATACAGTTGAAATTTGTAAGGTTAGTGTATTTTTATACAGACTACAACTTATTAACCCTAAAATTTAAAAAAATTAAATTAAAGGGTGTTCCATCAGTTAATGCAATTTTGACAACTTGCAGTATCTTGGAAACCGTAAGAGCAGAACTCTTGAAATTTTTAAAATCGGTAAAACTAAAAAATCAAAAAATTATAAAATCGCCAAACCGAAAAAAAATCGCCAAAAACAAAACAAAAATGGCCAAAACGAAAAAAAATCACCAAACAAAAAAAAATTCTAAGACAAAAATAAATCGCGAAAAACCGGAAAAATCGCCAATATGAAATAAAATCGCTAAAATGGAAAAAACCCCAAAAACAGAAAAAAATCGCCAAAATGAAAAAAAAAACCCAAAACTGAGAAAAATTGCCAAAATGTAAAAAAAATCGCCAAAATGAAAAAAAAAACAAAAAAATCGCCAAAATGAAAAAAATCGCTTAAATGGGAAAATTCGCCGAAATGAAATAAAAACCTCCAAAAACAGAAAAAAATCGCCAAAATGAAAAAAAACCCAAAACAGAAAAAAATCGCCAAAATGTAAAAAAATCGCCAAAATGAAAAAAAAAGAAAAAAAACCAAAATGAAAATAATCGCCTAAATGGAAAAATTCGCCGAAATGAAATAAAAACCTCCAAAAACAGAAAAAAATCGCAAAAATGAGAAAAAAGCGACAAAACTAAAAAAAAATCGTTTAAACTGAAAAAACGCCAAAAGTAGAAAAACGTCATATTAAAAAAACGCTGAAAACCGAACATACGGAACCCTTCATGCGCGAGTCAAAGTCGTACTTACCAGGGTGCGGAGAGTGCTCGCATTAAACTCGCTCGCAAACGAGTTCAATTCGAGCGAGTTTTATTTTTTGTATTGAAACGAGCTACTCTTGTCTGCTCGCGAGTTAAAAAAATTTAACTCGCGAGCGCATTTAATTTTTGAGCGTCGAAAATAGGACTCGCGAGAAGAATTCAAATTTTAAGAGTCAAAAACAAAACTCGACTCGCGAGTCGAGTTAAAAAGAATTATTCGCGAGTTTTATTAATTTAGTTTGCTCAAATTCTGTTCGCTATAGGTCGAAATGTTGAAATTATATTTTATTACTGACAGGTAAGCATTTGCATAACTTTTCATGAAGCAGAAGCCTTAAAACATTTGAAAAATACCGCATGACATGAAAGTAAGAACAAATATTTTTATATATGTATATGCATTTGTAAGTACTATGCTTTTCAAATTCGCATATAAATACATATATTTTTTCGAATAACCAAAAAAAATTTTTGTAATAACTACTCGTTTTGAATTCGTTTATGCTCGTTTTGCACTCTTTTAAAATTTATGCTTACGAGTTTTAAAATAAAACTCGCGAGTACAAATTTCAAGGCGAGTCATTTAATGCTTACGAGTCGAGCATAAATAGAGTACGAGTCTTATAAAATTTGTGCTCGCAAGTTCTAATTTTGAACTCGTGAGCACAAATTTTAAAACGAGCGAGTTAATAAAAATTGTGCTCGCGAGCCGAATTTTTCCCTACCCTGGTACTTACTGAATTTATTTCTTTATTTTGTCCCTTCTTACAAACGTATCGCGAATTGATATCACGAAGTTTGCTACATGTTCAATATTTATCGCGTGATTAGCCACATTGTGGATTTTGGATTTCATAATTTTACGTTATTCGGCGATCTGGATCGCAATATATGAAAACTGCATGCTACACGTTCAATAATTATCGAAATACTGGATCGCGTTCAAAATATATACATATCGCTATTAACAAGTGTAGAAAGGCCCTAACTCGTGTTTTTTTACGAAATTTATGCCCTAATTCAGTAAGAAGATTTAGGACGTTTTTGTTTGAAAATGCTTCTGAGTTCTTGTCTTTGAAGTCTCTAAATTATTTTCTTCAAAAATTGTTGTTGTCTTTGATAATGAAAAATATAAATATTATTGCCATGTTTTTAAAACATAAAAATTCAATTAAAGTATTATACAACAGTTTGAAAAATATATGAAAAAATATGCGTTGGATATAATGTTTAGAACAAAATTACAAAGCAAATACACGAACCTTCTAGCATAGACAATAAATTATATTTGTTTTAAAGAATCAAAACTGCTTTTTTTTCGTCCATAGACAAGACGATACATTCGTCGAACAGAATTAGGGCATTAGTTTTTCAGTCATTCCAATACATTTCACACAATAACGCTTTTACAAGCAGTTTTACAAAGCAGTTGTAGAAACAGTTGTACTGTTTATTATTAGCAGGGAAACCGCAAATATGCAATTGCATGTTTTTTCTTGTGCGACGTATTCATGCGGGGACAAGATATTTATCCGTTTCAGAACTTTTTATTAATTTTGGCATCGATTTGTTAGTGCATATTTTTGCATATTTTGCCGTTTAAAGCATATTTTTGCATATTTTACCCTTTAAAGCATGTTTTTGCATTTATAACTCTAATACGCATATTTTTTAGCATATTTTCTAATTTTTAGAGCATAATTTACGCTTTTAGGGCATATTTTGAAATTAAATAAATAAAATAAAATAAAATATATAAAATTTTTTATTTTAATTTGCTTACAAGCTTAATTGATGCACACAATTTTAATTTTTATTTTTCGCCATCAAAGTCTCATTTCTAATGTTCCATGTAGTGTATACATTTTCGTAGTTATTACGGACGTTAGTTTCAATAAAAAATTCGGTTTTCCTATTTGTGACGGACTCTACCCCGAGTAGACGTTGAAGGAACATTGTCAATATATAAAAGATTGTTTAGATATGGCATGCAACGATTTTATTTGAAAATGTATATTGACCTAGATTGTTGTTTATTGCAATAAATATTATACATACAAATCTTGTCTTATTTATCGAAAATATAGTTCCAAAGTTTTAATTCTGATATCGTGATCTCTTTTGAACTTGAAGTTAAATTTTTACTAGATTATCAAAAAAATAATAATTTGTATTATTTCCTTTAGTCAAAATATGTATGGCTATTTTGTTTCAACGTCCACTTCAAACCCAGATTATTGTTTTTAATACGGCAGTTTTTCTTTGTTAATTTTCTATTTTTGTTTTTTTGCTTATTTTATATGCAAATATTTTTGAATTTCAAATAAATCATATATATTTTCATTTCAAATAAACCAATTTATATTATTTTAAGAGCATATTTATTAAGTTTTTTGTGCATATTTTCAAGTTTTTAGTGCATATTGAATGCGCATAAAACACTTTTTTTAGAGCATATTTCTGGTTTCCCTGATTATTAGGTTTTTACCTTCTCCTGTAAAGTTACAATTATTTGACAGTAATGTTTACACTCATAAAAATTGTGGACGAGGTCTATTATGACTCATAAAGTCTAATAGTGGACTTAACTCATTTTTCTAAATAATGTCAGTTAGGTCAGTTAGTTAAAACAGCGACGATATATGCATGTATATTGAAGGTGTAGCAGTGGCCTAAAAGAGAAGGCTGATTAATTTTGAAATATGTCTACTACAAATATACATATGTACGAGCAAGGCCTATTTATCAGGTCAACGCAACTCTCACGATGATTTTTGTTTTTATGGTTTGTTTTCTTGTTTGAGATGTCAAAAGTTATTTGCACCATATACTTTAGTTCATGTTTGTGTGTGTTTCTGACAACTTAAACATAAAGTTGTTTTTTGTATTGCTGTGTTTTTGTAGAGTTGCGTTGACCTGATAAATAGGCCTTGTGTACGAGTACATACTTATTCAATTGGGAATCAGTACTTTTAGTTACACTGCCACGCTAAAGTTTAATTAAAGCACTCATTTCTACTCATTTTTAGTCAATCAAAAATTTCTTTCTCAAAAATAAAAACATTAAAAAAATGTCAACCATGAATATGTTGCAGCACAGTGTAATTAAATTTTTGCAAATTTATACAAAAGCACGTAGTACATTTAACAACACATCTGTCGTTAACCCTCCTTTTATAGAAAATGTTTTAGTCACATGACTTGAAGAGAACTTCCAGCGACAAAAAAAAAAATTATGGAAACTGATAGGTATTTTTTTTAATAAAAAAAAAATTTACATTATTCTTATCATTATCGCACATGTGCAATTTAAATAAAGCTGTATATACACACTAAAGAAAGGAATAAACAAAATGAAGATGAATTTGTTAAATTACAATGTCTGCCAACAACAAAAAGTAAATGATATTTAAATTATCATTATCACCTCTCTCAAACACATGATAGTGAATGAGTGAGACATGACGGTAAATACCAGGGATGGGTATACATACATATATACTTTTTTTAAAAAATTTTTTTTATTATAATTACATTTAATTGTTATTCGGATTTTTTCAATAACAATTACAATAATGTAGGCAGTTGTAATTGAAAACATTTTAGTTACAATTACTTACCTGCAATTGTTCGGGTAAGTTCGATTTTCTTTTGTACTGACTTATGTTATTATAACAGAGATTGCAATTGTTGTTTTCATTTTCAATAACAACAAAAATTTGTAATCGATGTGTAATCAATTACAAAATGTAATCATTACTGCCCAAGTCCGATATGTATGTATGTGTGTACTGCACACATATACATATCATCAGCTAAAATGCAAAAAGGCGTAACTAACAAAAAAATTCAAAATCGAGTTTTTTATTGATTATTATGAATGCTATTAAATTACATGTCTTGACAAAATATTACACTTCTGCGATCAAAAATTACGCTTTTATTAACAAATAACAAGGGGACTTAACTACACGTTTGTTCAGTTTTTTGTTTAGTTTTTTGTTTCTCCTGTAAAGGTATATTTTTGTTAGTTACGCCTTTTTGCATTTTAGCTAGCGATATACATATACATATATGTATGTATGTATGTATATACCTCAGTTACATATGGCTCATTTACTTGAACAACGTAATAACTTAGAAAAAATGGTTTTACAGAAAACTACTTGAAAATTTTCAAAATACACACACCTTAATGGAAAAAGAAAATTTTATTTTTCTCTCAAAAATTTAATATGGGCATTTCCAGAGAAAAGGCCCCATTTTTAACAAGTAACGTCACGTAGTAATTCAGAGTCATGTGGCTGTTTGATTTTTTTCCCATCTTTTAGTAAATGTAGAGGCAACTATGCTCTAAGCCAACATGCAAAAAAAGTAAGTACAGTCAGAGACTAAAGTTTAAATACACACCCCAATTTCCAGAGAACTAAACCTTCCTTTTCCGAAAACTTTTACAATGCAGTTTTATTTATATTTATTGATAATTAATAAATATAAAAAACAATTTTAATTAAGTTCAAACATAACGATAATTTTTTTAAAAATACAATAAAATTGGGTGGACACTTTATACTTTATAATGAAATTGAATTTCTACGACAGTTGCTGAACAATGTATCATTGACAGCATCAAATTTAACGTTCCAGAAGGTGTTATTTCTGGTCATAAGCTTTTAAAAGCGTGTTTTAGGGTTTCTTTGCCAGTAATAATCATGGGATTAATGCCTGCGGTTTGAAAAGTGTTATAAAGTTGTCGTGGAGCACAATAAAAGTAGCCAATATTTCATCAAAAGTGCAGTATGCTTCGGATAAAATCCAATAAGGACCAAGGTCCAACCGGTTCACCGAAGCTTGCGAACTATTTTCTAAATATTCTCAAAGATAATCTGAGGCAATACAGGGATAAATTGGGTCTTACAGAAGGTTAGTACTTTTAGCAAAACAACGACCCATAGCATACTGGTGATGTTGTTAAATAATGGCTACTCTATAACGTGCCTCATCAACTGCATTCGCCACCTCAGTAGCCGCATCATTTGAATCCCATAGAGAATTTATGGAATGGATTAAACCGCCGAGTTAGAATAAACAGGATCTTAAAAACGCTCTACTTGAAGAATGGAATTTAATTTTAAATAATTATACAAGTCATAGATAACTCAAAACTTCGTTTTTCAGGGGGTATACAGACTTTACTGTGCTACTGTATATCATCAAGTAACTTAACGTGAAAAGGTGGATTTTTCTGTATAAATGTGTAAATTTTCAAACAAATAAGCGATATGTATAAATGTAAATTTTTGCGGTTGTTACTGTCCCCATTATTAATTACTCGTATACACGTTGCAACAGAATTTTATTGCACATTTTTTTTATCTCCAACAAAATGAACTTTTCTTATCATACGAGTACATAAGTAATACAAAAGAAAAAAATCCAACAATAATTTTAATTATTTACGAGATAAGCAAGTCATAATTAGTCCGATGACATCTACAAAACTGTATCACAACATGATTGTTATCGCACTTATCATGGCAGACAGTGTCATAAACACAATAAAATAAGGAAATTGTTACAAAAAGTTGTGACAAAGTAATTAATCATTTCAAAGGATTAATAAACGAGAGCATTTTAAGTGTGCTGTTCTTAAAATAACTAGTGTTCGCCCAGTGGTTGAAAATCAACCATCAACGCACAGAGGTGGAGAATAGAATGAAAATATTTAAAGTTTGATGAATTTAAAACACAATTTAAAAACTATATTCAAATATACATATGTATAGACTCCAAGGTAAACCACTTTCTTAACTACTAAATACGAATTTAAAATTTCATTTATCGGCATAAATAAGAATAAATTTTAAGCAAACTATTTAAAAAAAGTTGTTCACTTTTTGAACTAAATGTAATTAGATATTTGCTCCTAGTGTTTTCACTTCATATTCATTATTATTGCCCAAAACAAAAATATATGCTTATTTTTTCATTGAACGCTTTTTCTCTAAAGTTTTAGACTCAACATTAAAACGTTTGTTACAAAAAAAGTTTCTATTCCCTATTCTTTGAGAAAGACCCATATGTATGTACGAATATGCTAGCCTAATAATATAAACATTCCATCATATTCCAACATTCCAGTATGTTCAGTAATTTAAAGCACAGAAAAATAATGAAAACAATGAACAAAAACAAAACGCACACAAAATAAACCAAAAATAAAAAACTTACTTTGTGCTGTAGGTGAATTTAACTTTAATCAAAGTTATTAATAATTAAAAAAATATATTATTTTTAAGCATCTAAAGAAAAATAATACAGTACCACTCGTTATTTAAATATCCAAATTTTATTAGTTTCAGCAATAATCGTTTAAGTACATAGAAAGATGGAAATAAGAATAGAATAAACAAATAAAATACGTTTTTCCTTCTGAGTGTTTATGGAGTTGCCAAGCCAAATTGTTGTAATTTTTTTTTAGCAAATTAAGAGAGAAAGAGAAATCATGGCTTTATGATTGGCTAATATTCTTAACTGTTTTTAACTATCTTAGACACAAAAATGTAGAAGAAAAAATACATTCTGCACTGCTCCTATTGTCAATATATCTAACAAAAAAAAAAATCAAGCGAATACGTTGAGTTTAAGTCAGTTAAAATGGTTCTTAACTTTTTTCACTTGCCTATTTATATATAGATTAACTTCTACCAGAAGCTGTACAAGTTTCCTTTTCATTGCATTTATTTTCAATACGTATTTTGTTTTATTGTTAATTTGTAAATTTTTGACTAGTTTTACTTTTATGATGCCATCATGTAAAGGGTGATTTTTTAGGAACTTTCGTTTTGGCAAAACTGTTTTTGGCAACTCAGCTGTTTGCGTGTATCTCTGATATATCAACCTGTATATCCCTGATATATCAGGTGTACGTCTACACCTGATATATTTTTATCATGACGTGTCAAATTCCATATAGAAAAAAGAGCTAATATAAAAAAAATTATTTTTCAATATAAACTTTGACTTTTGTTATGATAAAAAATATATCAGGTGTAGACGTAGAGTATCATGTTACTGTTAAACATGTTCACTTGGGTCTATAGTTTAAGTTTCAATCAGACGTGGCATAACGATAACCAAACAAAACAGCTGTTTTAACCAAACTTATGGGCAACACTGTAGTTGATTATAGGTGACTCGAAATAACGCCATAGGCTATGACATTATAGCTATGTCACGTCTAATTTAATCTTTAACCATGAATTGACTAAAGCTTAAATTAAACGTGACATAACCATAACCATACAAAACAGCTGGTCGAACCAAACTAATGGGCAAGACTGTATTTGACTCGCCATAACTCCACAGGATTTATCATTGAAACCAATTGAATTTTGATTTGGTTGTGGCTATGTCACGTCTAATTTAAGCTTTAACCATGATTTAACTTAAGCTTAAAGCTGGTCGAACCGATCTAATGGGCAACACTGTATTTGATTATAGGTGACTCGCCATAACTCCACAGCCATTACCATAGATACCAATTGAATTGTGATTTGGTTATGGCTATGGCAAGTCTAATTTAAGCTTTACAAATTTACAACGCTTGCAGATTATTAAATTTTATTTTCAAAATTAATGCTCGGTTAAGAAAGTGCACCGTGTACTTCTTCCATTTTATGGTCAGTTTGGGCTACCAAAATTACATTATTGAACATTAAACCATCAACACGCAACAGAAATAAGTAACGCAGCTGTATCCGCCAGTGTTGTTGATGACTGTGAATTATCGATACGGCGCCATTCGCAGCAATTGGGCCTCTGTTACTTTTTTTTTACCAAAATGGAAGAGCTGGACTTGGCTGACATGTGGTTTCAGCAAGACAGTGCCACATACCACACGCCACGCGAAACAATGGCCCAATTGAGAGGCGAGTTCAGTGAAGAATTTATTTCACGTTTGGGGCCGGTCAATTGGCCGCCTAGATCGTGCGTTTTAACGCCTTTAGACTATTTTTTGTGGGTCTATATTAAGGCTCATGTTTATAGGGGTAAGCCCGCAAGGGTTGAAGCACTGTAAGACAATGTTGAAGAGTTTATTCGTGAGATACCGGGCGATATGTTGCAGAGAGTATGCCACAATTGGATCCAGTGTCTAATTTCAGACATATCCGTGGTGAACATTTACATGAAATCATCTTTAAACATTGAATTATATAGATCGTTCTCCCGACTCAAATTAAGATTTCATACATTTCTCTAAATTTTGTGTTTTTTAATCCAATCGGAAAGCTCTTAAAAAATTACCCAATACCGCTAAAATTTACAATTTTTGTATTTTATGAATGAAGCAACACGACGCGTCGAAGAAATTTTAGAATTTTATTTTAACAATTTTCACACAAAAACTCCTTTTCGGCTCCGTTCTGTAAACCGATCGATTTGAAATCGCACGATTTTAGAAAACTAACTCCGACAATAGAAAATTTTTTTAGATTTTTTTACATTTTTTTTTTTATTATATAGATTCTCAAATATCATATCTGAAAGAAAATTACCGTATATGAGTTTAAACACGTCCGCAGGTCTATTATTAATATGTATTTTGAAAACGAGAAATTTATTCGAATTCGGTTTACAGATTTTCGATTAATAATTTTTTTATGCGGCTTAAAAACATTTAGGGCCATTTTCACAACTTGCTTTTAGTTAAAGTTAGGATTTTGTCTGCCCGATATATGGTGTTGCATTATAAAATCTTCATTAATTTTTTTTATTTATTAAATGTTATTACTATTGATAATAATAACAATAAAAATTGAAATTGTAATAATGCAAAGATATTTATCGGGCAGACAAAATCCTAACTTTAACTGTAGTCGACAAGACATAAACGAACGAACGAATTTTCATTTACTACGAGTATGTCGACGCGTATTCGGCATCACTAATCTACTACATTGTGAATCTCAAAATAGAGAATAAGACTAAATAATAATCCTAACAATAAATAAAAATTTATCACATGAGTTGATGTACGTCACTTGAATTAAAAGAATGACCAAAGTCAATTTATTAGATAAAAACTTCTTAATTCGGACGAAGTGAAGTCAAACCTTATTTAAGCTAAAATTGCACACCACACCACAAGTAAAGCTAATGCACATATTGCAAATTACACCAGATAAATTGTAGAATGTCTGAATATTTACAAAACGTAATTAGAATTGTTAATTTTTCAGTATAATTTATGGTGTAATAGAATTTTGTTTATACATTCATAATTGCAAAACTAGAATTTCATAATTGTGGACATTACAATTGCATTACAATTCATTACAAAGCAACAAAAATTGCAAGTCTGGACGGGGACATGCTTAAGTAATTTGATTTTTAAAGTTAAATCTTAGAGCTAGTTTTAAACATAAAGATAAACTCTACTTGTCAGTTAACTGCAATTTAAACTTAAAATTTTGTTTTTCAAATTAATCCCCTAATTCTGTTCGACGATTGTATCGTCTTGTCTAGGGACGAAAAAAAGAAGCATTTTTGATTCTTTAGAACAATTATTATTTATTGTCTATGCTAGAAGGTTCGTGTATTTGCTTTATGATTTTGTTCCAAACATTATATCCAACACATATTTCAACATTGCTCAGTTAAACTCAAGTTAGAACTGTCAAATGATAAATATATGAAATAAATATTACGCAATTGAAAAAAAAAACAATTTTAATAAAAAGTTAAATTAATAAAAAAATATGTACATTCAAACATAAATAAAATGGATGTTTGTTATGACGACGAAGATTTTATTGATTATGAAACCAGAATAATTTGGATAGGACAATTGTGGGAAAAATAAGAGATATAAAAATACGTCAAAATCATTTTTATGTGTATGATGAATTGGAATTCTTGCAAAGATTTCGTTTACCAAAGAAATAATTGGAACGAAAGTCTATTTCGTTGGATTTAAAATTTGGTGATCTTTTTTTGTTTTATTTTTAGAGCTTCGCTATTTTTTTAAATCCATATTATTTATTTTATGATTTTCCAAAACTTCAGAAAACAGTTATTGAAGTTTTTTTTATAAATTTAAAGAATTGTTACATCGCTTTTTAAGTGTTGCCCTATTTACATAAAATATTTTCCAAAATGCCACATCTAGATTGAAAACAAAGTATGGCATTTCTAGCCAAATTGACAGCTGTTAGGCCATCACTGGAAAACAGCATGAGCGGTTAAACCCCGTTTAAATTTGTTTTTTTGATTAACTCAAACGTTAAACTAAGTTTAATTAATTAGCAAGAAACTAGCCCTTAAAGAAATAAATAACTTATAACGGATTTTTTTTTTGACAAAAATGTTATTGTTCAATTCATGACGTTTTCTTCTTCACCAAAACGAACAAAGGCAACGAAATAGAAATCGTCTAAATGTTGAAATGCTCATTATTTAAAAGAAGAAAAAAAAACTAAAAGGAAAATGCTTAATAAGCACAATTTCTTTTAATAACACCTTTATAACCGACGAAAATGAAGTGTTGACAAAAATAATATATTTACTTACTCGTACATATACAAACATGCTTATATTCAATTTGATTCAGTTAAAAAACGAAACTTCTGGTGGAGTCGCGTGTTAAGAAAGTTTTACTCCGGCATTGAGCAATAAAAAGCATTTTTAAATTAAAAAGTGGAAAATGTTATTCATTTACACGAGGAAAAATATGTATAATAAGAAAATTTTCAATATTAAAAAATTATTGGAATTTTATGAAGATGTTTTGTTACAGTTTTATATTACAGCGACTTGTTAATAAGAGAAGTGTGTAAAAATTTTTTTTTATGAATACATTTTAAATAACAATGTTACAACACATTTTTATATAAAAAAGAAAGAGCAACAATAATCAAATAACATATTTTATATTTAATATAAAAAATTATAATAAAATAAATCAAAATGCGCGTAAGTTTGTCGGGAGACCTGCTGATGTCAACTGTACTCGATGCGAGGTAGTAAGTTTTAATTAACTTTCTTGTTAAATTTTTTAATTTTTATTTAAAGAAATTTTGATTATAAACTTAAATACATACGATACGGCATGAAAATATACATTACAGTCTTGGTAAATTCGAGATAATTTAGGAATTGTTTTAAGATTTAGAATTAGAATTTAGAATGTTTTATTATTTGTGTAGTTTTTTATTTTCTTGTTTATTTAAATAAGTATGTATGTATGTATCATGTGAATTAAGGCAAATTTATGTACATATACATATGTATGTATGTATGTATGTATATAAGGTACCCCCTGTACCCTGTTTCTACAACCCACACGGTCGACTTGAGTATAAAATTTATATGGAAACCACAAATTTTTTTGAGTGATTTTCATAAAAAAATTTCAAGACGAGTCATCTGCTTGACTTGTAGAAACTGCACATTAATGTCAAAAAATTAAAATGTGTGTTGACATCTAAAGGTGCTCACAGACTATCCAATATTATTGAGTACTTTAGGACTTATTTTTTTTTTTATAAAAATTGATTATTTACGATCGCAAATAATCGATTTCGGTCAAAACATGAAGTTGGAAAATCATGGCGCGCAAGCATTTTTTGCCGTTTACGGCACGATGTGTAAAAGTAAACTAAAGCTACAGACACATGTGTGATTATGAAATTTTAAAATTGATTTTAAGTGATACATACATACATACATACATATGTACATACATATGTATGTACCAAATCCTAAACAAATTTAATAATTTTTAATTAAGCAATTTAAAAAATAGACAAATAATGTTTAGTGATGTACATGGAAATGATTATTGCAGAATGTTGTCAACAAATTGCAAAATATTTTTTATTGCCCAATGTAGATTGAAAGACTTTTGATTTTATCCAATATATTGTGCAATATACCAATATATAATATAGGATGTGTTCGTAAATGCATCAGTGCTCTACACCATGTGTGCAAACTTTTATTTAAAATGCAATAAAATAAAATTTGATTGACTTTTTCCATATTATGGCTACGATTTCCCATAGCCTTAACATAAGTAAAGCTATCAGCAATATTGTTCCGCTATTCTGCCGGCTACAATCATACGCCTGAATATATAAATACTCTATGAATCGGCTACACTTGGCTATTTTATTTACACGCACGCATAAAGCATGTTTTCAAACACGCCCACACATTTTCCATTTCATATACACATATTTATGTATACAGTGGCGAATGATAAATAAATATCCCGAGTATCAGCGTATTTTTTTTTTTTTGTTCGATTAAATATCCATAGCCATAGTATAAACTAGGGATGGACAAATGAAAAAAATGTATCGATATATATCGTATCGATATTTTTGAACAGTATCGATATATATTTTTTTTCGAAAACATCGATATTTCGATATATCGATATTTTATGCCAAAATATTCCAAACCTAAAATAAATACACATACTAACATATAGTGCAATAAACACAAAAAAAATTATAAATTTTGAACAACTATTGATACGTTATGGGTTTTTAAGGATTTTAAAAAAAGATTTCCATAAAAAATTTTGCTGATTATGCCTTTAGAAAGCCTTAATAATTTTTATAAATAAGGGTGTTAATAATTGATTAATGAATGCCCGTGTATACCACTTCAAAGTTCATCATTGCGGAATACAAGAAATATCCACTTTGTACCCAAACAATAATATTTATCTTAAAAGTTAATGAACTCCATGAGTGGAGAAAACCCAAATTGATACTGGTATCGAAAAAGGAAATAAATTTATCCATACATCTGTATGTTTAATTTGTATTATAAGATAATTTTTGAAAAACTACATTCATATCCAATGCACAATTAGTCACTTTAAGAAATTTAATACAAAGGAACTACGTATGTTAAGTTATACGTCACCTACTGTAGCTTCTTAAGGATTCATTAGTTTTTACTTTATGTTTCTGTTCTGTGCTGTGCCGTTGTATTTCTAAAATTTAATATTTACTTTTTTCTGTAATAAATTAGCTGATTCCGACCAGCTGATTCACAGTTTTTCACTGAATTGATGAGTTTGGTATCGTCTATTGTTATGTTTAAATATAGGGTTTATGTTTTTCTGGTAAAAATTAATTTTTTTGAATTCTAAAAGCACAATCACAATTATTTTAAAATGTTTTTATTTAATTTTTCTGTCACTTACAATTACTTAATTTTTTTGATTTTCACGGCAGAACAGAAACAGAACAGAACGAAACAGAAAGGCTAAGGACTTGTATAAGATTTCTTTGACCAAAAGAGAGTCAGATGTTTCGTAACAGAACAGAAAGCCAAAACTAATTCTGCCTTTTTTCAGAGGTTGAACCGAAACAGAACAGAACGAAACAGAAAAGCTAAGGACTTTTATAAGATCTATATAAACCAAAAAGAGTCATCTGATTCGTAACAGAAAAGAAAATAAAAACTACTTCTGCCTTTAGGCTTATACCCATACAATCCAAATTTGGCATTTAGCTTAGTTAACAAATAAAAGTCACCTGGCTTAGTGTGGTCACCTTATAGAGGCGCCTGGGCTGTTATGAAATTTCTCTTTTTTTCTTCGCATCACTAGTAGTGATGCCAATATCGTACAGTTAAAAACCGTCTATAGCTTTTAAAAGTATCGAAACCCGATACTCGTAAATAAGAATCGATGTATCGATATATCGGTTTTTGAAATATCGGCGATATATATCGATATTTATTTTCTCAAATATCGATATTTCGATATATCGATATTTTTTGCCCATCCCTAGTATAAACATACTCAGACTGTAAATATGAGAGAGATACGCATGTGCCTTTTTCTTTATAGTTGTAATTTTGTCGCATAAACGAAGTAGAGGTGCTTGAGAGAAAAAAAGATGTTAGCGTACAAATTGTTAGCGCTACAATTATGATTATACGCAGTTACTTAAATTGCGACTATTTATGTATATTTCTTTTTTTAGAGTACTCACTGTCGTTCTCTGGTTCTCACCTGACACAAAAGAACAGTCAAAGCGGCGAACTGGAATTGTAGAATATGTAGGCAAGGTCATGGCGTCGATTTTTTGTGATGCGAGTGGGAAAACTTTTATTGATTATTTTCAAAAAGTAAAAAACAATCAACGGATAATATTATGCGCTAACTTATTGCAACGTTTGAGTGATGAAATTAAGGAAAAATGGCCGAAAAAGAAAGTATTATTTCATCAAAACAATACACCTGTTTATACATCCCCCAGGGATTGACAACTTTAAAATTGTACCAACAACTTTCAAAAAATCTACTTTATTGGCCTTAATTGTACTAAAAGATTTTTTAGTTCAAATTACATATTTTTATTTGTTTTTATTAAAATAATCGATTTTGTTCTGGCTACCGAATTTTTTTTCACAAATTTGCTTGCAAGTTGGGATGTTAAAGCATATGGTTACAACTGTTTAAGTTGAAATTTGAAATGTACATATTAATATCATGTGCTCTAGCATCCGAATTTAGAAGAAAAATTATTTGAAAATGGACGAGTTCACATTTTTTTATTTTCTTGCTGCGATGTGCTTTCATAAGACTGTTTTCAAGTGGAAAGAATGTGGGTTTTATTGTTCAAAAGGGAAAATTGACATATCCAATCGTTTGAAAAGAAATGCAGAGTGAAACTGGGGAGATTTCTTAAATGTACTAAATTAGTCATTGGTGTACCATTGTACTTTCTGAGTTTAAATAGTACCAAAAACAGTACAATTGTGCCAACTTTGCCATCCCTGACATCCACTATTGCTGTGGCCCAATTAAATGAATTAAACTTCGAATTTTATCATCAATCACCTTATTCGCCAGATTTAGCTCCCTTCGATTATTTTCTACATTAAAAATTTAAAAAATACCTCGGAGAAGTTTGTTCGAGATTAAAGGAAATACATATGTACAAGTTTTCTTTTATATAGGACAAAACTGTTGTAGACGAATATTCGACTCGACATACGCAATTCGAGTGAATGTGTTAAGGCTATTCAATACCGCTGGTGTTAGGGATAACCCTTCCAACCACTTTACAGTCTGGCATTCTTATTTATATACTGTCATTTATGTCAAATTTAAATTTACTTTTTACACACATTGTTATCAATGAATGTCCATCTTGACACCACACCTTACTTATTTCAACTAATAAAATATGTATATTTAAAGTTTTAAATAGTAATTTGTTGACTTTTATTTCAGTCACCGCGACAGTAAAAGCACAACAGCTGGTAAAAGATCTAAAAGAAGACTACTCGTATGTTGAGAAATAAAGAAAGTTGTTCCCGAATTATTTGTGTTTTCTTTGTTAGGTCGTTCAGTTTTAGGACTACCCTCGTATGTATAGTAGACTTTTTTTTACAACGATAACAAAAAATACGCCTGCCATCCCCGCTTTGTCTAGAACTTACTCCAGTTTCTCTGATATGCTGATTCAAGGTATATCTATCAATAAGTATAATAAAATATTTATTTTTAAGTTAAAGAAATTTGTCATTGCTACAGCTAATCTCGTGGCAGCGATAAAAATTATCGCGTGTCAGCAATTGTACCATACATAGCTACTTTATTTACCATGTCTTTACAATTGTCCCCACTGTAGAATTCCGCAGAAAGCGAAAGGTAAATTACATCGATTTAACATTACGGCATTAGCTAAAAAAAACACTTTGTTTCTCAAGTATGAAAATGATAAATAGTTAAACTTTTCAAGTGGGCACTAAACATGCCATTATATATAATTATATAATATTTCTCTGCCTCTAGTGCAGGCTTTCACAAAAAAAACAATGCAAACAATTCGATTGACCAGCACTTTAACAAAAACGAAAATACATTTACTTATACTTAATAATAATTATAATTTACACCCTCTTTATTGAACTTATAAATAAAAAAATCAATAAAACAAATAAGAACCCAATAATGATAAAGAAACATTATTTTATTAAAATAACTAGAATAAGTTAAATAAAGCGCTAAAGCTTAACTTAGACGTGCCATAGTCATAATGCCATAGCCATAACCAAACCAAAATTCAATTGGTTTCTATGGTAATGGCTGTAGCGTTATGGTGAGACACCTGTAATCAAATACAGTGTTGCCCCTAAGTTTGGTTCGAACAGCTGTTTTGTATGCTTATGGTTATGGCACTTCTAATTTAAGCTTAAGTACGTAAATTGTATTCACAGAAAAATTTACATTATCGGTATTCCGTGTTTAATGCAAATGGTCTTGCGTAAGTGCAAATGCAAAATATCGTAGATTTTCTTTAAAATCTAACAAAAAAATACACACACACAATCCAAAGAAAAGCTACGATATTTTGCATTTGCACTTACGCAAGACCATTTGCATCAAACATCGAATACCATCATTATATTATTAGTTGTGTTCATTTGCTTTCCTAGCACAAAACTTGTAACGAGAGAAAAGAGGTAGAAATTTAAAAAATAATCTCCCAAATACGAAAAAGTAAATGAACGCTTTACTAGCAAAAACTTGCAAGAAAATTTTATTTATATCAGAAACAAGGATGGAAATCATGATACAATTGTATTTTTAACATTAGGTATGTTTTATTCGAACTTTATATATACATACATATGTATATTCAGAACAAATTTAAGTGTGTATAAACTTAATAAGTAGCTAAAGCTATAGCTGCTTAAAAATTAAGTAGGTATATGTTTCGAATAAAACATGCCTATTGTTGTTTGATAATATTTTAAGTTGCAAAATTTTTAAAAATCGACATTTAATATGAAATACTTTTACATAGTTTAATGCATTATTTACCATTTTTATGAATTTTTCATTATTACATATTTAATTCTATTCAATTAACACATACAAAAGAACCATTTTCCATCTCTGATCAGATATGATAAACAAAAAAAAAATCTTTTAACATAAAATTTCATTTTATTACATATTATTATTTTTATTTTCCTATTTTTATTTAAATATGCTTTCTTTTTACAATTATATAAAAATTTTTTTAGATAATTTGAATAATTTTTACAAGTAAAATTTTTAACAGAATAATTTGCAAGAAGTTTTAGTCGATAAACTGTTTACTTTCTTTTGGCGCTCTCTCCTTGTAAACCTTTTGAGTTAGTTAGCACTTTCCAGTAACAATTGTGTAACAACAATTCGTAAGAATTTTTAGTAAATGAACACACCAATGGTGTAATTGTACAGGTGACTGCGTAAGGATTTTTTATACAAATATATGGCAACCATAGCTATGTAAAGAACCGAAGAATGTCAAAAGCATAAAAATAATTGTACTAAAACCAAAACAAAATCGAAGTTTTTGACATTCTTCAGCTACAAAGCAAATAGAGCAAAAAATTATCAGCTGAAGTAACGCTGCCACCTAGTTAGATACACCTTGAACACACCTATTGTTGCACACCAAAAAAAAAAACAATTACTTTGTCAGTTAATAAAATTTCAGTTAAAATTTGAATTTAAATTAAAAAAAAAAAAACAAAAAATAAACATTTGATTTTCGTGTTTGTTTATCTTCTCGTTTTCAGTATGGTACTGCAAAATCATCATACAATTGCTGCAACACGTTCAACAGTATCAACATCATCAAGTTCAGGAAATACTGCCACATCCACTGCCACCGGCAATCCCACAACTGACACTACTAGCAGAACCTACAGAATGGCTAAACAGAGACCAATTGTCGATTTACTGGTGGCCATGGTTGCCGTTCCCATTTTGATTTTGTGTGCCCTACAGATGGAAAAGAATCTACATGAAATGGCTAATAGTCCCGAGAGCCGATGGCTGGTATTTGCTTTAGGCATAGGAATGCTGATCGTTAGCGTTATTATTTGCGGTTATGTAACGCATCGAATGGGCGTGTGCATTTGGGCAGGCCCCATAGATGAAGTGGGTAATCGCTCGGGAAGTGATGGAAGCGGTGTAACACATGTAAGTATTTTCAACTCTTGTCATAATTTGAGGTTCTGAGCATCACTCAGAAAACTTCACAAACCAAACTATAGAAAAAAAACCCATTAGTGGAGCTTCCCTGAGATAGATTAAGTTCATATGTTTGACCCGCTCTAACAGGGCCCAAGTCTAGTCACAAAGAAGGTGTTGGAACGACTTTTCTTTGGCCGAAGCAGTTTTTGTATCGTCATCGCAAAAACGCAAGCATCCTGATGTTCATGCGATGAGTGTATTCGGCTTCCTTCAAATGCTTGGTCACAAAGACTTCTAATGTCAGTAATTTATACATACGGATACATTATCTAAGTTTTTTACTCACGAGTTTGCCTTATAAAATTTAACTTACACTAATAGATATCTATGGATAAAAATAACGGGCATAAATATCCTAAAGTGGTCCTTCAGAGTCCAGCCAACTTAAGTCAGAGAATATGAATATCTCTTAGTCAGTTAATCATATATCACGATCTACCAGCTATTTCACACTCATCAACCATTTTCTGCCATACATAGACCGTGCTCATACATTTTACATTTTTATTTAATTAAAACAAATCTTTTTTTTTCTCTCTTTCACTTCAGATTAATTCACAAAATGATATTTTACGAATAGTGGACTCACTGCCTCCTAGCTATGATAGCGTTGTTAAGTTCGATATACCCCCACCGCCTTACGAGTGCCTGGTAATTGATATGGAACAATGTAAAGATGAAAGGGAGACCGCGGATAAGCCAACGGGGTCAACAGAAAATAGTTCAGCGGTTCACATGTAAACCAACAACAACAACAAAATATACAACTTGAATACCGAAAGAAATGGAATGAACCCATTGGGAGAGAGAATTAAAAAGAGATTGAAATATTTTGTTAAACAAATTATTTCATTAAAAGCAGTTAATGCATTTATAGTTGGGGAAATCCTAACGCAAAATGTTATAAAGAAAATCTTAGGAGTTTTATTAATAGATTTTCGAAAACAAATGTCTTCACTACCAACTTATCTGCTAAGAAACATAATAATAATAATATGTAATAAAAACGAAAGTAGTACTCGTATTTTAATAAAATTCTTTAGGAAAATTAAATATAATTGTGACTACTACATACATAAAACTTTTCCATTATTTATATACTTAAGACTTTTTTTACTATTTTTTTTTTATATAAAAGAATTGGTTGATCATGGGAGAAGGTGTATATAAAATAAAAAAATAATAAGTAAAATAATAAACAACCTTACTATCTTCCTTAATTTCAAAAATACAAAAATAAATCATTTTTATTACGAGTGTCTATTTCGAATTCATTTGTGATATTCTTTGTGCTCAGACTCTACTCTATAGTTCGCAGTAAAAAAGACATTAAACGAGTAGAGACCCCCGGGATTAAAAAATGTCACAACACTTTTGCTTTAATCAAAATCGACTCTCGTAATGATACAGATTTTGTTTTCAACGAAATGTAAAAGAGAATACCAATTCATCTAGTCCAAAAATATGTAATGTACTACTTAATAACGATTAATTTTAAATATACATACATACCCCTGTACATATGTAGTATGTATGTACATACTAGTATTTCTATATAAATTTTGTTAAGTGTGAGAAATGCATAATGCAACAAATTAAATGTATAAATTTAATTCATATTATACAATTCAATTCAAAATAAGTTTTTAAAAAAAAAGTATTCTTAGGTATAATTTTTATTTCCGGCTTTAATCATTTAAGAATAGTTTTAAAATATTAAAAAGAGATAATAAATAAATGAAATTGTATTGTAATATATAAAAATTGAAAGAAGTATGTTGTTGCTTGGAACAAGAAAGAAGTGACCGCTTCTGGCACACAAAAGTATGACAACAGCGATCTATTTTTGGTACTCTAGGTTTCTATCTTCATTCAAATTCAACAATGAGCTTTGCAGTGTTCACTTTTTGATTTGGGCGGTGAGAATAAATTATTTTGTCAGTTATAGAGAAAACTAGTGCAAACAAAAATGTACTCCAAGAATTTGCAATATCAGAGGTTTGCCTCAAGCATACCTCTCATTCAAAAATATCGATGGTCTCAAGTAGAAAGGCCCTAACTCGTATTTTTTCAGTGATTCCAATACATTTCATACAAATACACCTTCTCACAAACATTTATTATTGCCATTGGTGTAAAAAATAACGCTTTTGGAAGCATTTGTACAAACAAATTTACATTGTGAATATTACAGTTTCTATTATGTTTTTACCTTCTTCTATAAAGTTACAATTATTTGAGTTAGGGCCTTTCTACTTGAGACCATCGATATGTAGATCAAAAAGGATACTTTCGTAAAAACATTGGCAGTGCACCTCGGCAGCATCATGAACATTAAACTAAGAGGTGATTTTTTAAGAGCATTCGGATTTGATTTAAAAAATAAAACATAAAAGTTAGAGAAATGTATGAAATCTTTATTTGAATCGGTAGAACGATCTATATAATTTAATGTTTAAAGATGATTTCATGTAAATTTTAGACCGCGGATATGTCTGAAATGGTTCATTCACTGGGTCCAATTTTGACATACTCTCTTCAACATATTACCCGGTATCTCACGAAAAAATTCTTCAATATTGTCTTCCAGTACATCAACTGTTGCGTGCTTGTCCCTATATGCATGAGCCTTAACATAGCCTCATAAAAAATAGTCTAAAGGCGTTAAATCCCACGATCTAGGCGGCCAATTGACCGGCCCCAAACGTGAAATAAACTGTCACCGAACTCGCCTCTCAAATGGGTCATTGTTTCGCGTGGCATGTGGCACCGTCTGGCTGCAACCACATGTCAGCCAAGTCCAGCTCTTCCATTCTGGGGGAAAAAAGTAACAGAGGCCCAATTGCTGCGAATGGCGCCGAATCGATAATTTACGGTAATCAACAACACTCGCTGATACAGCTGCGATATTTTTCTCTGTCCACACTCTACGTATGCGTGTTGGTGGTTTAATGTTCAATAATGCAATTTCGGTGCGAAATTTAATCACAACATTCCGAATAGCCGCCTCAGAAGGTGATGATACACTAAAACAGCTGAGTTGCCAATTACAGGGTTGTCAAAAATAAACATGCTAAAAAATCACCCTTTACATGTTTCGAATTCGAAAATTACTGTGGAACACATCATCTTACTAATATTTAATTAATTCAAAGAAGTTTTTTATTTTAGTTATTTGTCTTCTTTATTTTTAAGAGAAATAACCCTCAGGCAACCGATGCCTACTACTATTAATAGATGTTACCTTCTTTAATGAAGGGATAGTGATAGAGAAGACAGGTGGTGAAGGAAGCGATAGATGAAAGCTTCATTATTTTACAACTCTGCTTTTTTGCACATTTCTACTCGTAATAATGCAGTGTTGCAGCGCCTCTGGTGTCAATGAAGCGTACTCAATTTTCGAATCTGTGTTTAGTAGCCATTTTATTGGTTATTTTACTTCGACGGTGATTCTACAACACAATACCAACGAAGGAGGGCGCTATGATGTTATATTATGATTATTATCCGCTGAAGACGTTGTAGTTCAGTGACAAGTGTTTATGCCTTCATCACTTGAACTTTCCTGCAACAACTGATACAAATGGCCAATTATATTCTTATACAAAATAGACGTTTTGATTTACTTTTTAATATTTTTTTTCTATATCACTATATAAGCATGTGCAACAGCTGATCGCGTATACGCAGCAGAGAATGTCAAAAGTATGGTATTTTCGATTGTTGGCCGTCAAACAACTATGACTGCGTACAGTTAATTTTAACTAGAAATATTCAATAACTAATTTTATATAAATTTTTCAAATTACGCAACACAAACGACAAAAACTAAAATGTATACACCGTATGAGCTACAATCATACGCATGAGTATAAAAATACTCTATTAATCGACTACACATGGCGTATATACAGGACTATTTTATTTACACACACACACATATAAAGCATGTTTTCAACCAGATACACACACCTAAATATTTTTCATTCTATTTTATATAAACATATGTTTGCCTCGGGTGTTGAATAAATATCCCGAGTAGCAAGCTTATATTTTTTTTTTCTATTAAATATCCATAGCCTGAGTATAAACATACTCAGACTATAGGTGTGAAAAAGAGTCAATGCTCTTTATACGCATGTGCCTTTACATTTTTAGTTATAGCGAGTTATAGTTTTTTGCATAAACGAAGTGGATATGCTCCTTTATGTTGGAATCGGCTTTAGTTATAGTTGCTTGAGAGCAAATATGTGAGCGTAGGAATTGTTTGCGCTACAATTATGATTACACGCAGTTACTAAAATTAAGACTATTTACTTATATATATTTTTTAGAGTACATACATACTCATCGTCATTCTCTGGCATAAAGCAATAAAAAAGCGATAGCAAAGTTAATCCAAAGAGTGAAAATCGCTTTTGAAAATCAAAAGGTGCAAATAAGGAAAATCTCATGATATAAATATAGAAGGTACTTCTTCTCTCTTTGTTTTTAAAAAATAAGTATTTTTGAAGTTTGTTTTTTGAGAGAAATAAAAAAAATGTTCCCATATCGTAAAAAATTTAATTTTTCCCCCATAATATGTTTACAGAAATGTGTAATTATCTTAACAAAAGCTGCGAATAAATAAAGTGATATACATGACTACACATCTGTGATGTTTAAAAAGTGGTTATGTAATAACTTGGCGCATCTTCTTAAATTTTCTGCCTAAAATAAGTATTTTAACTATATTTCCATCCAAAGTGATTGGTGATTTTGATTAGTTGACAATAAATTTTCATTAAGTTTAACAAATATTGATTGATATTACATCTTGTTTAATCTATATAATTCGCTTCTTGTTGATTGTAACATGTTTTCTATAAAAATGGCTTAAATACCCGATCAGATAATTTTGGCAAGTATATTTCACAGATTTTGCAGGCTCTTAGACACTGTTGGCGAACACCAGATAGTGTAGAGAACTCAAAGAATGATACATTCATATTTTTACAATGATATTTTGTACGTCCACAGTTTGTAAAATGCAGCTCATTTCCGCTTTCTTTAACACAACAATACATTTACAATGCATTTCATTGGTTTTCAAGATAATAAAACATTTATCATCACAATTTTTTTTAATTGTTTGAATTTATAAAAAAAACTTCTGAAATAATTTTTCAATAAAACTTTCAAACAAACAGGAAACAGAGGGGAAATATTAAATTAATACGGTAGCACGATTTTACCGGAAACTTGAGAATACCTATCCTTGTCAGAAGGTGAATGTCAAGAAAAAATGAGAGAATGGAAGTACCTTCTATATTTATATCATGGAAAATCTTATATGTATATAAATACGTCACAAATTTTTTTTGTCATACACTTTTAAGTATATTATCGTACACCAATATTGGTAAAACATATATAGGTATTTTTGTATAGATATGCACAATATATTTGTTTTTTCAAATTTTTTGTCTCAAAAGTAGTAAAAATCGATTTAAATTTGCTTGAGAAAAGGCATCTTTTTTTTTGTACACATGTGCTTATCATAAATAAAGACATACTAGGTGCCAAGTGGTCTAATTTAGACAACCAGGCGATCCTAGTAAATATAAAGAGCAATTTATAAAATATTAATTCAAACAATACACATAAATTTAAAGTTCTTACAGATTGGTTTAATCTGTAAATTTTTAACATTAATACAAGTTTAATGTTTGTGCCACATATCTTTTGCGCCACTGTATGATAACCTTGCTAACTAAACCTCAGAGCTTCGGATATAGAAATTGCACCTGCTTAGTTCAAATACTGTCTAAAAGATTTCACACAATTCGACTCTATCATCTTCGCATCAAGAGCTCTGACAAGTAAATGAAGTTCTGCTCTCTCCTTATTCTGTGAGTCGCTAAAGGTAAGTTTCTATCGCCAAAAGTCTCTCAAGGCGATTTATAGCTTTTCGACTATGAATGTAATTTTCAAAACATGAATTGGTATATCAAACAAAGGCTTAAATATTTAATCCGCCAACGTTTCACTGTTTTATGTCGATATGGGTGAATTGCTTCCAATTTCTTAAAATACTGTATAATAGAGTTGTATCGGTTGTTACTTATTTTCCAATTATTTCGCGCTTTCATGTTTATAAATTTCATAATATAAAAATAAAAATTGACTTACCAATTGAAATCTTTTAAATTGTAGCATTTGATGATTTTTAACGGACTTTGAAAAATGAGGAGGTTGTTTGTCAAAGCGGTTGTATTTTTTTTAATATGAGATCTTCACGATGATATCTAAAAAGATTAAATAAAGATTTTATATACCAACATAAACACAGAGAAAAATAAATATGAAACATAGTCATATCTAAAAATATCAAAAGTGTTATTTATTTAATAAATTATTTGCATTCAGCACTACATCTCAAAGTAAGTCCCGGTCCAGACTTGCAATTTTTATTGCAGCAATTCTTGAATATGTGTGAGAGTGTTGAAATAGAAATATATACTTTTTGTATTTCTCTCTAGCTCTTTTGCACTAAAAATTAAAAAGTAGCTGCAACAAAAATTGCAAGTCTGCACCGGCACTAAATGGAATTTATACCAACTAACAAGCCAATGTCAGATACATTTTGAAAATGCCAAATCTAATTTTTTTTAGAGAAAACTACATTGCAATAAAAACATTTCTTAACTTACTCTTTATAAAGTGCTGGTTAGGTCTAATCATACTTGAAGTTGACTTCACTCTTTGGGCCACTGATGCCATGGGTTGTGCTATTTGTGTTTTTAATGATTTAAATATTCATTTTAATCAGAGTTTCTAAGAGTCTTTCATTTCTGTCTGCTGAACCTGTTTGCAACTTTTCGTGAAGCATTATCAGCTGCTATTGGTGATGGTATCCAACGAATGGTAATTTATGCGGAAAGTTTGAACGGACTTGTGATCCTTATCATTATACAGACTGTTAATAACTTAGGAGGTATGTTTAGTATGGGTTCCGGATCATATGAGAATCATCTTCATTGAATGGCCTGATGAACGGTCCAAAGTTACAAGTAATATTGGGACTTCCTTGGGGAGAATGTCGCATAATACGTTATGGGATGAGTATAATCGGCAGTAGGTTTATTTTCTTCTCATTTTTCTCTGCAGTTCCCTTAAAAAATATTAAATTAATAAATCATAATGTTTAACAGATGTAGAGAGAGGTTGGTTCCGCTCTATAATTCGATATTAAAAATTATTTCAAAACAATATTTATCAATTAATTTTGTTATACCTCAAAATCGAATTATAGAGAAGCCCTCATTTAATACACTTCTAACTACTTACCATTTGCTTTTTTTATTGGCATTATCCAAACAATACTAGGGTCATATTGTATGTATGTATGCATGTATGTTGTAATGTATAATTAGTTTGAGTGCATTTTTCTTTTAATTTCTTTTCTCAATTTCGATTGTCGCACAATATTGGTAAATAGTTTCTAAGCAAAGATGTATGTATGTACATATGTATGTAAATAACTGAAAATATTAGAAAATAAAATAAATCGCTAAATAAATTATTTCTTCATACCAATAAATATCTAATAAATGGAAATTGTGGTTTTAGAACAAGATACAAATTCAAATAAATAATTGCGTTCGTTTACCCAAAAGTTTTTAAAACTTTTCACTGAACTTTACTGCATTTTACTAAATTGCATTCGTTTACGCAAAATACAGTATGTATAGTAAATGAGAACACAAAATTGAGAGAGTAAAGTGACAGTTCTTGACTATTTTGCACATTTTTACTGTAGAAATATGTCGTATTAAAGTTTAATAAGATATAAACATATAATTCAAAATGTAAACAAATGAAAAGTAAGCAAACGAAAAGTGTAAAATTTTTAGAAAAGGTTAAATAAAATTAGCAACGAGAGATTAAGGCAGAAATTTACAAAATTTCTCTCCTAAATATTAAGAGCCAAATGAACGATTTACTTGTAAAAACTCGCAAGAAAATTTTATTCATATCAGAACCATTGATGGAAATCATGATACAATTGTACTTTTCCTGATGTATTTTGCTTGATACGAGGGCGGTTCGGAAACTTCTTAGCCTATCAATGAAAGAGAATAGTTAGTTTTTCAAAAATATTTTTATTTTTCAATATAATCTCCTGAAACTTCAATACACTTAGTCCAACGCTTTTCTAGCAATTCTATCCCTTGATTAAAATAGTTTTCCTCAAGGTCTTCAAAATAGTGGTTTACAACTGTAATTGCATCTTCATTTGAGGTAAAACGCTTGCCAGCAAGGAAATTTTTTAGATTTGGAAACAGGTAAAAGTCACTGGGAGCCAAATCAGGAGAATAAGGTGGGGGGTCAAGCAACTCGTACTTTAATTCGTTGATTTTAGCCATTGTTAAAACACTCTTGTGCGCTGGTGCGTTGCCTTGATGAAAAATTATTTTTTTGTGTTGTAAGCCAGGACGTTTTTCTCGAATTTGTACATTTAATTGATCCAAAAGGTTGCAATAGTACTCTGAATTTATTGTTTTAGCCTTTTGCAGATATTCAATCAATAAAATACCTTTGAAGTCCCAAAAACCGTTGCCATAACCTTACCAGCCGATTGAATTGTTTTGCCTTCTATATTCTTATGAATTGGGGCACTTCCTCCAGCTTCAGTCCATTGTTTGGATTGTTCTTTTGTCTCTGGAGTAAGTGGTGGATCCATGTCTCATCAACAGTTATGAAACGACGCTTAAAATCCATTTTATTTCGCTTAAAACGATCCAAACAAGCTTGAGAAATGTTCATTCTTATGCGTTTTTGGTCGACTGCGGCACCAATCTTGCAGAAAGCTTTTTCATCTGTAGTTCATCATGCAAAATTAAATGGACTCGATCATTTGAGATGCCCATGATATTAGCTATTTCACGCATTTTTATTCGTCGATCATTTAATACCATATCATGCACTCTGGCTACAATTTCTGTTGTTGTTGCTGTTTTTGGACGTCCACTACGTGGTTCATCTTCAATGCTTGTACGACCACGTTTAAATTCAGCAACCCAAATTTTTACTGTTGCATATGAAGGAGCACTTTCACCTAACACATTCACCATATCATTATGAATTTCTTGTCCCGATAAACCTTTTTTATGTAAATATTTAATGACACCACGCATTTCTAATTTTTCCATTGTTAAAAAATCGCGGATGCGTCTTTTGTGAACACCTGTTTCTATATGAAGGAGTTGCCAGATCGAAACAAAATTTAACATGTGTTCATAGCAGAGATGGAAGTTTCCAAAACACTTAACTTTTTTCTGTTTATACCGCGCTTTTTAAGAAGTTTCCGAACCGCCCTCGTAATATTTTAAATTGGAATTTTTTTAGAAATTGACATTTAATATGAAATTCTTTACACAGTTTCATGTATTTTTCTTACATGTTTTTTTTAAAGAAATGCACATTTTCAGTTTTCCTTTTTCATATATTTTTTAAATGATTAATTTGACAAGAAAACAACAACAGGTGGTTGGATAATTCTTGGAAGTAAAAATTTTATTAGTAATGGTAGGTACAGACTTTGCAGCTTGCTTACGCAACACGTTGTCGAACAGTTTGACACAGACACTGCAACCTACAATGCAACCGTCAATGCAACCTATAAACATCAAAGCATTTCGATATTTTCGTAACTTCGAATGCAACTCCGAACGCAACCATAAACAAGACTACAGACTATGCGACCGACAATGCAATCTGCCTGGTTGCATAAACACGTTGCTAAGTCTGTACCTATCATAATAATTTGTAGGAATTTTTTTGTCTCTCAATTTTTTTCTCTCTTTTGACGCTCTCCCTTGTAAACTTTTTGAGTTAATGAACACTTTCTAGTAACAATTGTTGCAAATTCGTAACAATTTTTAGTAAATGAACAAACCTTTTATTAATCGTTTTGTTTTGCAAATCATTCTAATTATTCAGAGTTGTAAAACTGTAAAGTATCTGGTTACCTAGTATTGCACTTGCTTTTAAGGTAATCAGTAACATTAAAAAATAGTCATGTAATTTTTATTAATTTAACCAACAACAACAAAACAAGGAAATCAAGAAGAAATTAATTACAAATATTGCATGAAATAAATTACAAAATTTATTCTTAAATTGTTCGTGGTTTAAAAATATTGTATCAAGAACCTAGTCAGCTAGTGATGTGCCGAATGCCAATTTTTGATATTCGCGAATGCGAATATTTGAAACGATATTCGCGAATACGAATATTATATGCAAAATTTATAGACATTGGGCCTTATCACGAGTGTCGTATCACGACTTCGACTACAACGATTTTGTATTAGACTAAAGAACATTGCAACATTTGCTCTTTAATCTAGTACAAAATCGTCGTAGTCGTAGTCGAAATACGACACTCGTGATAAGGCCAATTAAATTTGCGTTCTATTTGCGCCTGAAAAATTAAATATGAATAAGAAAAAAACATTTTTATGAAAAAGAACTTCATATTCATTTAAAGTTAATAAAAACTATACGAGACTTTAGTAATCGTCATTAAATAATGTTTGAAAATAATACAAAACACAAATTTCTATAATTTCTATAAAAAATTTAATAGATTCCTACACAGAAAAGTCACTTTATGCCAAACAATATAGAGACAATTTTTATTTTTATTTTTTTTGCAGAAAAAATGAAATAGAGACAAATTGTAGTGAAACTTTTTAAATGGTTTTCATTTCCTCATCTCTTCTCCTTCTACATTTTTAAATATTTTTAATATACATAAATAAGTTATTTCCATATGAAACAAACACTTATTGTCAATAAAGGTACCAAATACATAGATGGAAATGGTCTTGCAGAAAAATATTTCTTCCAATTCTCATGGACAAAAAGGTTTCCTTTCAAAAAAAATATATTCATATATCTCATATCCAATGTCAAATTATAAATTTTAAAATTGTTGTTGGCCCACTTAAGGCTGGCTATATCGTATAAGTTTTGACAGATGTATTAATGGAAACTTTCATACATACGACATATTTTATTTAACCAAGCTAATGAAAATATTTTTATAAAACAGCAGTTATCTAGAAACTATATCGTTTGCCCCTCCAATATACATATGTATATAAATAATACTTTGTTATACTTTAATATGGAGAAATAATTTTCGGACAAATATTAACTACAAAAGTATTTCAACTTTTTTAATGTTAATTGTACAAGAAGTTTGTTTTGTTTGTTTTTAACTTGGGTACAACAATTTAACTGCAATAATTTCTTTTAAATTATTACAAACTAATATTTTTATGCCATTTATTAAAATTTCGTTTATTCATTTAATTTCTTTGAAAAATATTCATATTCGTATTCGTCTGAATTTGGCGAATACGAATGCGAATATCTAAAAATGACCAAATATTCGGAATTCGAATACTAGTGTCAGCTGTTTCTTTAATCTTACTAATTTTTACTAGTTTTCTCTTCGCGTACTTTTTTCGGCAACAGCTCTTTTTGAGAGTAAATTTTAAAATTTTCGCAGTAATTACTCATTTACAGCATTTTACTACAAAAGTGAAAAAAAAACACACCTAAAGGCTCAGTTACCCGACTGTAACGTAATGTAATGTAATGTAACTCCAACGTAAGAAGCATCTGATCGATATTTGTATGTGAAAAGTAGGTTACGTTACATTACACCTCTATAAAGGCTCAGTCGTGTAGACTGTAATGTAAAGTAACTGCAACATTGGAAACAGCTGATCGATAATTTTATATGAAAAGTAGGTTACGTTACATTACATCTCCATAATCATTTTAATTACTTTTCACATAACAATATCAATCAGCTGTTTCCTACAGTCGGATAACTGAGCCTTAACCATTTTCATTACTTTTCACATAACAATATCGATCAGCTGTTTCCTACTGTTGCAGTTACATTACATTACAGTCGGGTAACTGATCCTTAACATGTTTTTTATTTTCTTACTTTACCATTGCAGCTCGATTTGTAGTTGTAAGAAGTATGTAAAGAAAATAAATGTAAAAAAGCAACAACAACTAAGAATAGAGTGTTGCCACACAAGTATTTTTGACCGGGTGCATTCAAGTTAAAATAATTATATTTGTTTTTCTTTTAATATTTTTAAACAAACATTTTATTTTATTTTTTATTTAAGTTTTTCTTTTTAATGAATATGTTTCTCTTTTGCATTTCGTACATTACATTTAATATTTATTTTAAACAAAAATATTTTCGATAAAAAAAACTTAAAATAAAGTCTAGTAGTTTAAATAAATTAAAATGGCGACCGAATATATGTATATCGAACATATCGAAAAACTACGTAGAAAAAACATAAGAGAATTTTAAAAACACAACAACGAAATTAATGGGGTAAATTTGAAAACGAAAATTAGAGAGCTAGTGACTGGGAAATTAAAATAATAAAGTATTAATACGTAAAATATGTATAATAAATTTTCAGCCTTATTTATAAAAATTATTAAGAACAGATTTCCATATAAAATTATTTGTTTATTAAGCTTTTATAAAGTCTTCATAATTTTTACAAATATGGCATTTAAGGTTGTAAATAAAAATAAGGGAGTTAAAAAAACGGGGCAATTATGAATAAAACTCCCAGGGAAATTTCTCCCTTTTCCAATTAGAATTTTTTGTTTTCCCTATCACTTGCCATTAGTTGGAATTGTTCCCTGGGAAAAATTTCCCTGGGAGTTTTATTCATAATTGCCCTGAAAATATAACAATAAAAACTAATAATTAGCAGCTTTACTGAAATCAAAAACAAAAAATATTTCATTCCTTTTAAGGGCAATTGTAAAGCGAATTTAAAATATACGAAACCTAAAGAAACGAACAAAGAATTATGTACTTAAGACTACAACCATTCTTCTTCTGTCTACTAAATAAAATAATTTCAACCGTCTTTTGCTTTTGCGACGTTGCGTGAGTTATTTTCTGCAAAAAGCTACTACTCGTTAATGTTATCTTACAGACATAAACTTTACTGAAATATACACAATGTATTCTGCGTATACATACATATTTAGACAGCAAGCCCTATTTAACACTCTGCAAGTCTTATTGCTAAGCTGATTATTTTTTTTTTTAGGAGAGAGTGACGAGGGGAAAAGAAACGCTTCTGTTCCACTCGTCGCTCTCTCTCTCCATCAAACTAATCAGCTTAGCAATAGGACTTGCATAGTGTAAACTAGAACTAAGTAAAGTAAACAATTTATTTGGAAACTTAAAATTGCCTTTTCTCTTCTTTTTAAATATATATAATTATGTAATATATTTTCGAGAAACAAGAGCATTAGCATTTACATTTTTCTATAAAGAGTAGTTTTATTAGTAGAGTAGTTCGAGTTGCAATGTTTAATTTTTCTTTTTCTTTTTAAGTATTAATATTTTAGTTTAAATAACATTATTTTTTGCCAGTTTTTGTTTTAATTATTTTATATTATATAGTTTAAATCACATTAACTGCTGTTTTACCTCTTTCTAAATTTATCAGCAAAGTGCGCAACAAGGATCAGTTTTAAAATAAATATATTTTCCATTTGAATTGGTGTGCAGCAGCAGACGACAGGTTTTGTTTTCAACAACTACATGTGATGCCACTGTGTTGCAATAGGTGACGTATGTTCGTTCAGGCGGGCGATTTCCTCGTGCAAGCCATGACCCAACCAATTCAAGTGTATTTTACTGTAGCGGGCGGGACACAATCTCAACGGATTGCCACGTCTTAGACCCTGATCGGTCTCACCGTACTCGTCCAAATAGGGTGGCTGCACGAAACATCCTTTGTTCTTGCCCAAATAGACAATTTGACAGTCACGTATGCGCAGGAAGGGGGCGATTTCTGCACCACAAAAGTATGCGTGGTATGTGCAAGCGCCCACATTACGATTATCCAAGTCCGGCTGACAGCAGTAGGATTGAGCACACAGGATTTCACCACACATTAGACACATCGTAGGGGTTTTCATTTCTTCTCTTTCATTGTTTGGACAACTGAAATCTGATACACTGTTGATCAAGTCGCTGTAGTCGTCTGGCAATGGCACCAGTTTGGGCACAGGCCTAGTGCAAGGTACAATAACCAAAGGATCGCCGGTTCTTTTTAGTTTTGTGGACACGACTTCCAAGTTAGTAATATCATGGTGCGAGGCGAACATTTCCAAGATGGTAGCAAAGGGTGTGGCATTATCGAAATATGACTCTAGCTGGGTGTTAAGTCCCAAATATTTACACATGTTCTCATACGTATCACTTTCCATGGTCGAAAGGAAATCGGGAAATTCCACATCCGTTACAAAATGGAAGAATAAACAGCTGCAACGTAAAAATTCACGCATTTCCATTTTTATGTGATCCAAAATTGTGAAAACCATTTGAGGTGTGAGTAATTCGATTGCCGGCTGCTGTTGTTGTTCTTGTTCCGTTACATCACTCATACCAGCATCGGTATCATCTGCCTGCTGCTGCGGCTGCTGTTGCTGTTCTTGTTTAGTTTCTTTTTTACGTTGCTGCTCTCGCTGTTTCAGTTTCTGTCTGGCTTGTATGTTGTATTTGTTAAAGAATATCGTTATATTCTCACGTGATTTATCTGATAGCGCAGCGTATTCTTCCTCCTCTTCAACATCCATTAGACCATCAGCGGGCAACTCAAATAAAACTACAGCCTTAACAACATTGGCGAGAAAGAAAACTTGTAACGTATAGAAATCCATTAAACTGCCATTGGCAAGAACGGAAGTGTCGCCTGATTGATGATAAAAGGGAAATGTTTGGTTAAACTAAATGAATTTGATTTTCATCATTTGAGTGTTCAATGACTGACTGACAAGGCGGTGTTGGTAGTGGTACTGGTAGTGGTGTATGAAGTTAAAAGCTGTTAAGTGAGAGTGTAATGGAGGCGAAAATTTTTAGGAAGCAAAACAAAATTTTAGCTGTGTGAATTTGCCAATGAGCTGCAAAAGTGTTGTTAAATAAATGCCAATCGTTTGCTAAATTGAAAACTTGCAGCTGATAAATGTATGTAATTTAAAACTAAGACACTTAAGACTACCGTTTGAATTCCCCAACTATTTATACATATGTACAATAACACCATACCTTTCAAAATAATTTTCTAATATCTTTTGTTAAATTATATAACAAATTCATTCTTCTTCTCCAGCTGGGCTACTGTATAATTCGAAACGAAAGAAAATGCTTTCGAATGTGTATGTTTATAAGATGTGAATTCTAAAGCGTTTTCTTTCGTTTCGACTTGCATAGTAGATCTCCAGAATATAAAAATTCTTAAACAATCTACTTTAATACTCTTTCCAGTTCAACTTATTCTCTTTCCCTCAATTATTCGCTAGTTTTTGTTTTTAATCTAGGACGAAACTGTCGTAGTCGGAGTCGGAATACGCCAACCACGATAAGAGCAATTAATTCGTATATAGTTAACATAAAAAGCCCGACACAAATAGTATGAAAACGTTTCGCAATGTTTTAAAATTCAGGCGTTTGTGAAAAGAAACTATGTATTTGTATATGTATGTACTTACTTTCATGAGCAAACAGGACATTTGGCACCATCATTATCGTCGATATCATTTTACTGAAACAATTCCATTCGAGCACTGAATCGCCATTGTGCTTAAATACCACATTCAATAACTCGGCTACGGGTTTTATTAAACTTTCGAAATCAGTTTGTGTTAAATGGGCCACATATAAACAACAGGCCCGTATCAAACCACTCAAGCAACTCTTATGCCGTATAGACATCTCGTCCTTTAAAGGTTTTCCCACGGCTCTTAAATATACCTCCAATGATTGCACGGTATAAATACATGAATGCCACATATTGAGCAGATCTTCATCGTTACGTTTCAATGAGTTAATGTAGTGTTGAACGAAATTAATCCAACTCGATTGTAGCTCTGGACGGGCTATGGGTTGAGCCATTTTTGTGAACTGTTTGGGATCAGTTACAATGTGAGCCTCCTTGAGGGTGGCAAACCACTCGGGTAAATGAAATTTCCACATTATGGCATCTTCACTAATGACCAAATTATTGAGTTTGTCGCTGAAAACGCGTATACCTTCGATCCACAAATCAATGGGATATATTTCATCGCCTTTATGTATAACATTGGGCACCGAGTACTTGGATAGAGGCGCTGTTAGTGGCAATACGGTGTTACTCAAGCAACGACAGTAGGGACACTGAAATTCGGTGCTGGGCGATGAGGGAAAGACTTGTACAGGATGTCGTCTGGGGCGACGCAATTCTTTTGATTCCTCATTATTGTAATATTCCTGCCAACAATTGACATGCATGACATGACCGCAGCTACTGGTGTGTATGGAGAAGGGGAAATTCGATTCGGGTTTAAGAACCTTCATAAATAAAAGAAGAAAATGTATGTGTGGATATAAAATTGGAATCGATGAACTTTGCTACAACTATTTTTAATAACAAAAATTAAAAATTTTAAAAACCCCAAATATATCTAGAGAAGATGTCATATCTTCTAAACGCCTGGACCGATTTTCGTGAAACATCTTTAAGAACCATCTCGATCAAGTCACCTTTCAAACAGAAAAAACTACATCGAAATCAGTCTAGCCGTTTGGTCTGTACGTGGACACGGACAGACACACACTACAAACATATAACACCCCTTTTTTGTAGTCGGGGGTTAAAAATAAAAATAAAATAAATTAATTATCTACTCTAACAAAGTAGAAAAAAGTAAAAAAATTGCAAGTCAGTAACTTTTTCATTATTACTTCTCTGAAGTACTTTGGTAAGGCAAATAATTCATGGCCTTTTGGAAGCTGAATCTATTGCTTCTAGATGGCTCATCTCGAACAAAAAAATGCCTGATTCATGCGCAGCAGCAAATGATTCTCTAACATTGTCTCCCTTACAAAAACGCTTCGGGGAAGTAATTTTCTGTGGGATATTTTCTTTTGCTACTTTTTGTAATTTTTTTAAGAAATTCATCGTTGTTATCTGTTTAAAAATTTTGATTTTTGTTTATGAAGCACGCGACTTCGTTCGCACACAGAAAGAAACTGTAAACGATATTTAAACTGTATTTATGCAAAGTTTAATAAAAACTATAAAACGTACCAAGAGTACGAATTTTTACCCGTTTTATCCCTTAAAAAGTAGCCCTACATTTTAATCTGGACTACATCCATCTAACAAATTTTATCCAAATCCATTAAGATATTTTCGCGTCAAAATAGAAAAAAAAGAAACCCTATTGTTTTCGCTACGATGTCCGTCTGTCTATCACAGACTGCTTCCTCGAGAACCGTAAGAGCTATAAAAAAATTAAATAAATCTCTCAAATGCAAAAAAAAATCAACAAAAGTAAAAAGGTCGCCAAAAAACTACAAAACCGCCAAAACTCGAAAAAAAATTGCCAAAAACAAGGAAAAAATCGCCGAAAACTGAACATATCGCCAAAAACCGAAAAGACCGGCAAAATTAAAAAAAAAATGTGCTAAAACTCTAAAAATACGCATATCTTTCGATATGTAACAAAAATACAAACTTTCACATTTATATTAGCAGTAAGTAGGAAAGATTATTCAGTCTGGTTGCATAAAACGTTCATCTCGCTCACTAAGTAAGCCTGTAAGTTCTTTGAATTGAGAAATGAGTTCTACCCAATTTCGTTAAATTTTTGTTTTCAGTTTACAATTTAATTATGTACATATTTTATACTTTTCCGGTTACTTTATTCTATTTGCTTTCTCCTTGCTCCTATTTCAAACAAAAACTTTTAGATAATAAATAAAATAAATATCCTCAAATTCTTTATAATAAATAACTTTTATCTTACCTTCGACTTCTGCACGAAAGCAGAATACACCAAAGTGGGACCATCTTTGCATACAGTTGCTTCCTCGAAGCACAATATACAATTATATTTCTCTTCCTCTGGCTGTTGCAGGCGCCTTTCGACGCCCAAGCAAGCAATCGAAGTATAAGCCGCTGCTCCCTCTATACAATTATCATCCTGCCATTCCATTGCAGAGCCAGCATTTACATCACCAGCTACATCATTGGCATTGGCAAACATTTCGGCGTTCGATGTCATAAATTGATTTTGAGCCTTTTGCATTTGAGCTAAAATCTTGGCACGTCTCTCGGCAGCTAAACGTGATCGTTCTTCTTTTTCACGTTTTTCTTGTTCGGCAGTTGCACCGGTATCTGGTGCATTATTGGGATCATCGCTGACAGCAGAAGTACTCGGTTGTTCTATATCATCGCTTTGCATGCGTTCTGTATCTTCTGCGGGTTGTTTGGCTTGCAAGTCTTTGAATTTTTTTATAATCCACAAAATAAAGTCGCGATGGGCTTCAACCTTAAAATAAATGCGTTTATTGAAAATACATTTATTCGATGATAGAAGAAGCCATTACTTACTCTAGAGCTGCGTGATAACTCTTCCAATTTTTGTAAAATTTTATACTTTTGAGAACACTGATAGAAAGACAGGAAAGGATAGTGCTCTGATTCTTCCTCTTGCAAGCCATAGCCAATAAGATGTAGAATCTATAATTTAAATAAAACAAATATTTCAAATTTTATTTTTTATAAAATCTAAAATTGTTTTTAATTAATTATACCTTTTGCAAGTGATTTTCTTGAAAGCTTTTGGTTTTAAGATCTAGAGCTCTTTCCAATATGGTATTCATAAGATGCATCATAACATCGCACTGCAGCAGATTAGCAATTGTACTAAGAACAACACACACATTCTTATTATATTTTAATAAACCATTTCCAAACAAAAATAAAAAAAAACAAACTGTACTCACACAAAAGCATCTGTAAGTTTAGGCAGTTTTGGTGGTGGACAGCATACCAATTCACCTTTATTTTTCCTTCTTAATCTTTGTGTCTCTTCCGATTTGGATTTTTCTTCTTTGGTATAATGATAAAAGTACATATTGTAATCATTATATAGTTCCTCTTTTAGCTCATAGACTCCTTTGGCATCCAATTTTTGGGGCTTCTTAAAAACAGCCACTGAATCTATAACATCTTCCAAGGCCGTATCATTATTCGAGTCGGGCAGTGCTCTATTGAGCTCAGAATGCGAATAGGATTTAATGCACAACAACTGTATGATTTCTTTTTTAGTACGATCCTCTTCTGTAACATGTGCCACTCCAGGCATATAACGCTCCCCTATAACAACAATTAGTAGTTCCAGAAATTCATCAATCATAGACAGCTGCCTTATGAAATCGTCATCTGTGGTGGGCTCTGTCGTTGTATCTTCATATTCTGGCTGTATCCAATCCATTAGGTTGAATTTGTTAAGCAGATGTATTAAATATTGATTGCTTTCGATAAGAGAAGCTCCAATCTGCATGCCCACAATATCACGATCCAACATTTCGGTGCGGCAGCGTACATTGCGATAAAAATACAGTTGATGAAGAAGAGAATAGCCATTGCGACGCCACATGCCCGAATGGACCTAAAAACAAAGCAACACAATTTGTAAGCCATTAATTGAAATGGGAATTGAAAGAAGAATGTTTTCGAATTTTGTATCGTGAGCAGGGATGGACAAGTTGCTACAATTGTACTTATTTTAGAACTATTTTAATGACCTATTTAGCACTATTGAAAATTGTTTCCTTTTATATTAAATGAAAGAATTGGCACACAAAAAATTATGAACTATAAGTAACCAGTTTTGAGCGATGGTTCATGTAAAAGTTATTAAGTCCTTAAGAAACCACAACATAATATATGTACATTTTGCACGAAGGTCTTAGAAATGAATAATAAAGGAAATGAACCGATGTTTTCCGATATTTCCAAAAACTGCTAGAGTAATATTATCCATTCCAAATTCGTCTGCAAATGGTAAAAGGGCATTTGTGTACCAAAGAGCGAAACAGAATATTTACTTCAAATATCTCCAATCGAACCAAAACAAAGTATGGACAAATATAACATAAATGTTAGTTTTTTATTTAGATCTCAACAACTCAATAGTCGTTTGTGTACATTCTGAAATTAAAAATTAATATTACGTAGTAGTATTTATTAATATAATAATTGAATTGCAAAGTGCCTTTTTGAGAATTGTTAAGTTTTTACTCACATACATATATGTACATACAAACGAATATTGCGTACGTTTTTAGTTAATTAAAAAAGAGTATCAAAAAATTAAAATTAACAAATTAGTACAAACGTACTGAAAAAAGTACAATTTTTCTTGGAAATTAGTACAATTTGTAAATTTGATTTCACATCCCTGATCGTGAGAACTTCAACAATTACGAATTGCTAAGTTTGCTAATAATAGGTTTGTGTCTTTACTTTTTGGGTAAAGTTCGGTAAAATGAGAGGAAACTATAATTTCGCTCAATAATACACAAAAATGCACAAAAGTACGGGAACGCGAAAAACCAAAATTTTAACACGAAAATAAACGTCAATGCATGTATGCATATACATACGTATGCACATAACTAAACACATACTTTTGTACATACACACGCACGTATTTACTTACATGATTCAGAATACTTATATAGGTTTTTTATCTTAATTTCATATAAAAACTTATAAAACTTTGTTCACCACTAGTTTCTAAACATTTTTTCATACATTTGTTATTTGTTTAGTTTTTAGGTAAATGTAATTTTTCTTTGTAATTGTTTATTTTTCAACCAGCTGATTGATTTTGTGTTTGCCCAAACCAGCACGAAGAAAAAGTACGGGCTATTTCGTGCAAGAAGAAGAAGAACACTACTCTTACAAAACCTCTCTCATTTACCTAATTTTCGAGTACGGGAACGCTTTCGTGCAAATTGGGATCCCGCGGGATCCCAATGTAGAGTAAACAAACAAACCTAATAATAATAATACAGCCCGCTTATGGAATTTTCCCGGGGAGTTTTTTCTCTTCCCTTGCATTGGTTTTCGGGAAAAATCCTCTTATTCTAAAGAGCCGGCGATTAAGCAAATACTTGAGAGAGTGAAATATGGATCAGCTGTTTAATGTTTACACTTTATTCTGCACTAATGCAAGAGTTCAGTAATAGAAATTTAATAAAAAATTATATGTTTTCATTGCCAGTAATAATGTGTGTTAATATCTGTTTTTACTTAAATAATAAATTAAATTAACAGGGTAACAATTCACTTGAATGCGGAATATCTTTATGCTGAGAAAGTGAGAAATTCCCAATTTTAAAACAAAAGGGAACTATAATGTTTAACGCTTATTTAAACTTTTTGTTCTAAATAAATGCTTATAGCATTATTTTACAAAATTTTTTAGCTTTATTTTTAAATATTTGCCTTAGTTCTTCTCAAAATGTTTGGGGAGAAACTCTTAAAAAATTCTCCCTCTCCATCATATTTAGAATACCTATTTATTTCCCAGGTAGTTTTTATCCCGCGAAAACTTTAATTCATAATAGGAGGAATGGGAGGGAAAAGAGAAAAACTCTCGGCGAATTGTTATTCATAACCCTCATACCTAAATAAGAGCGGCAAGCGTTGCGTTAGCAGCAGAGTACGCATTTTCAGTACATTTAGATGTGAAAATATCATTTGATTGTATTAAAAATACGCACCCTGCTGCTAATGCAACGCTTGCCGCTCTTATTTAGGTATGAGGGTAATTGTTCTGATATGATTAAGAAAGCGAGAAACGAAATTATATTTCCTCGCAACACTGTATTCTAGTATATGGGCGTTTCCACGGGAAAGTCCACTTTTATGTCGCGTGCGACAGCAAGCAGTTCAGCTTGTATTTCAGAACAATTTAACACGGTTTAGTTTTACCTAATATAGAGCAGCTGACGGAATATACAAATATGTAAAGAAGTAAAAAAAAACCTTAGTTTTCTTAGAAAAAAAAAAACAAGCATACTTGTTTTGTGTCGCACGCTACAAACAGTTGACATTCCTGTGGAAATGTCCATATGCAAGTTAAGTATTAATACATACCTGAGCAATCATCACTTGTGTACACAGTATGGGTTCCATAATTTCTTCGGGTGTCCTCTTTTGACTGGTAGCCACCAAATCGAAATTTAAACCATATTGACCCAAATGTAGATAAATACCCGCAAAGAATCTCGATAGAGGCAAATGTATTGACACCGGCTTCGAGGAAACATCATAGATCAAACATTTAGCAATATGTCCGGCCACAGATTTCGGTTCCACCTTAGCCTGACTGACAATAAAGCCATTAAGCAATAAATTGCGCATTACCATCTGATACAGTTTGACCAAGACCTCTTTGTCGGTAGCACACCACTCCAACACCAATGAAATTGTACTGGCCAATTTGATGTGCAAGTTAAAAGCGCATTCCCATTCGGGTTCATAGTCCATGTGTTGACCTGTTTGTCGTGTAACCGATTCCATGCCTTGCATAGCATTCAAAACACGTAACAGACCTTTGCAACCCTCTATAAAACCCTCACGCAATTCACTGGTCCAAACGTCCGGCTTAAAGCTCAATATATAGCGCAAATCGTAAAGTATATAGGCCGCTCTCTTGAAATGTGATAAGGATGATACACTTTTGGAAAAGTGCAGAGTTTTGTTTTGCATAAAATCCTCTATGGATTTGTGGTAAAACGTGTGCAACAATTTAAAGAATATACCCTCGCGGGCGATTAGATAATGTGCAATACTGGGTACCGTAAACAGCTGAACACTTAATGAAACAATAGAAAATGAATGATCATGATCATCGCTTATGAAATCTTGTACAATTGTGGCATAATTCTTGGAGAACTCCTGCGCCAAAGCCATTTTATTATCATATTCCATTAACATGCCAGAAATTAACAGACGATGCCAGCAAGTACGAGCTGTCTTCCATAACTCTACATCGTACTCCAATATATGACGTATGCAATAAGGGGCCTTTTTGTCCATGATTATGTGGGAGAATATCTGACGAAATGTACTATGGCGAACCAGAAACTCTTGGAACCAAGTCAGCAACTGGAGAGCGAATTGCTGGCATGCCACTGCTCTGATATGCAGTACGGACACACGCAGCGATTGATTTGCTCTGCTATTTGGCAGGGCCACATTAGGCGGTACCGATTGTTTTTCAATGGCCTCTTTTAGAGCATTACACTCGCCAAATGAGTCACACTTAACCACGGCTCTTCCCTCCCTATCAATGCTGGCCACAATTTCAGTGGCCTCTTTCTGTTGCACTTTGGCGATTTTCGTTAATGTCTGTATGACCTGGTCGAACGTGTGAGATTCATCATTGTAAAGAACGGTACAGAAATAATCATCGCCCGTACCATCGCCATCTAAGCATTCGAGACTAGCTTTAGATTCAATTTCCAAGTAATTAACACAAAAGGATAGAATGGCCACAAAAGCGATTTCACAGCGTTCTTTGATGGCATCTGTAATAATTGTACTGCTGGTACTGTTTTCCTTGCCTTGCTGCAAATAAACAAAGATTTTTTTTTGCAATTATCATTAATGAAATTGTATAAAATTGAAAAAAAAAAAATTTTATTTTGTGCTAGGAGAAAGAAAAAATATTAAATTTGGGATTTTGAATTCACGATAATTGAGACAATTTGCTTTTCTTTTTTTAACTATATTGTTTGAAAATATGTAATAATCGCCTTAGTCGAGTTAAGGAATATTAGCTTAGTCCTAGTTTACACTATGCAAGTCTTATTGCAAAGCTGATTGATTAGTTTATTACGAGAGAGAAAGAGAGAGAGAGAGGCGAGGGAAAAAGAAACGTTTCTGTTCCCCTCGTCTCTCTCTCTCTCTCTCCATCAAACTAATCAGCTTAGCAATAAGACTTGCATAGTGTAATAAACTAGGACTTAAGAATAAAGTGTCCTGGCGACGATCAAACAAAAGCATCAATCATTTAGTTGTATGCGTGTAGTCGTGTTTTTTGGTTACACGCACGCGTTGTCGTCAGTAATTGATTAGAATCAAAACATTTTGATATTTATATTTTACCCCTGGATTAGTCTTTTAATAGCTGTGTTCGAGTATGCAAAAAAGTTTTTACAAATTTTTACTGAACTTTACTGCATTTTACTAAATTGCGTTCGTTTACCTAAAATACAGCAAATGAGACCACAAATTGAGAGAGTAAAACAACAGTCCTTGACTCAGTACAAGTCGAATTCAGTATCAAATTGAGCAATTTGGACAAAATGTCAAAATTTGCTTGGACATCTTCTGACAGATTCGTTTTGTAGCGCAGCTAACTAAACGTTGTTTTTTGTGTTGTAAAATTGTTGTAGGTAAGAGGTCACCCGATAATGAATACGCTTTGGACTCAGTATTTGAAAATTTTTACTACAGAAATTAATTAGGGAAATCATATAAAATGCAAAAAGAAATTAACTGCAAATATTACATAAAATAAATTATAAATTTATTCTCAAAATTTTCGTGTTATAAAAACTATGGTATCGAGTACCAATAAGAAAAACAAAAGTTGAATATCAAACTCTAAGTATATTTGCAGTCAGCTGTTCGCGTTCGAGTACTTTTCCGGCAACAGATCTTTTTGAGAGTAAATATTTAAATTTTTGCAGTAATTACTCATTTACTGCAAAAGTAAATAACCACACCTAATCTCTTGGGTGTAGCATCAAAACTTTCGAATACACTGCTTTTCCTAAGTCGACTTATAGACTGGTACTCACTATCCTACATAGTCGGTGCACTTTTGAGAAAATGCAACCCTGATTTAATGAGTTGTTATTCGCGGAATTCAATGTTCGTATTAAATTTAAAACCCTTTTAAATATACTACGATTTTAAACGTCCAAGCGTGAGCGATTTTTTCTTCTGTGTTGTAAAAAATTTTTATTGTTCAATTCAATGAGAGATACAGAGACTCTCTGAGAGGATTTGTATGTATCTTGTTCTTCTTTTGTACAAACTTATGGTAAATAAATTCAGTTTTTAGTATAGTAGATGGTGTCGGCATAGTTAATTAAAAATGTATGCATTTTGTTGTTGCCGTGTTTTAAATTTACCACGATTTATCACAGCTACAACATGTAAAATATCTACAATAGCCAACCGTGAATACTGCTATTGTCTTTTCAACATTTTCATAAGCTCCATTAGATCAGAGTTGCATTTTTTCAAAAGTGGAACGATTATGTGGGATAGTGAGTACTAGCCTTAAGTGATTATTACATATTGCCACTGAATTTAATCTTTTTTTTTATATTTTGTAAATTTTAAAATCAAACTTTTTGCATATTTTCAACTTTGCTTATAAAACAAAATTTTAGAGCAACTTAATAAATTTTTAATTCTACCTGATAAATTTCTCTCATTTAAAAGGACAACTTACCAAGTGCTCTTCACAATAATGAGACTTTTTCCACGCCTCTTCGTCACCACAATCACAACAGCCACCGCCACCAGAGGTGGACATTTTGTATTTATGATAGCGATGTGCTGATTGTTTAAAACAATTGACACACAATACGCAGGTGGGATCCATGCCACATTCACGACAGCTATAGGTGGGCTCCCCGATTTTAAACACTTTGCCACATACTGCCGATGTAGCGCCCTCTAAGCGCAATTTTTCCAACACAATATTGGGATTGTCACCCAATATGAACTCTAGAAGAACATCTATAATGCCTTCTTTAGCATCAGCCTCTTTAAACATACATTTTACTGAAAGAATACAATGCAAAAAAGAAGCCAAATGAATTAAATTAATCATATACTATGTACATATGTATGTATTAGGTAATAAGAAAATTTTAATAACAAAAAAGGTAATAAATTTATTTGTTACACAGTGACACAATTAATTTACAATTCATACATAATTGCTATTGGTACGGGAAGTAGCAGTTACATTTGAAAAGTCATTCATTCCTTATATCACTTTTGTTTCTAGTTCCGAATAAAATGAAAAAAATGTCGAATGGTTTGAAGGCGCAAACATTATTAATTTATTGAACAAAGTCACTATATGTACAAGTGACAGACTTTAGAAGTTCGACTGACAATTTTAGTTTATTATCTTGAGGGTAAGGAGAATTAATACCAGGTGGTCTCGATTTGCTACTCTGCGTATTCGCCTTGTATATTTGTTAGTGTAAAATTTCCTGCTGTCAGCATATTTCCTAAGGTTTTGCTTTGATTTGACAGCAGAGAAGTTATGTCAGCTGGCGAATTAAGATCACCTTTTGTGAATTCGCTTTGCTTGAGGGTTACAAATCAATAAAAATATATATCTTAATATATATAAAAATCAAAAACACGTTTATTTGTTAGGGGTGAACTCTTCAATGCCCCAACAGATTTTCGCCTTCCACCCCACAAAATATTTGTAAAAGACCGGCGCGTGTTATTGTATATATTCTGCACCGGTAAATGCTACGCCCCTTTCAGAAATAGTGATTCGTCCGACAGCTGGCGCAATTTTTAGTTTTTTTGTGTTTTTGCACCGTAACTCAAGAACTACTGAACCGATTTTGACCAAACTTCATATTGTACATGCTCTATAGGGCGTGAGTAGTGTTTCTGTGTAGTTTGAAGTTCGTCCGACAGATGGCGCCATATTTAGTTTTTTTTTGTGATTTTGCACCGTAACTCAAGAACTACTGCACCGATTTAGACCAAACTTTATATACATGCTCTATGGGGCGTGAGGAGCGTTTCTGTGTAGTTTGAATTTCGTCCGGCAGATGGCGCAATATTTAGTTTATTCGTGGGCAAAATCCAATTTTCATATTGTACCACCAATGCCATATACAACACTAATGTTTGCTTAGGGCCAGCAACGCGGACCGGGGTCAGCTAGTATGTACATATATAAAACAGGATGTGTGTATGTATGTAACGTATGTATCTACTCCAAAACGGCTGGGCCGATTTTGATGAAATTTTCAGGGAATCTTCAGAATATTCAGGCGGGTGACACTGTGAAGTCTGATTTTTGATTTTCGGTCTGCGGGCGGAGGGGCGTGGCAAAATCCAGTTTTCATATTGCACCACCAATGCCATATTGTATATATTTAGATTTTTTTGCGGGGGGGGAAGGGTAGCGAAGCACATCGGGTTAAGCTAGTACTATATAATTAAACGTTCTTGCTTCTCGTGATTCCATATCAGGGCAATTATGGATAAAATTCCGCGTGAGATTTCTCACTTTTCCAATTGCATTTTTTTTTTGTTATTCCTATTATTTGCTTTTACTTGAAATTGTTCCCCTGGAAAAATCTCAGTGGAATTTTATTCATAATTGCCCTGGCACTGGGCAAAACTTTGTAAGAATCGGTTGCATACGAGTATAAGTACGTAATATGCTAAATTTTTAATGAGTGTAGCCCCAATACACTGTTGCACACGAGAGATCGTGTATTTACAAGATCGAAAGGTATGTACAATGTTTCATTGAAATCGGTCATTTATAAAAGCTAATACGGAGCCCCAGGGGGTCTCAGAGGTCAGAGTGAACAGCTGAAAAACAGTGTTTGTGTATGTGTGTGTGTTTTTAATATAAAATAATTATACTCTAAAAAACAATATAACAAATAATTTAATTTACATTTTTTTTGTCAGCGAAAGTATGAGAGAAACATTGATATTTTTTTTTAAATATGAAAATATGAATTATTAAAATTTGTATAAGATTTAGAAACGTAAAACTTAATAATATGTACATATAATTAAGAAAATCAACAATTAATACTCACAGCTTTTAGCGGTATCTGAAATATAAAAAGAAAAGCATTAGTTGTAGACACAGAATATTTATTTACTTTGGTTTAATTATAATTAGCATAAATTTAAATTATTTTATAAATATAAAGCAATAAAAAGGTAGGTGAATGAATGATTTGATAATAAGTACCCAAAATGAAATTTCTATTATGCAATATGCATTGCAGACAAATTAAAATGAATTAAAATACATATTTCATCTTTATAATTTTGCTTCTGTTTACACTTCCAGATAGTAATCTGTGTTGCAGTAATTATACGTTTTATTAACAATGCAATGACTCAACAAATGTTAATAGTTTTTTTATATAATAATTTACATGCATATACATAATTTGTGAATTGTAAGAGTTTCTGTAGTTGATAAGTCAATGTACTTATCAATAGTTTAATAAAATAAGGTAGAAAATGTTAAAATAAAACTAAGACATTTATTTGATTTTGCAACTAAGCTTAATTAAACGTGTCATAACGATAACTATACAAAACAGCTGTTCAAACCAAACTTTGATTTCAAAATTTGAAAATTGATTTCAGCTATTAAATAGTCCTGTTCTGTAAACCGAATCCGAGTAAATTTCTCGTTTTCAAAAAATTAATAATGGTCCTTCAGACGTGTTTAAAATCATACATGATAATTTTCTTTCAGATATGATATAATGAATCTATTTAATAAAAAAAATTTTAAATTATCTAAAATAATTTGTCGGAGTTAGTTTTCTAAAATCGTGCGATTTCAAATCGATCAGTTTACAGAACAGGGCCCATAATTTCAAAATTACAAAAAGTACAAAATTCTTGTCTATACTGGAAATAATCTAGGAAACATTTTATGAAAAACTCTTCATTCGAAATTTCATACATTTAACGAAATAAATTTATCACTGAAAAAAAAAACTTCGAACATGAAATATATGTACGGAAGTCCCGAACATAAAAAGATAACATTTAAAATGCACGTGTAGGTTATTAAAAAATTTATGGACCGTTTTGTCAATGTCGACATCGTTCGACTTATCGCACACTTACATGCAAAACGAAAACAAATTTTAAAATTTTGTTTTTGTTTCAAAGGAATAAGAAGAGAACATTTTGTTCCCGTGAAATATTTCCCATGAACAAAAAATGTTAAACAAAGTTAGAAAATAGTTCACTTACATTACAATTTTAGGGAAAGGGAACACATTTAACGTGAACTTTTATTTCCGATAAGAATGATTGACAAACCGACCAAATATTTTCCAAAAAATAAAATAATTTTCCTAATTTTTGAAATTTAAAAAAAATTCAAGAATTTTGCCAAAAATTTATTTCGTAATATATGAACTGAAATTTTTCGTTCTTTCGCACTAGTAAATTATTTCATAAAATCTATGAGTCTTGTGTACAAAAAAAAAAAAAGAAAGACAAACTAAAAAAAATCTGCCCTATGTGGAATACGGGCTCACATTCTCCTTATTCAATACAAGCACTCTACCTACTCAGGGTGCCCCTGTAGCTGAGTGGTAGTAATGCTAGCCTCTCAGTCCAGAGGTCGTGGGTTCGATTTCCGCCATAGACCCTGACAAGCAGACAAGCAAATCGCTTCGCGGGTTTGGCTAACTTTAAACTAACTTTAAGCTACCTATTTCGCAACTACTACTGACTGACACTTGGATTACTTTGTTATGTAATCAACCGACTATTTTAACATTGCCATGTCCTAGGCGGTAGTCAATTGTCTCACTCTGCACTACTTTCAGCTAACTAAAGTTGACTTTTTTAAATCACCTGGCAGTCAATAAATTAAAAAAAAAAATTCTGCGGTTCGAACATGTAACATCAGACGTTGTGTAGTCAACGCACTACCACTCGGCTAAGCTGCCGTCTAAAATAACAACAGCAAAATGTTAACATAAAACTGAAATGAGTTTTAAAGTAGCTGAGAATAAATTTGTTGGCTCTCATCAAATTCGATTACGTACTCAACATAAGAATTAATTTTGGGTTTGTTCTGGATGACTTTGCAGCTAGCTTTTAGTCAGTCTAAGAAAAGCTAATTATAAGTTAACTATTTTTGTAGTGAACCACACATTCTCCGACAGGGTAATAATGCTATGTTTGCATGTAGTAGTAGCAAGTTTAAACGCTTATAGCTCCCAAAATACTGAACCACTGGGAAGCTACCCAGAGGTAATTTAATTGTACATTTGTGAAAAGAGCCGTTAATATGATAATACAATCGATACAAAGATACAAGAGGTTTTGTTTAACTAAATGTTTTCGTTCCTTTTGTAAAATTATAAAATTCTTCCCAAAAAAAAAATATATTTCGCAATGTTTACGAAAGTTTATTTTATTTTGCGAATGAAGAGATTACAAAAAAATTTTCATATGTTATTTTCAGTGTATGAAAGTTTATTTTACGAAATTCGTAATTTTAGCGTAAGAAATAATTTATTTTTTTTAATTTCGTAAGTAACGGTAGTAAATTCTTTTTTGTTAAATATAAAATTTAAAACGCGCTTATCCTGCGCGGTACTTTATTTTTTTTAACGAAAAAACTTCGTAGTGAGAAAATAACAAAACATTTCGTTGTAAAATTTTTCGTAGATTTTTTTTCAGTGTATGCTTTAATTAGATAATTCTACAATGTTTCCAAAATTTAGTGAATAATTTTATATAATTTTTGAATTGGATTCAATTTTGAATATTGCAGTAATGAAATTGCTGTTTAAGAAGCACTCATACATATACATAAATATTTTGTGTTTTGAAGTACATAAATACATACATATGTATATACATACATATGTATGTATGTATTCAAACTTTAAGAAATTATTTATACTTTGCCAATATCTTGTACCAACAATCCTGAAATATTACATGCAACATGGGCAAGTTTATGGCAAAATAAGAAAAATCCACTCGACAACTGTTACTTTTTCATTAAAAATTCATTTTTCATCATACATTTATTTATTACCAAAAACACTATTTTTTTTCTAACCGGAAAGTTGTAACGACATCAATGTAATTAATTAATACATTTCAAATCACTTTATGCAAAAAGAAAATTGTGTCTCAAAGTACAATTAAAACAGTAAATAATTTGTTTTCATGCAATAAACTGGCAACAACACCGGTTTTATTTGTGAGATTTTTTTTCCAATTGATTTAAATAAAACAAGTTTAATTGTTAGGTTTTTTTTTTAAAACCAGATAAAACTCAAAAGTAAAGGGAAGAAACAATTTTCACACAGTCACAAACTGACACCACGTTTGAATGTGAATTGAAAACAAACAAACAAAAATCATAAAAAGCGTTTAATTAAAAATTATTCAAATCTCAGTAGCTGTAGCAGTACGAGGGCGGTTCGGAAACTTCTTAGCCTAGCACAAAAAGCGCGGTATAAACAGAAAAAAGTTAAGTGTTTTGGAAACTTACATCTCTGCTATGAACACATGTTAAATTTTGTTTCGATCTGGCAACTCCTTCATATAGAAACAGGTGTCCACAAAAGACGCATCCGCGATTTTTTAACAATGGAAAAATTAGAAATGCGTGGTGTCATTAAATATTTACATAAAAAAGGTTTATCGGGACAAGAAATTCATAATGATATGGTGAATGTGTTAGTTGAAAGTTCTCCTTCATATGCAACAGTAAAAAATTGGGTTGCTGAATTTAAACGTGGTCGTACAAGCATTGAAGATGAACCACGTAGTGGACGTCCAAAAACGGCAACAACAACAGAAATTGTAGCCAGAGTGCATGATATGGTATTAAATGATCGACGAATAAAAATGCGTGAAATAGCTAATATCATGGGCATCTCAAATGATCGAGTTCATTTAATTTTGCATGAAGAACTACAGATGAAAAAGCTTTCTGCAAGATCGGTGCCGCATTTGTTAACAGTCGACCAAAAACGCATAAGAATGAACATTTCTCAAGCTTGTTTGGATCGTTTTAAGCGAAATAAAATGGATTTTAAGCGTCGTTTCATAACTGTTGATGAGACATGGATCCACCACTATACTCCAGAGACAAAAGAATAATCCAAACAATGGACTGAAGGTGGAGGAAGTGCCCCAAAGAAGCAAAAACAATTCAATCGGCTGGTAAGGTTATAGCAACGGTGTTTTGGGACTTCAAAGGTATTTTATTCATTGACTATCTGCAAAAGGGTAGAACAATAAATTCAGAGTACTATTGCAACCTTTTGTTCCCAAATCTAAAAAAAATTCCTTGCTGGCAAGCGTTTTACCTCAAATGAAGATGCAATTACAGTTGTAAACCACTACTTTGAAGACCTTGAGGAAAGCTATTTTAATCAAGGGATAGAATTGCTAGAAAAGCGTTGGACTAAGTGTATTGAAGTTTCAGGAGATTATATTGAAAAATAAAAATATTTTTGAAAAACTAACTATTATCTTTCATTGATAGGCTAAGAAGTTTCCGAACCGCCCTCGTACATACGATATTTCAATATAGTTCAAGGTTAACAGAAAAAAGTTTAGGTCGTCGCACGATTTTTTCCATGCATAATTTTTGTTTACATTCACAATAAAATGTTTATTTTTATTCAAGAAATATTAAATGAAAGTTTGAAATTGAATTTGGATAAAATCTTTATATAAAAATAAAAATTTATTCGCTTATTCGTAGAGAAATGATATGTATTTGGTTTTTATATAATGTAAAAATTTACTAACTGACATCACCGTTGCAACGAAAAAAATTTTAATTTTTTTAATGTAAATGACTGAAATCATAGAAATCAGTGGCAATAAGGAAAAAGTGCTTGAGTCAAATTTAGAGGTTTTTCAGGAGAATACTTTTAATTGATTATGTTGATTTTTTTGAACTATTTATATTTCTTGAAAGGGAGCATATTAACATTAAGAGTCCTGTAAAAAAATTTAGAATATATTAGATCGAAAGTCAAGCTAAACTTTTATTGCAAACTAAATCGCATATTGAAATAAAATAAGTAAAAAGTAGATTTGCTACAACTTTCTGAAAAATCACATAAATAGGTGTAGTATTAAATTGGAAAATTATGATAGCGTCATTATCTCAATTTCAGCTTAAGTCGACTTAAGCATAAATCAAATATTATACTAAAAGGTTTTCGAAAATATTTTTGCATACACATGTATATATCCATACATATGAATAAGTATGTATGTATGTGAGAAAACATACACATTTTTAAGACGTATTTTATTTGTCCCCAAAAAAGTAAATCTGTAAGAACAGCGGGCAGTTAAATGAAGGTTTTCCCAAAATAACAACTATCTAACGAATGATTCTGATAGAGGATACCAGAAGGATATATCGTCGCCCCAGAATAGTTTGGCTCCACAGACATCTCTTAAAAAAATGAGTTATGCTAGGAACACAACTGGGATGAACGACGAATTTTTCGGTGCCAACTTTCGTCATAAAAAATAAAACACGTGTGTGCATATGAAAATGAACACAACACGGCCGTACAACAAAGTTCGTCGTGCGTGACGAATTCTGAGATAGGTTTATTTCTAATTTGTACGCCGACGAACGACTAAAAAACTATTTTCTCTCTCTCACTCTCTGTCTTTGTACACAAAACAACCAACTTTATCAAATATAAGAGAGGAATTCGCTGCGTAAATTCGTCGTTGTTGTGTTTCACACGACGAATTTACTCAGCGAACTCTTATCGACGAATTCGTCGACGTGGACGAAATTCGTCGTTCGTCCCAATTGTATTCCTAGCATTATGTATGCAATATATCGTTACCTTAATATAGAAAGGCCCTGACTCATCATTTTTTTTAAATCGAGATTTTTGTATTTTTCGATACATCAAATACGAGTACGTATACGGAAAACTCGTTTCAAAAAAAATAGCGAGTTAGGGTCTTTCTATATTAAGATAACGATATGTGTATTGAATATCCTCTTTCTTTCTTTTCACGAAATTTATTATGGTTTCAGAGATACTAAGCATTTATTTTGCTCCTTATCAACTAATTTTAGGTTTAATGAGTATTGTTTTGCTGTACAGCCAGTTTAGCGATTGCGTCAAGTTCTTCATACAAAAATGTACAAAGTAAAGTGCCTCTAAATTCTAACAAATCTCTTTATCCAAAATTTTTTACGAATTGGAAAGAATGTTTTTTATTTAATTTTCTACACAATCACAAATTTTTTATGACTTCAAAGAGCATGAAACGCAATTAACGTGCAGCCAACGTTTCATTTTTGCTGATATATAGTATAATATACATATTATGTACATATCTCAGCATTTAATATTTTTATTACATAAATACATACATATGTATGTATGTATATGTATTTAATTATGGTTTTTGTTTTGCCGCTGACTTTTTTTATTTAATTGTTTCCTTAAATAATTAACTAAATTAAGTGTTTAGTAATGGAGTAGTAATTATAAATATGTACGTAGAAGACAACAAGTTTATATTTATAACAAGAACAATTGAGTAGCAATGCAATTATTTTAACGCATTTAAAGTTTCAACATTTTGATTTTGCGGTTTATGTGACTACTTGCAAAATTAATAAGTTAATTTCAAAAAGTTCAACAAACTGTCATTAAAAATGATTTCAAATAGTTTTCAATGATACCTAAATAGTGTTTTCCAATGATCTCACTCAGTCATTTAATGAAAAATGCAGATTGTATAATTTTGAAACAATAAGAAATTTAGCAAACAATTGCTAAGAATTTTTTATTGTTCTACCAAATTTCATTATTGCATTTTCAAAGTTTGTAAGATTTGTCGTGACAATTTCTTTTATTCAATTATTAGATTTAATTGTTGTAATACTTTTAACTAAACTCTCTGTTTCTGCAGACAAATCAAAAATAGCTTGTCGCAGCTTGTGTGCTTATTTGAAAAAAAAAACAAAAAACTTAAAAATAAAAAGTGAGACATTTCAGAAAAGGTGATAAAAAATTTCCAGAAATTTTCCCAAATTTTCTGATGTCTGATCAGACACACATACCATACATACATACCCCCATATTCATAAAATTTCAAATGGATTTGAAATGTATTTTATTTCAAATTTTTTATACAAAATTTTCCTAAAATGAATTTCAAATTCATTTTATTTTTTTATGTATGTATGTATGTATGTACAATATTTATCAGAATGTTTTTAAAAAGTCTTTTATTAGCTTTTAGAATTGTTTGGAAATTCTTATTTTTATATGCAAACGATTTCATTGTAAAGTACTCGAACAGGCCTATTAGGTTAGACTTTTCTCCCACATGCACACACACAATATCGCTACCTTAATATAGAAAGACCCTAACTAATTTTTTTTTTTTAAATCGAGTTTTTTGTATATTGCGATAGAAGAACATCTAATGTATCGAAAAATGGAAAAATGTGGATTTCAAAAAAATAACGAGTTAGCGCCTTTCTACATTAAGGTAACGGTATCATAGACATTTTAAAGTTATTTTTTTACTGAAATTTGGAAAATCATTATCAACTATTTTACAAATTTGAAGCTATAAAGTTTCTGATCGGGTCATCTATCGTTCGTTAAGTATTTTTGCAATGGTTTTGTCAAATATTTTTAATTTATACATACATATGTATGTATATGGGCATTTCCTGGGGTCACGAACGTACGTTCGTACGATTTGATAGCATTTTGGTAGCTCTATGCTTAGTGCAAAAAAATTAATTTCATCGAGTTCAAGTTTTCATATTAATAGTTATAAACATGTGGTCACGAACGTACGCAAAATAGAAGTCAACTTTGGCTGACAGTAGTGAAATGTAAAAATCTGCGAAATGGAACGGAATAATGAAAAGTGCTTAATTTATTTTAAAAGTGTATTAATGTAGGTCTCTATCCAGTATTTACACAATAAAATACCTCTATTGGTTTTTGTTTAATTGGCTTAAGTACCGGTCGCGAATGTACGGGTCACGAACGTACGATTTTTCCATATGTTTTTTTTATTATTATCACTATGCATTTTCATATAAATATCTAAAAAAAATTTCCCAACAAGAAATAGACTATTTTTAACCCCCAACCAAAATAGGGGTGTTATAAGTTTGTATTGTGTGTATGTGTGTCTCTCTCTGAGTCCACGTACAGACCAAACGGCTGCACCGATTTTGATTTAGTTTTTTTCTGTTTGAAAGGTGACTTGATCGAGAGGATTCTTAGCTACGTTTTAAGACAATCGGTCTAGCCGCTTAAGGCCGTTTCACACTATAATACAAGTAGTAATACTTTTGACGAAAATGCATCCCTAATCTAATTTCTGTTTCAAAAATTTCAAAAGACAATAACTCAACATGTCAGAGTTGCATTTTCCACAAAAGTATTAATACTTGTATTATAGTGTGAAACGGCCTTTAGAAGATATCACATCTTCTCTAGATATATTCTTTGTTTTTTTATATTTATGAAATGAAATGAAATTTTAACAACATTTATGATATTTTTGTTTTTATTGAATAGGCCATTAGAGCTATGCTTAACAGTGTTGTCAGTTTAGGGGATTTGTCCCCAAATTGGGGATTTTTCGCGAATGGGGATTACAATTTCGTATTGGGGATCTGTGGATTTTTTGGGGATGATAACCAAATTTTAGGGGATTTTTGGAGATTTATTTTTATAACTGATGGTAACAAGAATGATTTTTGAACTAAGAAGTATGCGTCTGACAAGTCTGAAAATATGTGTTGCAATTCATAGTGAATGTTTTCTAATAAAGAAGAAGTATCAAGGCAGATTAACCAATAATGAACACTAGCAAAACACAAATACGTAACAAAATTTAATACGACTTGTTGGAAGCACTTCTTAGAATAAACACACACTTTAAAAATAATTCTATTTGTTGTGACAAGTTTAATCCTTCTGCTGAAATGGTAAAATAAAACTTTTTAATACAAGTACATAATATGTACAACAAAGTTTGAGGCTGACGAATCAGAAGATTTCGAATCTAAAGTTTTGGAAATGGTTAACTTTGGTTAAAAAATGTTTTGTACTTGTGTATACCAAACTGCTGATGTGTATTTTTTTTCTTTACAAGTTTTAAGCAAGTACAAATTAAATTAATATGAATGTAAATATAGCTATCCATATAAATGCATTTTATTGAATATATCTGCTATTTTTGTCATTATTTTTTAAATAAAATTAAAAATATTAATTTTTTTCACAAAAGAAAAAATTTGAACCAAAAAAACTCAATTTGGGGATTTTTGGGGATAAAAAATCAAAAATTTGGGGATAAGCTCTAGAAAAAACCGGCAACACTGGTGCTTAATTTTAAGTTTTAAATTTTAACTTTAAAATTTCCTTATGGTCGCGAACGTACGAAATTTTGCAACTAAAAAAAACTTTATTTAGCTGTAACACAGAATTTTTTTTTTGATTTACAAATAAGTGACACCGAACTTATTTAAAATGTGATATGTGTGAGATATCCTATGAAACTATCCTATTATAAAAATATAGGTTCTTTTTTATAATTATAAACAATAAACCACGATGATTATCAACATTTCATTTTTCCATCCTGGTTGACTCTTCGGAGGAAATGCCCATATGTATATTAAAATCTTCCTATTGGACTAACTGCCTTATTCATAAGAAATAATTTTGTTTTAGAAATTGTATATAAAACAAATTTTGTATGGAAATCTAGGTTGGGTTAGGTTAGCAGGCTGCAGGTAAGGATGGATGAAATTTACGAGTCCAGCTCACTTGGGTCCTATGCAATGATTCCTATGTGGTAAAGAGAAGATAGTGAGAGAGGGTGATGGGGAAGGGCTAGTGATAGAGAAGACAGCTCAGATTTTTTTTTGCACGCTTATTTGCAGTGTTGCAGCGCCTCTGGTGGTGAATGAGGCGTGTCAAATTTTGAAGCCATGTTTAGAAGCAATTTTAATGGTTATTTTACTTCGCCGATGATTCTGCTACACAATACCGACGAAGGAGGGCGCTCTGATGTTACATTAAGATTAGTGCAGTGCAGTGCCTTATACCTGCATCACTACAACTTTTCCCACAACAACTCATACAAAGGACACTAATGTACATCAGAAAAATGAGTGGTGTTATTTTAATGACTGTCGGAGACTGGGTTTGAGCCCAGGATCTTTGGTTTTGTAGTCAACATGCTAACTACTTCAGCCAACGCCACCCTCTATTTGATAACCTTTTATAATTCAAAAATATTTTTTATGAATAAGGCCTCGTGTTTTTTTCTATCTACATTTCATGTGTACATATGTACATATGCATTACATACATATATGTACATTACATACATATGTATTACATAGGTATGTACATATGTATGTATGTATATACCTATTTCCAGACAATAAAAAATTGTTATTCGTTTTATGGTTTACGTCACTTTGAATTTTATTTTTTCTTTGTCTGGATTTGGTTAGAGCAACGATGAAGAAATAAACAGGTTATGAAATAGAAACTTCTAAGGAGACTTAAAGCACAACAAAATAAGACAAACGAAGCACAACGAAAAGAAGAAATAAAGAAAACATCATTGTTTATAAACACGACGTTAAAATTTTTATGAATTTGCACAACAAATAATCATTTTTGTCTATGGCCTAGCATTTTTGTGTATTAAAAAGTAATAATAAATTAAATACGTAATATACGGAAATTCATGGCTTTTTATGGTGTTGGCGGAAAATCCTTCAAATACATAAAAACGCAAAATTTGTTTTGTTTTGTTTTGTTTTGCCACAACAACATGCAACAATTTATCGAAATAATAAATTAATAGTAACAATTAAAAAAATATATACATATGTATGTATGTATGTATGTATGTAGTGTGTTAACAATTTTTGAACCACCAACAAACCTTAAGCTGCATAATTGAGGTAATAAAACAAAGACTACACTTACATATCGTTGGCCACAAGTAGAAAGGCCTTAATTCAAATAATTGTAGAAACTGTTATATTCAAACTTTAACTTTTTTCCAATGCAGGTTTTAATGAAAATCAAACACTTACGGCCCTATGTATAAGCAAAAATTTACATGAAGTTAGCATAAGTGGCAAAATTGAACATGATCTTAAAGAGTTTTGCCATGAAACTTCACATTAAAAATCATGCTAGGACTTAGGGGTGGGTTAAAATTAGGTAATGCGACAATTTTGAATGTCAAATTGTATGGAGGAACTGGTTAACACCTAATTCATATTCGTCACTCATGCTAACTTCATGTCAATTTTTGCTTATACATAGCGCCGTAAATGTTTGTGACTTATGTGTATTTGTGTGAAATGTATTGGAAATAACTGAAAAACTCAATTTCGCAAAAAATATACGAGTTAGGGCATTTATAGTTGTGTAAATTAGGGATATATGTAACTTTTTAAAATTTTTTTTTTGCAAATATCAAAATTGGCATATCACAGTCCGATACAGCATAAAAACTATAAGGGAAGATATATTTATTTTTTTCGCTAAAGTTAAAAAAGTTCACACACGAACAGCGATGGAGTTAATATAATAATATGTTTGCTTAAAACTAAAAATAAATAAAAAAAAAACACCGTATAAAATTATAAATATAATTTTAGATTGTGTAAAATAATATTTTTGTTAGTTCAAGTCCGTGCTTTAAGTGTTCCAAAATGTCTTTCTTTGGTTTAGAAAAACCAATTGGTGCGTGAACTTTTTTGAGAAAAATTACAAAATATTATGATTTTCGTTGTTACTAGGACATGGTGCTATGCCAAAAAATTGGTTATATCCCAAAAGTACATTCATGTGTACATATGTATGTATGTATGTAAATTTATGTATTAAAAATTTTTTGCTGCTTTTCTACTACTATTGGACACTATGCCAACACATACTCGAAGCAGGGCAGTTTGAAATTAACAAATTTGACAAGACCTGAAACTTATATATATTTAACTTTAAAACAAGGCTTTGACAGAGCGGTAGCTATAAGCGATGCTATTATACTGACCTACAAGTCACTATAAACTTCTGCTAGTGATTTCTTGTAAGATCGTTCGAAAGATGTCAGAGTGAAAGCGAAGATAGAACTGGCGCGCTTTATAGCAAAATTAATATTTGAAAATGTCTTGCATTCCCTACGAATGCGAAATAAAAAAGTATATTTTCGCTTACGACAAAATCGAAAATAAGGCTCGATATGTCCTTCCTTTATAATCAGTATTAATAAACTAGGCGCCTCTTGTGTACATATGTACATATGTACATACATATGTACATATCGTCATCTTAAATGCAAACGGACGTAACTGCACTAAAATTCGAAATGGGATGTTTGATTGATTATGGTTAATTTTATCAAACTACATGTTCACGCAAATATTTAGACCTCTTTCGACTTTATTAAAAAATATTCAAACTTACGTAATTACGAATGCATCTATTTTTTATTGCAAAGAACATAATTAACATAAAAACTTAAATACCTATCTAAAAAGGAAATAACATACATATATGTATGTACATACATAAGTAATTTACTACAAGTAAATTTCGAAGAAAATTTTCAAGAATACTTTCAGCCTTATTTATAAAACTTATTAAGGCTTTATAAAGGTTGTTTTAAACAAATTTTCATTAAAAATGTATTTACGTCCGTTTGCATTTAAGGTGATAATATGTACTTATGTACATTATTTTAAGAATGTTGAAATACATAAATTTTATGTACATATTAATTTCACAATCAAAAATATTTTGTTAGTGACGTATGCCAATACGCCGAACTGATAAGCGCTGTTAGAGGAATCTTACATAAATACTGTCCAGAAATGGCATTGCTTATACATATTTGTCATTACATACCTCACATAAAGTTATAGGTATCACTTTGTAACTTAATTGCAAAAAAATATTAAAATTAAACCTTAAATAAAAACCACATTCAATACGACAAGTTCAATACAAACGAAATCAAACCATCATTTCGATCTCCACTTTATACCTATCAAGTTCAATGAAACAAAAAATTGTGGTTAACAACTGTTCCTTTTTTTTTGTGAATTTGACTAGTATTATAATTGGATATTTAAAGACTTATTTCTTAACTTCAGTGTCAAAAAACTGTAAAATGGAAAGATAAAACTTATGCATTAAACACATTCGACACAGCAGGCTACGGGCTACAATCTGTCAAAAATAGAATACACACATTCTTATGGTAACAATTATTTTAACGACAGCAGGCTACACGACTGCACGACTTCCGTTGTAGCTGTCGCCAACTTTAAACTAATTTCTATTTCTCTGGCTACAATGAGCAAATGCAGTGTTACCAGTATAATACAAAATGGTGAATGAATGATATCGTACAATTATTTCATACTATTTACTAGAAACAATATCCAAAAATTGATGTAAAGAATAAATTGATTCATTATTGTACTTTTATGTGAAATAAGTACATTTTAAAAGAAAAATTAATTTTTATAAATGCAAAATATATGAAAGTGGCAATACTGAACTATGTATTTGTACTTGAATATCAGCTGCAGATGGTGCTGCTGCCGTCTCCAAAATAATTAAGTAGCTGGCTACGAGGCGACAAATGAAGCTAGCGGCATTTGAAGTCGTGTGTTCGTGTAGCCTGCTGTGGTGAATGTGTTTAATGCAATAGGGTTTTTAAAGTAGCTACATATATGTATGTATGTATGTATGTATGTATATATTTATTCATGTATGCATATACAATGTAAATTGTATATGCATATACATACATATTTATGTGGGTATCTAAGTATATTGCAAATATAAATTTATAGTATAGCAAATGCGTGTGCACACAATTATAGATACTCATATACTATGTACATGCATATGTATATATGCAGGTGCATGCATGCAAATTTGCATTTGTACGTACATACATATATGTATAGTTTTATTTCTTTATATATGTATATACATACGTACATAAAATTTGTATAAGGTATATGTATATAACGGTACTTACCCACAGCATTATCATGTTGGAACTCAAAATATTTTCTCGATTCTTTTTGAAAGAATTCTATGAAATCCTTTTTCTCCAATGTACCAGCTAAATATTTAACTCGCCAATCTTTTAAGGGTGTCTCGGAGGCTGGAGTCGGTGGAGCCACAACATCATCCGAAAAGCTATCCATATTGATTTGACTTTCACAGAAGCTTTGTTTGGTTTTTTATATGTATGTATTATAAACAAAATCTTATGAACAGGCAGTTTTTTATATTATTTTTTATTCTGACAATTTATTACGACTTGTGCTTTGTGCATTTAATTTTTCTCTTTAATAATTTTTGTTTCTATATTTTTTCACCACAGATATAACCAGATATGGCAGCACTGACGTATGTCAAACGCCCATATCAGATTTTAATTAACCCCATTTTTCGAAGAGTTAAACTCTAGGTGGCATCCTGAAAAACAATGCGATAGAAGAAAAAACTATACATTACCAAGAATTTTGCCAAAAAAAATGTAAACAAACAAAATGCAAAGAAAATTTTTCATTTTTATTTAAAAAAATTTAATACATAAAATTTCAATATTAAATGGAATTTTTTTAAGTTAAAATACTTCCCAACGTGTTGGCTGATCATCAAAATGGTAAGTATAAGCTGAAAAACAAGAAATAATGTTCGATTAAGTCTATATTGGATAAAGCGTTTGTTGACTTACAGGCAGAAGCAGATGTATGTTCCCAAATTTTATTTTTGCTAGAAATCCTGCCGCCGGGTACAATTTTTATGAAGGTACGTATTCCTTAACATGCAAAAACCTGAAATTTAATAACAAATGTTATTTAATAGAATCATTGTGTTCATTTTGTTTACGTACCATGCAACACCACAAACGTGTCAATCAAAACTGGACATCTTAACGAATGTGGAAGTTGGTGCCTTTGGCCTTTGGGAAAAAAAACGAGATGAACCTATAGCTCCAAGGTGCAAAGGAATGTTAATCATCGGTAAGTATCAAACATCTGAAAAGATAAATATCAAAATATTTAATTATTTTATACCTACATAGGTAAAAACTGTGCAAAAAATAACGAAGGAGAGGAAAATGGTTCTGTCCTATTTGTATTTGTAACTACTATTTGAATTAAAATTATATTTATTTATATTTAAAATGTATTCCAAGTACATTAAATATTATCATAGAAAAATTTGTGTGGTGCCCGTGTATTTTGTCAGTAAGTTGCCTTTGTTTCGTACGGTACTGTATATCTGCCGGCCAGACAATTATGTTGATGTGTATTTAGAAATACTGATTAAGGGAGTTTTTCTACTTTCCAAAAAACGAGCAGAATGGAATATTAAAAAACCACACACAGTATACAAAAATACAAATCACATAATTTACTTATGTATGTACATACATATGTACGTAGAAATGATGAGACTACATACGTATGTATCTATGTACATACATTGTTGTGTTTCTGCCGGCCAAACAATTATGTTTATTTGTTAAATATTTCACAAACACTTACCTTCTTGGATTTTTCAGGAACTGGTAAGATCCGCCACATTTGGTAAATCTATTGTTCATTCACTTGAGCTAAAATAAATATATATTTTACTTTTAAAATTAAGTGTTACAAAAAAGTGTTAGCAAAAACAAAAAACACATAATTATTCATTAACTTATATACATATGTAGATACTTATGTGTCTGCCGGGCAGACTATTATGCGAATGTGTGATTGGAAATGCTGTTAAAGGTTTTGTTTTCTTTATTTCCATACATACAAATGCGAAAACTTATAAGTGTCGAAGTTTGTTGGTATGATAGGAAGAAAACCTAGCCACACACATTTGAAAAAACACACAACACAATTATGGTTCTGCCGGCCACACCACTATTAGGTGCCAAATACTGTTTAACATAAATCTGTTCCAAACAGTATCCGGCACTCATTAAATAAATGTTTTCATGTTTTGCAACACTCAGAATATCACAAACACTTATCTTGTATGGTTCATCGGGAATCTATAGAGCTTCTCCAAATCTTGGCAGCCTATTATGGACTTACGGCTCCCCTATTATGGACTTACGGCTCCTGCAACAAGTAATTTAAATTTATGTTTGATAATTGTTATCTACAAAATAAGTACTTTTTTGTTATTTGTTATGTGTTTTCGGCCGGGGAGAGATGGCAAAAATTTATTAAATTTAGTGTTTTATTAAAGTAAATTTAAGATTTTAAAAGTGCTGTTGAATTTATGTTTTGAATGTTATGATAAAGTTAGGATTTTTGGAATTATTGTGAAAATTAAACACTATTTAATTAAAAAATTTTATATTTTTAAATAAAACTATTTGTAACTCTGTTGAAAATTAAGTGTTATGTGTTATTAATAAATCAGGAATTTAAATTTATAAAAATCAATTGTTTTAATACATATATGTTAGTACTCACTCTCGCAATTTTTTTACAATTTCTGGATTGGTAAAAATTATGGAACAATGCATATCTTGTTACGGCCAACTCAGTTCTTTCTCTTAGTTCTTTGTTTGGTTGTATTTACTGCGACTAAATCGCGGTTCTACTACCATAGTTTTGGGATTCTCTTTATACCGGCCAGCTCGTCCAAACTCGATTGAAGTCTTTTTGAATATTCGGTTGCAATCTAATAGCACCTAACAATTGAGGAAGTACAAACAAAGACCTCTGGACCTTCTTCTTCTAAAAAATATAATAAAATTTAAATCGTTAATATAAATCTACATATCGATGGTCACAAGTAGAAAGGCCTTCGTTACAAAAATTTATTTCAATATTTTAAAAAATAACAATTTTACAAACAGTTGAACAAAGCAGTTGCACTGTCTTGTTACTGTTCCTGTAAAGTTACAGTTATATGCGTTAGGGCATTTTTATTGTGACCATCGATATGTGTCCTTAATTATGAAAGTGCTCTTAGTCATACATATCGTCGGTGTTTTATCTTACTGACATATCTAACATTTTTAAAATTTTGCAGGATACCAACTTTTATGATTGTTTTCTACATGTATTCTTATGGAAGCGTATGAAATATTTTTGCTGTTATAGGCTCGACAGTAATGTGGACAATGTCTATTATGACTCATAAAGTCTAATAGCGGACTTAACTAATTTTTCAAAATGATGTCAGTTAGGTCAGTTAGTTAAAATAGCGACGATATGTAGTATGTAATTTTTGCTTCTTTTATTATTTTGTTATTAAAAATACATATGAAGTTGATTTTTTTTCGACATTATCTTGTCTAGATCCATCATGTTTTGCTTGAAACAGCATCACCTCGTGTAGGATGTGGCTCTTCACCACGCATGATGGTCTTGAGTAAGGAGAAGCTTAAATGCAACCATATGCATAATATATTTCGCTGCACTCACTCCTGGATTTAACGAAAATATTAACAAATTTAGGCTGTTTACCTAACTTTTGCATAATTTTCAGATTATCCTTGATGCCATCCCAGCAAACAATATTACAAAAGTTTACAAAATTACTCTTAAGTAAAAAAACTATTTAATTCATTAATTAATTTAATTCATTCATTAATTCATTGGTAATTTAATAAGAACGAGATTGATACAAAATCATTTTGTTTTATATCAATCTTGTATGTTTGCTGGGACAATTAAATAATACAATTCAAAAATATATGTATATAAAACTTAAACATTGAATTTAACACATTAAACAGTAAAGCAGAAATTAGAAATATACATATATAAATTTTTGCTTACAATTTGGAAAACGTGTGGTGCATGTATAGTTTTATGTGTTGTGTTGTGTTTAAGTTTTTTTTATAACATTTAATATTAATAGAATCAGTGTTATATTTTGTTAGTGTTGTTTTAGTATGTGATGTATTATTAGTGTTCTTTTAGTATTTGATGCATTAGTAAATAAATAATAAGAGTAGCAAATTATAATACAAAATAAATTATTAATAAAAAATAAATAAAAGCAATTAATTTAATGTATTAAAGCAAAAAATGAAATCCGGAACTAGGTTTTTAAAACAGAATTTTTAATAAAGGAATCAATGAATACAAAAGTGTATTTTAATTTCTGTACGTTTAGTAGTCCTACTGATAAACTCAAATTTATTTGTTAGTCACGCATAAATATTTTTGTTTGAAAGTCGGTTCCTTCAGCTTTGCATTGAAGTATTTAAGAATGAAATATATCCTAATTCTAATGAAAAGGTTTAAAATGTCATCATGATTTACTACGCTACAACATAAATAAGGCTTCTCTTTGATAAGTTCGTTGAAAATAATTTGTCGTATACCCTGTCGGTGGCAGTTTGTGTTAAATAAATCATGAAACTTATTTTCTAGCGTCCTAAAATAGTCGACGAAGCCTTCTGGGGGTTTTGTCAAATGACATTTATCGAATTGTTTGTGGTATGTAAAATAATAGTCATTGAGTATATCTTCGTCGGGTTCAAAGTTCGGTAAGGGATTAGAGCAGACGTGCATTTGGTGCAATTTGTAGTAAAAGTACCCACATATATATACAAATGCATTTCTTTCTAACACTAAGCTTTCCTGCCTATCAATGTTATTATCATGAACGTCCGTCTCTCTAATGGTAGGGCATGGATTCGGCAAAGCATGAAATTCGTCCCATTGGGTATTATTTTGGTCAAAACTGTAAGCTGCGTCCACAATTGAAAAGTCCAAGATTTGGTCCTCTGCCGAAACGCCCTCACAATTGCCATTTACGACAACGTTTACGTAATGAAGGCCCCAACGTTTTTGGAAGGAGCTCGAAAAATTTCTTGGCGTTATTCGGACAGAGTTTCCAGAACCTTTTCGAATTTGTCCAAAAAAGTGTTCTAAATGGTCCTGTGTTAGTCTACGTGTCTTTAATCCTTGAAAACCTTCATGACTAAGATATGACCATAGACTTTTTAAGGCCGAAATGTTAATAAGCCAACCAGTGATGAATTTAAAAGTCTTGGTTATGTCAGTTCCCTTCTCATCTATGACTTTAAAACTTCTAATTTTTTTTGAGGCCTGTCGCAAAAGTTCTAATTGGTCAACTGAGCTATTGAAAACTACGCTTTCTGCACGACTATTAAATATGTCAAAGAGGTCATTGAAAAATTCTAAATACTCGGCCGTATTTAAATATGTGACGAATTTATTGGGATCTAATCTACCTGAAGCTTGCAATGTGCGCATACCCTTAGCTACAGTCCGACTTAAAACCTGGGATGCTAAGTCAACTCTCATTCGTTGGAAGTTATTAGGATTAATGTGATCCGGACTTAACTTAGGAGCACATTTTAAAGAATTCGAAGAGTCCCTGTTATAAAAGTGAATAACGTCTTTCCACGATACTAGTTTATTATTAAAATATATTTTGTGATCTAAGTTAAGAAGACAATTTCGCGCACTTTTCAACAAATGTGGACTATCATGCATGAAATATATTTTACTATCGTTAACTACAAAATAAGGCCGATGCTCACTAACTCCTACGATTTTCGAAAAATTAACAAAATTGCCACCTTGGTCGCAAACGAATTGGCAAGGCTTTAATCCTATTAACTGTAATTTAGATATTGCCTCGAAAATGTATTTTTTCATTACATTACCCTTACAACTACCATGTACAAAGAAATATGACACTGCTTGCGACCAACTATTGCCACCTATACCGCTTGCCATTATGACCATAGCACCAGTCGCTAAATTTCGTGAACGATTTTCGTCCCCGAAATCCTGTAAACCTATTATTTTGTCAGTGAACCTATTATATTCAAGGAAGGTTTTCAAAGACATTTCGTCGCATGATACACTTATGTATTTTTCTTCCTCTTTAAAATCACGCGCACGTAGCTTTAAAGCTTCAAATGTCCCACTTAAATTTCCGGGAGTTTTTGGCCAGTCTTGTACAAAACGACGTAAAGTTCTTACATCGGGCCAATCTAATAATTTCGACAAATAACGATAAACTAACGGAGATAGAAAATTTACCGCGAGCGCAATTAATTTTAAACCAAGGGTATACCGACGACTTTTAGAAGATCTGTTATGATTAATTAAACTATTTTCTAAGCATACCGACATGGAATTTGATATTTTAGATGACATATCATTTTTCTTCTTCAGCTCGAATTCCAATTTTTCTACTTTTTGTTTATATTTATCTAATTGTTTAGATAACCTAACATTAGCTGCCCTTAACTTAGATTTATTACGTCTTTCCTTTAAATAAAGTGTCCTGTAATGGTCGAGTGCAGTTTTGAGTGTCTTTAATTTTGAAGAGTATTTTTTTTTGTCACGTGATGTCAAATTTTCTCTTATGTATTCGTCATCTTCCAACACTAGGTCGGCTATGTCCTCGTCGTCAATCACGTCACTACCTACTGCCTCATACAAACTATCTTTTGTCAATTCTTCATTCGTTCGCATGTCTACGTTTTGTAAATCTTGTCCTAAAACGTTTTCATTTAGCCTGTCATTTAAAATTGGAATTGGAGCTGAATTTGAAGATATATTTGAACCTAGTTCCGAGTATTCATTATTTGGTACAGCAAATTTAGAAATTTTATTGCCAAAAATGAACTCCTCCGAAAAATGCCGACTACATGCATACAACCGCTTTGTGTTAGATTCAACGCATAAAATGCGAAGCCATTGAGCACGTCTAAAAAATTAAACAAATTTGGAGATTTAGTGAGGGTAACTTATTACGTCAGGAGTCATGATTAATTGTAATGCACTTTTATTTTAAATTTTTACAATTTATGCTTTATCAATCAATTTATAAATGTAATATGCATTTGTATAAATATGAATAAAAGAACAGTACATTTAATAATGATATATATTAGTCTATGAAACAATACATTAATAATAAAAATATTAATTATGACCAAAAACCACTCAGTTGGAATAAAATATTAGTGAAAGAAAAGAGTTTTAGTAAAGTTTTACTAAAAACACATTAAGTTATTTTTGGATTTTTTTAAATTAGTAATGTTATAAATATATGTAACGCTAAAATATGTAAATAAACTAAAAACAAAACATTAAAAAATCCCCAACACCATTACGTGAAACAAAAATTTTTTACATTTCACTTTTTTTTTATTGATTTATAGGCTGGATCTACTTGTGCATCAAATGTCAGTTCTCTACCGCAAATGTCAATTTTTATGGGCGTAAACACCCCCAATTTTTTTTACTTAAAAGTACTTTCAAAAAAAAATTTTTTGGAAAAAAAGTACCTTTTCAAGAAAAGAACTTTTTTCTAAAAAAAAATTTTTTTTAAAAAAGTACCTTTTGGAAAAAAAGTACTTTTTGGAAAAAAAAGTACCTTTTGGAAAAAAAGTACTTTTTTTCTAAATAGTACTTTTTCTAAAAACTAATTTTTTTTAAAAAGTACTTTTTAGAAAAAAAGTACTTTTTGGAAAAAAGGTACTTTTTTAAAAAAATTATTTTTTTAGAAAAAAGTACATTTTTTCCAAAAAGTACTTTTTTTCTAAAAAGTACTTTTTAAAAAAAATTAGTTTTTAGAAAAAAGTACATTTTAGAAAAAAGTTCTTTTTTCTAAAAAATAATTTTTTTTAAAAAGTACCTTTTGGAAAAAAAGTACTTTTTGGGAAAAGGTACTTTTTTAAAAAAAAGGTACTTTTTTCCAAAAAAAATTTTTTTTAAAGTACTTTTAAGTAAAAAAAGTACTTTTTTCTAAAAAGAACTTTTTTCCAAAAAATGAATTTTTTAGAAAAAAGTACCTTTTTTTACCTAAAAAGTACCTTTTTTCCTAAAAAGTATTTCTTCTTAAAAATAATTTCTAGAAAAAAGGTAATTTTTCAAAAAGCACCTTTTTATAAAAAGTGCCTTTTTCCAAATACATATTACTTTTTTCTAAAAAGCACACTATACGACTTAATTATTATTAACTCAGATGTAAAATGTTTTAATAATATGAATTCGCAGGAATTTAAAGTTTCTAACATCGTTTCCTGCATTTACCCTCTTAAGTACTTTTCTTGGGCCTTCCGAAAATACATGAATTCTCTAACCTTTAAAAGTATACATATAGAACGGTTGTTTCATGTTGCATTAATGTTGTGGTTTTATCTGCAGTTTACTTAATAAAGCCACCCACATTAAAAAAAAAATTATTATTATTATTATTATTATTATTATTATTATTTTTGTAGGCATTCATACTAGAAAACGAATTCGCATTTTAATTTTTAATATTGTTATTTCCTGAAAAGAAAATAACTAATATTCTCAACCCATGTATAGAGATTGTGCAGAACAATAGCAACAAAATGGAAAATGTCATAATTATCAATAAACTCTTTGATATATCGCTATAAGAATCTAAAAACATTAGATAAGCGGCTGTTACTTATTTAAAAGTGTAATAAAAATATATTTCTAGTTTGCTGATGGATAGGTCGGCATAATAATTACGTATTGAGCAGTTTTGGGTACCACCACGAAAAACGTCCGCAGCTTATCATAGCTAAATGCATTTCAAATAATCCAAAAGCTCGTTTTCTGTTCCTACTGAGGTTATAATATCTCGAAATTTTAGTGTGCATTATGGTACAACTCGAAACCGTGCCAGAGAAAAAGTTACATACTAAGAAAATACTATAGTTGACCAAGAGATAGATATTTAAAAAAAAAATACAGGTAAATCTTGTATTTAGTTCATACAATTTTATGTATTAATTTTATGGATTAATTTGGTGCTTTTGTTATGTACAGTTTCATATCAAAGTCTGGACTATTTTCGATAACTTTCGAAACCCCAGTTTTTTAAAGAAATATTTTATTCAATACGATACATAGGGCATATAAATACAAATAAATTATGCTTAAGAGTTTTTGTTGCTTATGATGTATATTCTGAAATAATCGTCTCCGTTTATTTTTGCGGAGTTTGCTGTTTTTGTTTTGCACAGTAAGTACTGTATGTACATATCTAATCCATATCTATGATGCAATTAACATAGTAAACAAAAATTAAAAATTTAAAAAACGCAAAATATATCCAGAAAAGTTATAATATCCTTTAAACGGTTGGATTGATCAAGTCACCTTTTAAAAAGAAAAAATGTAAATCAAAATCGTTCCATCCGTTTGGTAAGTATTTGAACTAGAGATGGGCGCGTGTCGTGTTTTTTTCGTGACACGAACACGCACGACTCAACACGTAGTGTTCGTGTCAGAAAATCTGATTTCGTCCGTGTTGTGTGGTTTCGTGTTGGGAAAATTTGTTGGCGTGCGTGTTTGGTACGTGTTGAACATCATGGTTTTCATGTTCGTGCGAGTCGTGTTGGAAAAATTCCACACGCCCATCGCTATGTGAACTCGTGCAGACACACAGACACTGCAAACTTATATCACCCCTGCAGGAAATCGAATTAGTGTCCAACTGGTATTTTACTAGTACAGAAACCACCACCACTAGTTCCCAACAGTAAACTTTCAATAACATCTTAATGCTCAAATAGGCATTGAGTGAGTTTAGAAAATTACTACTGCCATTGGTACAAGTTTAGTACTAGTTAATTACAAGTTCTTTTGCAAAGAAAAATTCTACAAAATTGGTGGTTTTATTCCTTTGTTACCCAGTGACAACTGCTAGTTACAATTCGCAATTATTTATCCAAATTAGATAACTAGATATTTTCGTTTTGGGTTTTCATACAAATTCTACTTATTTGGAAATAATTTTTTGCTTTCCAAATGGAATCTGTTTTAAAATAATGTTAATTTATATTTATAGTTTAGTTAACTAATTTAATTTGTACTGATAGTAACTATTTTTCATTTTTCTCATTTCATAAATGTATTCAACTAAAAAATTAATATTTGAAAGATAAAAAAAATTTGATACCCATATTGCCTATATTAAAAAACAAATAAAATATAGCGCGATTTTCGCGTTTTATGCAAATAATTACAAAAAAAATTAACTGAGATTATTTTAAAACAGATTCAATTTCAAAACATTATTTTTAAATACGTTAAATTTGTATGAAAACCCGAAACGAAAATATGTATTTAGTTAAATATCTCAATTAGTAGCTCGCAAGTGGTCAAGTTTTATATACCATTGGATGCTTCTTAAAAAACTCTTTTCGATGATATCAAATTTTATTTATGTTGTCTTGGAGCAAAGTATAAAAAAATTCGAAATACTGAAAAAACACCTTTTTTAATAATGGTCCAGCTCGCGGATGGTCAATGCTAGAACCAAAATATTGTGGGAATCATTATAAAACATATCAAGCTTTATTTTCAGAGGGGTAACAAAATCACTTTTTTCACTTCCATACAAGTTGAGTCGCTCTAATGTACATATGTGTAACGAAACTATTGTACAGTTTCTGTTCCTTATTAAAGTTATATATGTGAATAAAGGTTCTGCCTGGGCTATTTTGTGCATAGAAATTGGAAGAAATATTTCCATAATACATGTTTGGGAACAAATATACTTTAGGTCCTCCTCGCATAAATAAATAAAAACTATCCTATCCGATACAAAATTGAAAAATAAAAATAAAAAATTAAATGAAAAAATTGGCGGCAAGCCTTCGTTCCTGAGTTATGGGGCTTTAAAGTTTTCATATAGAAGTGTGATTTAGCATTGTACCTATTTCTGTATGTAAAGGGCCAATATTGGTATCAATTAACAGAAAGAATATTTAGTAAGTACCGCCGTGTTGGGAAAACCCATGGTGGAGAAAATCCTTAAGCCCACAATAAATTATTAAAGATCATCTCAAAAGTTTTTAAATGATACCAATAATGAATGTATTGGATGAAAAATACAACAAAGAATCACAATTGTATACTGGAACTTTGAATGCCTATAACTCGGGAACAAAGGCTTGCCGCCAATTTTTTCATTTAATTTTTTATTTTTATTTTTCAATTTTGTATCGGATAGGATAGTTTTTATTTATTTATGCGAGGAGGACCTAAAGTATATATATGCCGTGATCTTGTGAACACTGTTTAAGGGTTGGTTTCCTCGATTTACATACATACAAAGATAATGAGCTTAATTAATTTCAAATATAACAAAATTTGAATGTATGTTAAAAAAAGGAAACCCCACTTTCAGTGTTAGCAAAAACACATAATTAACTTATGTATATATGTACATACATACGTGTTTGTGTGTCTGCCGGGCAGACCCTTATGTAGATGTGGAATTGTAAACACTTAAAGGGTTCGTTTTCTTTATTTCCATACAGACAAATATTAGCATATTTATTAATTTCAAATATAATGAAATTCATCTGTATATTATAAAGAAAACCAACTTACAGTATTAGCAAAAACACAAAACACATTACCAACTTATGGATGTACATACATACATATATATTTGTGTGCCTGCCGGCCAGACCATTATGTGGATGTGTGTTAAGAAAGACTGTTGAAGGTTTTGTTTCCTTTATTTCCATACAGACAAATATGAGCACTTGGAAATTTCAAATATAAGTCTGTATGTTAAAAGAAAACCTAACAACACACAGTATTCGATAAACACACAAAACACTATTGCAAACAACACACTTCTGGGTCTGCCGGCCACACCTTCATTGAGTGCCAATACTGTTTATCAAATATATGTGCGTTCCAAATTCCAAACAGTATCTGGCACTCATTGAATAAATATTTTCTCACTTATAAATTCAAATACTAACCTTTCGGGATTCTTCGGGAACCTATGGAGCTTCTCCACATCTTGGCAGCCCTTTATGCACTTTCGACTCCTGCAAAGAGTAATGGGAATTATTATTTATTAAATTAAATATATAAAATAAGTACTTACATGTTTATTTTCCTTATAATTTGCTTAATACAGGATCTGGAAAAGAAATTTATAATTAATAAAAGTTAAAAAAATATAAACAAAACAACTTACCTCTTTGAAAAACTGCAATACAATGGCCACAACAATGGCTGCTGCCATAAAATTTGGGGTGGAATGCAGGATTGCATTCATGAAAAGGCGCGAATTTATGCATTTTTTCCATAAATTTGCGCCTTTTCATCATTTTTTTAGGAAAAACTTCAATTGAAAATAAAATTATTTCAATTGACGTTTAACCTGTTGAAATGACAAAGAAAGACATATGCAAAACAATATCATTCTGTCCTTTAATTAATATGGGGTTAAATGATATTGCCACTTGGGATGCCAATCGTCAATTTTTCGGAAAAATTACGTGGCAGTGTTTTCCCGTGTCCAATCTGCCTAACCTGTGGTAAAGAGAATTTAAATTGAAAATAAAACTTATCTGGATGCCAGATAGTTTTATGAAATAGTGTTGCCAGATTTAAGTGAGTGGATTTTGGGTATTGTATTTGGCGCTATCGCATGTGCATGATACAATTATACAGGTAACCGCGAAGCGCCAGCTGTTTTGCTTGTTTCGTGGTGCACTCTGCCAAATGTTGTTTATGTTTTACAAACACACACACACGCTGTTTATCTTTAATTGCTCTATGACAGTTGGCACCAGAAACTAGCAACAAAAAGCCCTGTTGTTTTATTTGCTGTAAATTTGTTGTCGATTTGCGGTTACCTGTATAATTGTATCATGTGTATGTGTTTGAATATTAAAATTTTTTAATGCAAACATTTAAAATTTTGAATTAAATCTAATAAACAAACCATTTCCATGTAAAAAAAAGTAATTTTTGGTGATTATTTTAAGAAAAATGCAAATGAAATGGAGTTTCATAAAATTTTTAGGAATCGTAAGAAATTAAATTATGTGTCGGCTCCTGACTATTTAGCAAATGCAAAATATACATACATATATATGTATACATATACCATTCATTGTTGTAACAATGAATCAAATATTTTTTTAATAAACTTTACATTGTATGTAAGTAATTTGTTATTAAAAAATGTACTAACAAAGTGCAAGAGGCCACCAGCAGTTTTTTTCTTAAATTTAAATTTTCTATCGCAAGTTTTTTTATTTGGAAGTATGTATTTCCAAAAACTTGAAATGGTCCAAAATTTTAAAAATTTTAAATCCATTAAAATTTTTGTATAATATATACATATACATATGTATATATATAATATATGTATGTAACACAAGGCCATACTAGGTGGTCACTACAGATCAGGTGACTATTTTCGCCGCTTGTAATTTAGGATGATACTTTGGATGTCAACACAAATTTTTCAGTAGATACCGACGATATACAAAACTAATTTTTGGGTAATGTACTATGTCCATATATCGTCACAAAACTTCGAAATCGAGTTTTTGATTGATTATGGTTCATTTTATCAAACTACATCTTCGCGCAAATATTTAGACCTCACCGATAAAAAATGACTTTATTAAAGAAATTCAAACGGACGTTATAACGAATGCATCTATATTATTGCAAATAACGCAACTAATATAAAAGCTTAAATATACATATATGAAAAGGAAATAAATGGTTAAAAACATATAAGCATCCATACTGCAAGTAGATTTCGAAGAACATTTTCAAGAACCCTTTATTATTATTGATTGTGAAACGTTTTTTGTTTCTCCTATAAAAAATATAAAAGTGTAGTTATGTACGTCCAATTTGCATTTAAGGTGACGATGTGAATATGTATGAAGTAGTGATGTAACGAATGTTAAAATTTTGATATTCGCGAATACGAATACGAATATTTGCAACGATATTCGCGAATACGAATACAAATAGTCATAAAAATGGGGTTATTTTTGCGTCTGCAAAATGTAAGGTAGCAAGAAACAGATATATGTAAATCGAGTATAGGTAGAATACCAAAAAAATAAATTTATAAATAACAGAATATGTAACGCCAAAGATCAAAAGCAAATTTGGAAAGACATCAAAAGCTTAGTACTTAAAAAATATCGTAATGTTGTATAGACTGTGATATTTGATCAAGTAAAAGTTAAGGAAAACTATCAAATCGCCAACAAATTTAATGAATACTTTGTTAATAGCATGAATTTGGCGAATACGAATGCGAATGTCTAAAAAAGGCCCAATGTTCGGCAATTCGAATACGAACATTCGTGCATCACTATGTATTATGTAGAAAAACACATGATTTCTGATTTCGGTGCTACTCATATTGCTATCGAATTATTTTATGATACATTAGCAAAATTTAATTATTATTATTACACATGTACATATGTATATATGTATTATAAAAGTCAAATATTATATTGAAAAATATTTTTTTTTATGTTAGCTCTTTTTTTCTATATGGAATTTGATATTTGTCATGATAAAAATATATCAGGTGTAGACGTAGGGTAATGACTTGAGCACTGAACTTGTGTAGATAGTGTATGGCCGGCATAATAAAAATTTCTATCTTTTACCTATACACATAGTAACTTTCAACACTATTTATCCGGCAACTATTTTTTCCTTTAAGGATTTTTCCATATGCTTCTTATTTTAAACGTTTCCATTTGAAATATTTAAAGTAATTATTTATTTAAAGAAGTCGGTTAAAAATAAGCTTTCGACTTGGGTTTTATTCTTTTGTTTACTTGTTTTTGGCATTTGAGAACAAAAATTATTATTTTAGTCACATAATTTACTTTATTATTGTTTTCATGCTATTTATTCAGCCATCAGCTGACGTCAACAGCGCTGCTGTTGTTATACAAAATAGTATAAACCCGTTAAAAAAAACTATTGGGAGCAAAATCATAACAGACCACAAAAATCCATATTTATATACAGATGAAAGTCAAAATTCTTATTTTCAACTTAATCTTTTATAAATAAAACATACGGCTGCAAGTTCTCTAAAAAAATATGACAAAGGACGTGGCTCATATTTGAAGATATTCACATAAAACACAATTTTTTCTTTCTTTCAATGCCTTTTTCGCTTTTTAATTTTGATATACCTACAATATTTTTTTGTTCAATATTTAAATTGTTTGTACATTGTGTGCGCGAAAAATAAATTTAAAGTGGGAAAAAACAAAAAATTTCCACGTAAAAATTTAATATTCATATTCTTTGTTTTACGTCTTTGTTCCCTCAATAAATTTGTATGTACATAAGTATATCATTAAAAATACTTGAACATAACTTTTACTAGAGTTGTTGCACACTTGTACTTTTCCAAACTTATTATTGTTGCACAAATTTTTGGGGTTAGGTTCATTGCAGCGACTGCTGCAGAATTAAAGGGAATTTAATAGGTATACATGCATACATATATAGATATGTATATTTCATTCAAAATTTAATCACTATCCACTTTTAATTTCGCTTCAAAAACCACGACTAGTCCAGTCCTTCTCTGTGATATGTATGTATGTATATAACCATTAATTTTCTGGACAATTTTTCTTATTGAACCACTCTTCCAATCATTTTAACATTTATCTATTCATTTTTTCCAATTAGAAATTATATTTATAAGGTTTTGCGTATTTGTTTAAACAGAAAATTTGCTTTAATTTAAGTTGCAATATTTTGTTTTTCCACTTTTATTCTATTGTTGCTTTTGTCAATTATTATTATATTGCGAAAGACATCGCAATATGCATATGTATAAAATTAATTATAACCCATCTAGCATTTGGAAGATTGTTTTTTGAAAAATCACATTGCTGAGTCTTTTTAGATCACTATTCGTGAGCAATAAATGATTAATCACTTACACGATCAGAAAAGGACTCGAAAATGATTCGCGCTAATGGCTAAAACTAGTTCAATTTAGAATACAATAACAAATTGTATAGCAATCGAAAATTAACCATCCAGACGTGTAAAATGTGACTATTATTTTCGTTAGTTATCATATTTTATACTTCTGGAAGATTGAAAAATTATTAATCGAAAACAAATCACGCAGGTGTTTTAAAAGTGATTATAATTATGTATTTTGTGATTATATTTTACGCAGATAGATGATTAAACACTACTTGATATGTTATTTTTAAGTATAAGGGGACAATCTTTACGTATAATGTCAAAAACTTAATTTTTTTTCATTTATAAAAGTTAAATCGAATATGAAATGATGAAACAGAATACGTCTGCAACTTCGGGGAAATCGCTGTCAAATTAACAAAGCCCATAATAAAATCAACGTCAGTAACTTCAACTGCTCTCTGATTTTTGTTTTATCTTCTTTCAGCTTATTTTTCTTTACAAAATGTATGAAATTGATTGAAAGTGTGGTAGCATAAGAAAAAACGTTGTCAAAATAAAATAAATTCTATCTCTGGACTGCTTTCTGTGAATTCCTTTTTATGTCGATTTGTATGGAAAATGTGTTTGTGCCGTAATTCTGTTTGACCATTAAACGTAGGACTTAGAAAGCCGACTAAAAAATACTCGAAGAAGAGACAAATTCGATTAGAAATGCGACTGATAAATGACTCATGTTACAGTCATAAATGACAATAAAAAGACTCCCAAGGTAGACTGATAAATTTCTCAAATATGAGTCGTAAGCGATTAGAAACATGGCTGAAAGACAATTCGAAAAAGAGTAAAAAATTAATCGAATACGACTCATAAATGATCAGAAAACGATTTTAAAAAGACTTTAAATACTATTAAAAAAAGGGTCGAAAATGACTCTAAACTAATATAGAAAAAGACTCATAAATGATTTATTAAGAGGAGTCGCGGGTAGTCACGTTTTTCTACCGACAAAAGTATCATTTATGATCAGAAAATGAGCGCATATTCTAGCTTTTTAATCGCGCAGAGGAGTCAAAAAAGACTCGAATTTGATTGAAAATTTAAAAAAATGCTGGCTGGGAATTAATTTATAAAAACAATTAGCATTTACTTCACACTTTAAAAAATAAACTGAACTAGTTGAAGCACAAAATAGAACTGAAAATAAATTTTAATCAGGGCTGCCAGAAGATTCTGCTGAAAAATATGCACTTTTTTTTAAATCATCGGCATTTTTATTTTGAAAATCGTCAAGAAAATCGGCATGAGTTTTTCATTAATGTTTATTAATTAGACAAAATTATTCAAATAAATTTGAAAAAATTTCTCCACGGCAGCTACCACTAACAAAATTTGCAATGTTTATTACTTTTCACAATTTTTCTCGCAAAACATGCCGATTTTTCAACTTGTTTGGCTTCTAAATTTTTGATTTGGCGACATGGCGATTTTTCTGGCAATAAATAAATTTCTTGGCGATTATTATGGCTACTTTTTTTTAACCAATGTCGGCCATACACTCAGCGATGCCAATTTAGCGCCTTTCGCATACACTACACAAGTTCACTGCGCAAGTCTGGCACTGTACAGGGCGTTTGTGTAGTGTATGGGGATGGTTGTGCTATTTACGCAGTGAACTGAGTAAATATCAAAATGATTTTGATATTTGCTCAAGTTTGAAAACTGTACAGTGCACTTGTGTAGTGTATGTTGCAAACGCTCAGTTGTTTCGTGATTTTTTAAGAGTTCACAACAAGAAATGAGCGCAGAACAAATATTCTGAACAGAGTTCCTAGAATTATACAAATAATCACCAGCATTATGGCGAATTAAAATCAAAAATGCAGTTTACTTGTATAGTGTGTGTCACAAGCTTAGTTTACGCAGTGCCAAGACTTGAGCACTGAACTTGTGTAGTGTATGGCCGGAAAAAATTGAACCAGAAAATTTTTTTAATTCAGGAAAATTACTTTGTTGTTTCAAAAATAAATGCTACCAAAACTCCTCTGCAAGAAATTAAAACAATTTTATATTGATGATTTTCCATATATTGATATTAGTAACTCAAGCGGTTTGAATTTGGATGAGAGAAAGTTACAAGAAATAATTTTAGGCGATTTTATTTCCACTTTTGGCGATGTTTTGCTAAATTTGTATACGATTATTTTATAAAAATTTAAAATAAAAAAAGTGTTACATAAAAATAAATTTTATTATCAAATATATGTATATCAAGAAAACTACATAAAATTGGTTTTTGCGACTTTTGGCGATTTTTAAAATCAATTTGGCGAAATATGTCAGAAAAAATCTGACAACCCTGGTACAAACATTAAAAAAAACATGAAAAATTTGAACGTGTAACGTTCAAACCTGGAATATCGCACCAATGGTCTGGCTAAAAAAATGGGGAACGGTGAGCGCCAAAGGGCTTCATTAAATTTTAAGACTAATATAAATTGATGATATATTTTAACCAATAAGAGTTGAACTAAACACGAGTCGTGTTTTTTCACTCGATTATTTCCAAAATTGATTATCTTTCTTCTGTCTGGCTATTTTATAGCGCAATTTTGTAAATTTTTAATGATTAACGTATCATCACACAAGAGCGAACACGAATTCACGAATGATTCAGAAGCAGCCAACAACCAGCCAGAATGATGGTTGGTGGTGAGTAATTAAAAAAAAATTACTACCAAAATTACAAACTTTATGTTTTCAAAACATTTTTTATTGTTTACATTTCACTTGAAACACTACATTATCTTTTACTAGTTGCAAATAGTTGTACTTATTTCAATATGTATGGTATATGTATGTTTGGGTTTGTTTAGGTGTGGTGAATTATTTTACACCAAAAACCAAAATTAATGGAATAAAAATAAAAAAAAAATATCGATATTTCGATATATCGATATTTCTTGCCCATCCCTAATACGAACTACGCTTTAGCACAGTAGAAAAGATTCTTAGGGTGAAATAAATTGTACCAGCGGTTCACCACAAATGGTTCTTTCATATTCACCTAAGCTTCTAAAAGTAAGACGGACACAGTCATAAATTTGTAATTTGTTTTTTTTATTATTTGCAATTTTATTACTAATTTTCTCTTCAAAACCACTAAAAAAAACAATGCTTGAGTGTTTTTTGAATTATTTTTTTTTTATATTTTAAATTTCACAATTTTGCTTTATTACTTATTATTTGTTTGGTTAAAAACCGGTGTCGGCCAATATTTCTTTTTAGCCGACTTCAAAAAAAAGGAGGAGGTTATCAATTCGTCTCTATTTTTTTTTTGGCGGTGTTACTTCATACATAGCCCGGTACATTTTAGACCGATTTATATATATTTTTTTGAAAAACACGCAATCTAGCATTTAAAAAATGGGCGAAGGTACGCCCATTAAAGTTTAATTTCATATTTCACGCGCATCGTCTTATCTTTTGCTATCAGATCTTTGCATTGAAGTCGTTTTTTACAGAATTATTGAGTAGCGAATGCTGTAAGATTTTTCCTAATACTTTACCAAAGGTAGACCTACTTACGCTCCTCAAAAGTACACAAATAAATAAAGAAAAATTTAAATTTTCTTTGATACAAATTTTCTATGGAATTGTCCATATAAAAAATGCAGTAATTGTGGAGGTAATCACACCGCTAACTACAGAGGTTGTCGTGTGTACTCTTTTGTAAAGAAGACTATGGTGCAAAAACCTAAATTAGCTCCAGCTCAATCAGCAAACGTTTACTCTGCCACTTTTCAGCAAATGAGCCAACCAGTTACTTCCCGTGTATCGTATGCAGATGCTGCTAAGGCTAGTTCTATTCCGACACAAAATGTTTCACCGCAAAATAATTCTACAAATACAAACTCAAACTTTAATTATAATCGCCTTGAAGCCACTATTGAAAATCTTGTGCAAACTATAAAAAATTTTACAACAAATATGACTACCATGATGCAAGAAATGTTGCGAATGCAGAATACTCTGCTTCAAGCAATACTTAATAAGCCATGAACACGTTAACAATATGTTTCTGGAACGCAAACGGCATTCGCCAACATAAAAATGAACTTGAGCACTTCCTCACGGAAAAAATATTGATATAATGTTAGTATCTGAGACTCATTTGACTTCGAGAAGTCTTTTTAAAATTTATGGCTACACTATATATGATACAAAGGACCCTAGAGGAAGGGCTTGCGGTGGATCAGCAATTCTAATAAAGTCAAGACTCAAGCACTATGTTCTTGATAACATTTGTGAAGAATACCTACAAGCAACAAATATTGGCATTGAAAGTTTTTGTTCAAATTTCGTTATATCATCAATTTACTCCCCTCCCTGATTTTCAATCACTGAGAATCAATATGAGGATTTCTACAAATCTCTTGGACCTTGTTTTGTAGCAGCTGGAGACTACAATGCGAAACATACGTTCTGGGGTTCGCGCCTTGTTACACCCAGAGGTCGAGCATTGTTCAACACTATTTCAAAAATGGGCTTGGATGTCATTTCGAGTGGGGAGCCCACTTATTGGCCTACTGACATACAAAAAATTCCGGATGTTATAGATTTTGGCGTCATAAAAAATATCTCTAGGGATTTAATTCAAGTTCAAGCTTCTCTTGATCTCTCGTCCGATCACTCCCCGACGATCATCACAATTTGTAGCCCATTAAGAAGTAACTTACCTGACCCATATGTGAAGATGATCAATCGTGTAAATTGGCTGGGGTTCAAAAAATATCTCAGCAGTCATTGTACGGAAAACATTACGCTTAGAACACCCGATGATATTGAATCGAACATTGCCAATCTCAGCGAGAATATTAAACAGGCTGCTGAACATGCCACTATCTCCCATCCGCAGATTGGGTTTAATAAAATTTATTCTACAGACATTGAACGTCTCGTACGTGAAAAAAGAAGGGCTAGAAGGGAATGGCAACAGCACAGATCACTACAAAATAAAATCAGATTTAAAGAGTGCACTAAACGACTCCAAGAGTTGCTTGCATCTGAAAAAATTGCATCTCTTAAAAATTATCTGGAGGGTCTTGATGTTACACCGGCGTCTAATTACTCCTTGTGGCGCGCTGCCAGAAAGCTTAAAACACCCGTTGAGTATAAGCCACCTCTACGCACATCTACCGGAGGTTGGGCAAGAAGCGATACTGAAAAAGGTAAAATATTTGCTGAGCACTTAAAATCCGTTTTTACGCCAAATATATGTACTGGTGTTGCTGATTTGCCGAATATAGTCGCTCTACCCCCTCAACACATAAAGTTTAAGACGCGTGATTTACAAAAATTAATTGCCGAACTCAACCCGAAGAAAGCTCCGGGTATTGATGGAATTAGTAATCAGATGCTGATGAACTTGCCTCGTATTGCAATGAGAATCCTGTTATTCATATTTAATGCTATTTTACGACTGGAGTATTATCCACACAACTGGAAACTTGCCAAGGTTAAAATGATTCCAAAGCCGGGCAAAGATATAACAAAGGCTGAGTCATATAGGCCAATAAGTCTACTATCTACAATGTCAAAGCTTTTCGAAAAACTGCTCAAAACAAAATTGTCCCCAATTCTAATTAGTAGTGGGTGCATACCAGACCATCAATTTGGTTTTAGAAGTCAGCATAGCACCATTGAACAAACTCACAGATTAGTTCAATTTATAAGAAGAACTTTTGAAGGAAAAAAGTATTGTTCTGCGCTGTTTATTGACGTTTCCCAGGCATTTGATAAAGTGTGGCATGAAGGCCTTATTTTAAAATTGAAGACTTACTTACCAATAAACATTTTAAATCTTTTGGAAAGTTACATTATTTCCCGTAAGTTCACTGTTGCGGAAGGAGACTTTACAAGTAGGCCTGAAACAATTTCATCTGGTGTGCCACAGGGGAGTATACTGGGACCAGTTTTATATTTAATTTATACTTGTGATATGCCTGTGAGCAGTAGTATCCATACTTCCACATTTGCCGACGATACAGCCTGCCTTAGTATGCATGAAAACCCTGATGAGGCATCCCGCAAACTCCAGGAACACATTAGCCAGATGGAGCTTTGGTTAAACTTATGGAGAATCAAGGTAAATGAACAAAAGTGTGTTCAAGTAACATTTACTTTACGAAGAGATACTTGTTCCCCCATTCGGATTAACAATCAAGTTGTTTCTCAACATTCACATGTGAAATATCTTGGTATACACCTTGATCGACGACTTACATGGAAACACCACATTGATTCTAAGTTAACTCAAATGAAAACTAACTCAGGTACATTGGCTGATTGGTCGAAATTCAACACTTAGCCTAGACTGTAAACTTTTAATATACAAGTCGCTTTTAAAGCCAATATGGTGCTACGGAATTCAACTATGGGGCACTGCTTCAGCTTCAAATGTAGAGAAAATTCAACGCAGGCAAAATAAAATTTTACGCATGATAACATCGGCTCCATGGTACATCAAAAATTCAAATATACATCGTGATTTGAATATGCCACTAGTGACTGAAGAAATTGCAAAATACGCTGGCAAATATTTAACAAAACTCGAGTCACATCCTAATCCGCTTGCCCGTAATATTTTGAACTTTACTGGACACATCCGCCTAAAAAAGAGGGACACAATGGCTCTTATTCACAGCACTCCAGATGGGACTTCTTGAAAATACTTTTATTTTTTTTCCTTTTGATTATCACTACTTACATATGTATTATATATAACTACTACTAAGCTTATGTCCGACATTGGTCGGGCCTAATTATATTTTTTAGATTTAAGATTTGAATACTTATTGTTAGTTCATATATGAAGATACAATAAATAAAAATCATGCATAAAAAAAAACAAAAAAAAAAAATTGTCCATATGTACATATCTATACAGTGGTACATATTTTTTATATTTTATAGGTTTTTTTTAACTATGTACAAAGTATTTTTACAAAGTTACATGTAAAAACTCAATGTTGGATGTCTGGATCGAACAAATTGAAATTTTTCAAACTTTGATTTCATTGTCGATCAATGTATTCGAAAATATTTTATATGTATTTCTTTTTGCACAGTGCATTTAACATGTGGTACAATTTTTATATACATATTGAAAAAGCTTTGGTGGAAAAAGCTTTTTGGTTTTCATGCCTTAACAAACTCAAGTTTGTAAGGCGGCACTAAAGAACGTAAACAAAAAAATATATTAAAATAAATATTTAATAAATTATATACTCATTAAATAAATTAAAAATATGATGATGAAAAAAGTATTGAAAATTATTTAGTACTTTTAAATTAAGCAAATGAGTAATCATACCAACAATAAAAAAGCATTAATTTTAAAAGCAATTAGTTTAACAATTAAAATGGAAACAAACTACGAAAAAATCAATAACTTCAATGAAAACATAATAATAAAAGAGATTCTGATGAATTTCTTCTACTAGAACTACAAACAAAAAACGCTATATAAAACATTTAAAAAAAATTTAAAAAAATACATATACATATGTATGTATATGTATGTATGTATCTAAACTACGCCTACGCCTAACTTCTAATTATTTTGTTGAAAAAAATCGAACTTCATTAAATGTCAAGGTCAGTCAACTTTTAAGGATTTTTTAACTCATTTACATACTAAAACATTTAACATATTTATGTACATACATACATACATATGTATGTACGAGTATGAATGCATGCATACACATGCACTCAAAACGAATAATATTTCCTGTTACTTTGATGTTGTCTTTTATATTCTACTTGTTACCATTTTTGTGTTTTTTTTTTCTTGTACTTTTTTTTCATAGAAAAACTGCGAAACATTAACACACAATTAACTGGGTTTATAAAAGTTAAACAAAATGGCAAATCTATCAAATAATGCAAAAATAATAACAACAACAACAACAACAACAACAACAACAACAACAACAACAACAGCAGCAGCATTAAGTGCTTCAACAATGATGGCGTCAACATCTTCATCTTTACCAGCAACGACAACGATATCGAAAACGTTAGCAAAAGAAAGTGCCCCAAATTTAGTTGCTAATGCATTTCTAATCGAAAATGTTAAAATAATAAGGACTCCAACAACAACATTGCCATCACAACCACCACCACCGCCTTATCAGCAACATATTAAGGTCAACGATGCGAAGGCAAACAGAAAGACAATGCCTAATTATATGCAACACAATTTGCTAGAAACAGAAAAATTTGCAAACGAGAAAACTAGATCGCCTTTATCAGCGCCCTCTACGCCTTCACATCCTGCTTTGCCGCTAGACTCTGCTGCTTTTGGGCCGGCATTGAATGAACCTCAAAAACCCCGTTGGTTGTCATCGTTACACAGTGTTATTTTTATAATAACTTGTGCTTTGGCCGTTTTTATTGTGTTTCGCAGTGTCCTTACTTGGTAAGTATGTATGTAGTGGATTATAATTAATACAAGTGCATATACATACATACGAGTGTTATGTAAATATGTATGTTTGTGAGTATATGTGTTAGAGATGAGTAATTCTATCACAAGCGTTAGAAGAATTTTCCTCAATGTTTAGAGATTTAAAAAAAAAATATGGGTTAGTGGGTAGCTTCACACACGATCATCAATTTTCATCCATTGTCAAGTGAGTGGGAAACAACTATAATCACAATCACTAAAATTAACGTTCACTAGAACTGCCTTATTCATTAAATATAAATCTTTTATAGATCAAAGAAATTTATGAATTATGAATAAGCCCTTTATTCACCCTTATCGGGAATAAAAGTTCACATGAAATGTGTTCCCTTTCCCTAAAATTGTGATTGCCAAATTTTGCGTTGTTGTTATGTCAGTTAACAATATATTTTCTAATTTTGTTAACCATTTTTTGTTCACGGGAAATATTTTCACGTGAACAAAATGTTCGCCTTTTATTCCCGATCAGGTTGATTATTTATTTTTATCACAATGCAAATATGATTTAAAAATGGAAACTTTGATTCATAAAAATTTTAAATTTTGTGCGAGGATTAGAGATCTCTAATCCTATTGGATATAGAAATTAGGGCAATAACACACCATTATGTATTTCGAATTTTTAGGATCTAGTTTCTTTCGAAATCTCCGATAGATTTATTTATATTTTTATTTCTATTTCACAATAACCAACTTTATCAATAACAATCTCACGATGTCACCAGAAAACGTTCGATCGAATACTTATATTGAAAACAACAACAAATATTCTAATGTTATTGTTGTTTACAATACAAGTTGTCGATCGAACGTTTGGTGGTGACATCGTGAGACAGGCCTTAAATTCGTCCTTGTTGTTGCTTCACACAACAAATTTACACAGCGAATTCTTATCGACGAATTCGCCGACGTGGACGAAATTCGCCGTTCATCCCAGTTGTGTTCCTAGCATAAGTGTGAGGTTATATTCATTATTTTAATTTTATTCTGATAATAATTTTTTAAATATTTTTTCCATCCTTTTTTTATAGTATTAATGGGACATTCTTTAACGAAATCAATCAAATCCTGAAAATTGTTCTTGTTATACGATTTGAGTAAACTATTGAAAGAGTGAAGAAAATTATGTAACATTTAAATTTTTTTTAAATTTTAAAATTTTTAAGAAAGTTATCTAAACCTTGATTTTAGTTTGAATTATCTCCATTTGATATTATGGCATCCCTTTAATAGAAAATAAATGTCAAAAATTCCGCAAAGTTGTCCTTTTTAATTCAGTACTAGCAAAGTGAAAGTTGCTTCAGAAATTTACCAACCTGAGCAGACTGTGCACACTTTTTTTTACAATAGTTCTAATTGAAACCTGTTACGTCCCTGTCGGAAACTTAGTTAACTTTAAACTAACTTTAAGCTAACTATTTCGCAACTAGTGCTGGCTGAGACTTGGAATACTTTCCAATGGAAACAACTAACTATTTTAACATCGCGATGTCCTAGGCGGTAGTCCATTGTCCCATTCTGCACTACCTTTCAACTAACTTGAAGTTGACTTTATTTAAGTCACCTGGTAGTCAGTAAAGTTACAAAAAGATATTGCTGGGATTCGAACAATGTCTCCAGCCAGCTAAGGTGGTGACTAAAATAAACAGCAACATGTTAATATAAAATTGAAATGAATTGCAAAATAGCTGAAAGTAAATTTGTTGGCTCTTACCAAATCCGATGACGTACTCAACTTAAGAATTGATTTTGGGTTAGTTCTGGATTACATTGTAGTATATCATATAAGTTAATTATTTTTATAGTCGACTAGTGATTTTCCGACAGGGGTATTACAAAATGCCACATACGAGTATTGTTGCGAACAACTGTTTTAAAAATTGGCGAAAATTTTAACTTTTGATAGATCATCTTTGCGTAATCTAATTATTATATTGTAGTAAAAGTGAGATTTAATACAAAATTACAGGATTTTTTTTGCCAAGTTACTGTATGGGCGTAACTGGACGATGCCTAAAATTACTGTAAAATACAGTTATGATCGTTGATCAGAAATTCACAATTTTATACAAAATATTGAGAAGATAATAATAAAATATGCCAAAATTCATTGGTTGACATCAATGAAAGAAACATTTACCTTAACCGTAAATTTTTTGCTAAAAAACCATTCATAGTAAAAGTTGAAAGTTTATCAACACTGTCCCATGAGTTGGACTATAGCTTTAAAAAATTTTTATGTATTCAGATAATAAATGAATTTTGTTCTTTTGTTCATTTTGAAATTCTCTTGAGTTTGCTTATTGGGCTTATTTCACTCAGTTTTAATTTAAAAATGAAAACAAGCTCTTTAATACTCGGGCATGTTCTGTAAACCGAATCCGAGTAAATTTCTCGTTTTCCAAAAATAAATAATGGCCCCATTGAAGTGTTTTAAATCATGCATACTAAATTAGTTTCAGATATGACATTTCAAGCTCTAAAAAATAGAAAACTACAAAAAAGTCTGGAAAAAATCGGTTTTTGTGGATTTAGTTTTTCTAAATCGAGTGATTTTAAATCGACTCGATTTACAGAACAGGCAGGACTATTATAATCTGATTCCAGTTGTTTACCCTACGTCTCCACTAGCCATCGACTTGGGCATGACATGAACATGACGCCGGCAGAGCAACTGTGAAAAAATCATAAACTTCTTGGTTGAATATGTATGTGCGATTTCCATGTTCAGGCATATCAAAGTAGTTTGCGCTAGTGCAATAAAGACGGAATATTTACTAATTTTGTTCTGTCTCTTTTCTTTCTATTGCAAATGGTTGCTTTTTTGTTTTAAAATCATGAATAATATTCCGCGAAACATTTCTCCCTTTTCCAATTAGAATTTTTTTGTTTCCCTTATTCCGCGAGAAAAATTTCTAATTCATGATTGCCCTCAACATGTTTTTATACTGTCGGATTCACTATTTTTCCTCTATCGATGCGTACATCTCAGTAAAAACTTTATATTTGTATTCTTCAAAGACATTTGCAAAGTAACGAACACCAAGTCCTTTTTAATGAGGGCAATCATGAATTAAATTCCGTGAAAAATTTTTCCCGGGGAACAATATCAAACAATAGCAGGTAATAGGGAAAACAAAAAAAATCTAATTGGAAAAGGGAAAAATTTCTCGCGCAATTTTATTCATGATTGCCCCATAAAATTCCGCAAGAAATTTCTCCCTTTTCCAATTAGAGTTTTTTGTTTTCCTTAGTCCTAATTTACACTAAGCAAGTCTTATTGCTAAGCTGATTAGTTTGTAGGAGAGACAGACGAGGGGAACATAAAAGTTTCTTTTCCCTCGTCTCTCTTTCCTAAAAAACTAATCAGCTTAGCAATAAGACTGGCTGAGTGTAAATTAGGACTTATTACTTGCTATTATTTGAAATTTCTCGCGGAATTTTATTCATGATTGCACTGAATAAGTAACGCTAACGACATTTTATTAAGGATACCTCCATTACAATAAACTAATATTAGAGTTATATAAAATATTCGGTGTAGGCCAAATTGTTAATACTACAGAAATTAAATCATTTATGATTTTGCATATTTTTTTGCGTCTTTTACAAAATTGCTGTTATGCATTGTTTTAACTTAAATTTTTTTAAACACAATCACCCTTATCGGGAATAAAAGACCAACATTTTGTTCAAGGGAAATATTTCAATAACATTGACGATCACAATTTTAGGGAAAGGAAGCACATTTCACGTGAACTTATCGGGAATAAATCTCAGACTTAGACTTAAAATGTATCCCGCAAGCGCATATTTCACAATAAAACGCGATGTTTTTAAAGTTTTTGCATATGTAGTATGTACATAAAGGGTCCGCCATCTAACGTTTTTTTTTTCAACTAGTGCTTATTTCGTGAATGGTAACACTTAGCTCATGTCTGATTTGACAGATAATTAGTTTTATCCTTCCGCTGAACGAATATGGTTGTGTATACGCTTGAACAACGCTAGGAAATATTGCTTACAGAAGATGCCGATTTTGCCAAAAAAAAAAAAGTCATCTTTTCAGATGAAGCTCATTTTGATCTTGGCGGGTATGTAAACAAGCAAAATTGTCGCATTTGGGGCACAGAAAACCCGCACGCATACATTGAAAAGCCGACACACCCGACAACGAGCCACTGTTTGGTGCGGATTTTGGTCCAGAGGCATAATTGGGCCATTACAGTCAATGGCGATCGTTATCGGGACATGTTGAACGAATTTTTGTTCACAAAAATTTAAGAGGAGGATATTGGCAACATTTGGTTTCAACAGGACGGCGCCACGTGCCGCACAGCCCAAGCTACACTCGATGTTTTGCATAGCATTTTCAAAAAAAATTTATCTGGCGGACCCTTTACTATAATTGATTAATATATCCCTCATCACTACCGATCAAATGACCAGTCAATTGATTGTCACTGTCAAATGCGATATAAAATTGTTGCAAGTAAAAAAAAATGTCTGTGTTAGTTTCGGTTATTCATTTTTTCCAGGTTAATTAATAATTATGTATTAAAATAATTGTTTGTATTGTAGGTATTTTGTATAATTTATATAATGTTGGATAAAATTGAATTTGTTCTCCGGCAGCACTCTTATTGCAATAAGAAAATAAAATTATAATATATACATACGAGTAATATATCTATAAAAATGAGTACGAATAGCAGCGCTCTTTTGTACTTAAAACTATCTAATGGAATGAACTTGCACATGTACATATGTACGTAAATATACTCACACAGATACTTGTAATGTCCCACTTGGCCATGTCTTTCAGACATCTTGCAAGACCTAGGCAAGACAATGTTAAAGCGTGGAAGACCTATTGGCGACAGCTCAAATAGATCATTGAAGAAATTTTCGAACAAATTGCCGCTAAGTGCTAACATGACAACAAAAGCGACACTTTCGCTCATATTTTCCTTGTCCCTGTAGAACTGACAATTTCGATAACATTTTCATTAATAAAACTATACTAAATTTTACTTGCAAGACTAGCTTGCGGACAATATCTACCAAATAATTTGAAGCATGATCAGTTGAGTAGTTATTCTTTTACCGAGTCTTTCAGTACGGTTTCTGTTAGATTGTCATAAGTACTGTAATCGACAAATATCGTGCATGACAAAAGTCGAAATTTCCGTTGATGAGAGTGCCTTCTGCGACAAGTTGGCCAGCTGGGTTAAGCAAGTCGGTTTTTTACTTGTAAGTATGCGTGTATCTGAATGGAATACGACAATACCTGCATGAAGACGATACAAAAATTTATAACGCAGATCAGTCAGTCACTTTTAAAAGATCTGAACGAATTGACTTAAATATCAAATATTTCTCCTAAATTATTATACATACCAACATACCTATTAAAATTAAGAGAAAAGTTACAAAAAATTCAAAAGCATTCCATTGTTAGCTTTTTGCAATGGAAAAACTAATGGATTTTCCTTTACTTCCCACCAGGCATTTACAAAGCTTCTGGGGAGCCTCTGGAAATTTTTGGCAAGCGCAATGGGACAAATTTATCGACATAACAGGTACGTATTGTTGTAAATTTAACAAATCGGTATTTTTTATATGTAAGTGAGTTAGTTGTTTTTTGTTTGTTTGGATAATTAAGCTCAGCATATTGTAAATATCTACTTATATATAGTTACCTTAATATAGAAAGGCCCTAACTCATTATTATTTTTTTTGAAATCGAGATTTTTACATTTTTCGATACATTAGATAGATGTTCCTCTATCGAAATATACAAAAATATCGATTTCAAAAAAACAATGAGGTAGGGCCTTTCTATATTAAGGTAGCGATATGCATGTGCACAGATATACTCATAATAATAGCTACACCGCAGCGTATAATATAAAATTAATTTCCACCGGGCTTACATCTGTGTGCCCTAAGAAGCGTAACCACTAATTGCTAATGAAAAACTGTTTGATTCAGACACGTATTTATTAAGTTAAACAGTTTCATACATAACTAATAGAAAATTTTATAGAAGCCAACATGATTGCAAACTGTTTAAAGCAATAAATACATGTCTGAATCAAACAGTTTTTCATGACTAATTAATTAGTGGTTACACATTTTGGGGCACATGACACACAGTTGTAAGCCCGGCCTTAGTTATGTATAGAACTGTGTAAATTAATAAATATGTGTCTGAATCAAACACTTTTTCATTAGTAATTAGTGGTTACGCTTTTTTTTGGCACATCGCATACAGATGTAAGCTCGTCCTAACACAGATACTTTATTTAAACTAGAAATATTATTAAGGGAATCTTGTTCAAGCAAATGGGGAAAATGAGCAATATTAGATGTCACAAAGGAGACAAAAGCTTTCAAAACTATGGAAAATGATACATATGGGTATTTCTCCGAGAAATTCCTCTTGTTTGTCGCGTGCGACAGCAAGCAATTCACCTTGTATTTCTGAAAAACGTGACTCTATTTTTCTTAAAATTTTACCTAACGTAGAGCTGCTGATGGCCTACACAAATATATAAATACATAAATAAAAAAATATTTCGTTTTCTTTGAAAAAAACAAGCATATTTGCTTGGTGTCGCACGCTACAAAAAGTTGACATTCCTGTGGAAATGCCCCTATGTATACTTAAACTAGCGAAATTGGTTAAGCTTAAAGTAGACGTGCCATAACCATAACCATACAAAACAGCTGTTCGAACCAAGCTAATGTGCAACACTGTATTTGATTACAGGTAACCATATAAACCAATCGAATTTTGGTTTTGGTTATGGCTATGGCAATATTGTAGGTATGGCACGCTTAATCTAAGCTTTAGAAGAGTCCAATCATGTGTAAACAAAATATTAGAATGGGATTAAATTAAATTTTATATTAAAATCTATTACGGAGTATTTAGAAATACATAGAAACATGTACATATGTATGTATGTAAGTACGTGTACATTCAAATTGATTAAAAGCTAAAACGAGGGTTGCGATTAACTTTTTCGATTCGTTCTTATGTAAATACATACACACATGCTTGTATATGTATGTATGTATGTATATTTTTTTTAAGCCTGCATTATACGTACAGATGTACCTATGTACATATCTATTTATTACAGATTTTATCTGTTACTTTTTCTTACAGAACACATTTTTTTAAAATATGTAGTCATGAACATATGTTTATATAAATACATACATACATACATATGTAGACATACATATGTACATAGATTCATTGTTTTGGAAAATACAGTTGTTTTCCGTCTGTTATTTGCAGAAAAAAAACATTCTGATTTTAATTGAACAATGACTGTTTTATCTGTGTAAAATTTTAACTTTGTTTACATATTTATCTCGCAATAACAACAACAACAAGAAACGTTTTGCAAATTATAAATAAAAGACTCGAACCCACTTGCCCACCCCAACAACTTTTAATATAGAATATTTTCCCAGCAAACAATTTGTAGAAAAACCGCAAAGTTATTTAATGGGAATGATTTACAAATAATATCGTTTTAGTAGGAACACGTGGAAAAATTTATAAAGTTAAAAGTTGAGTATCTGGAGGCTTATTCGTTGAATTTGGCAAAACTTTTTCTGAAAATCGTCTTGCCTATTACAGGGGTAAAAAAATATTGCAAATGAATTGTGGTTGACAAGTTTCCTAGAAATAAGATGACGATGGCAAAAAGGGAAAACGATGGAAGGGAGTTACCCTTCGATTTTAGAAGGCTAAACAAGAGAAATTATAGGAAATTAAGCGATAGCAACAAGCAATAACTTGATGATAATTTTGTTCTTAGTATTTACTTTCAGTGGCCGAAATTTTTGAATAGGAACTTGGCCTTATTTTCACATTTATCTTTCTGTAGATATCCGACTTCTTTTTCTTAGGGTTTTTTATAAAAAAAATTATCTTACATTTTATTGGTTTTGGCCCGCCCCAGAAGAAGAAGATTTGTGCAAAGTTTCATAAAAATCGGTTGGTGAAATGGGCTTGGCTTTGCCAACTTTTTAAAATGATAAATTGTATCCTTATAAGTTCTCAAGGTATGTGCGAAGTTTCGTAGGAATCAGAATACTAAAATATGCAATTTTTATATCACTGGCAGCGTTACCATATATATTTTTTAAAAAACTTGCTAAATCTGAAAAAAAAACTTTTTTTTTTCAAAACAAAAGCTTTTTTTCTACAAAAGTACCAAAATTTTAAAAGAAAACAGCTGATCGATATTGTCATGTGAAAAGTAATGAAAATGGTTAGGCTAACTGACCCTTTAGACACTGTTGCAGTAATAAGGGAGTGAGAAAATATAAGATCGTTTTATTGCATACAAACATCACTTAATATTTTCATTCAATGTACTGCAAAAGTTCAATTATGGACATATTTATAAAAAAAAAAACTTGAAAAAACTTTATATTTTCAAAAAACTTGTTGGCATCTCAAAAAACTTCCAAAAAAAGGGAAAACTTGACAAATGGTAACACTGATCACTGAGTGCCTATGACTGGGCCTGCCACACTACCGAACGTCTAGATAAAAGAGCAGCATGAGTGACTAAATTCTACGAAGAAGATTTTTGGAAACTCGAATACAAAGGGTATAAAAAAATTCTAAAATCCGGAACTAGTTAAGGTAGAAGAAAAATCTTAAATACATCATTATTTGACCAAAAAATTGATGAATGGGTGGGTGTTTGGTACCGTTTCGATATTTGTATTTCTTGAAGAGCAACCCTATTTATTGTTTTCCCTACGATGACCGTCTGTCCGTTACAGGCTGTTTTCTCGAGAAAAACAAGAACCGAGGACCTGAAATTTTCGCAGCATATGTAAAACTTTGGCCACTATTTGCAAGGTTAGTGTATTTTTATGCAGACCACAAATTATTAATTAACACTGACATTTAAAAAAAAAATCAAAATTAAAGGGTATGCTATCAGTTAATATAATTTTGACTATGCAGTTTTGAGAACTTGCAATATCTTGGAAACCGTAAGGGGCAAACTCTTTAAATTTTCCAAAACACTAAAACTAAAAAATCTCAAAATAAAACAATCGCCAAAAAGAAAAAATCGCTAAGATCGCCAAAACGAAAAAAGCGATAAAAGTCAAATAAATCGCTAGAACTAAAATAAATCGGCAAAAACAAAAAAATCCCTAAAAACGAAAAAAACGCCAAAAGTAAAAAACGTCAAAACCGAATAAAGCTAAGAAAAAGCGCCGCCAAAGCTAAAAAGTCGCTGAAACTAAAAGAAATCGCAATAAAACGAAAAAATCGCCAAAAACGAAAAAAAAAACGCCAAAAGTAAAAAACGTCAAAAACCGAATAAAATACCCAAAAAAAATCGCTAAAACTAAGAAAAAGCACCAAAACTAAAAAAAAAAATTGCCAAAAACCGAATACTAAATTTAAAAAAAACATCAGGTAAGATAGGCTAAAGTTCGTATAGTATTACATATGTATGTACTGTCCGTACGGAAATCTTCGGGTACGAGTCAATGTCTTTTCTGATGCAATTCTTATTTTATTTTTGTGAGTGTAAGCTGTATCTTAATACATTTTTTTTTTTGTATATCATTTATCTTCCAAAGTACATAGAAAAGAAATTTTACTGGATTTCTTCTCTTGTTGCAAAAGATCTCGAATAATTTTTGCACTTGTTAGAAATTCAAGCAAATAAAAAGCTACAGCTTGTGGCTACTTTTCCTATGCAATTTCATTATATCTAATTAAATGCTAAACAAATTTCATTATTATCTTCTAACCATTTTCTATTATCAGAATAAAATATAGAAAAATCGCCAAATAAAAAATTTTATGACATGGAAAAAAAAGCCAAAAAGAAAAAAAAACTACAAATCGAAAGAAGCTTTAACACGGAAAAATCACCAAAATTAAAAAAAAACATAAAAATTGAAATAAATAGCAAAGCTATAATAAAAATTGAAAAAAAATTCCAAACTTTAAAAATCAACGTGCGTGCTATTAACATACAAATTCAAAAGCATTTGCTTTCGTTTCGAATTACAAAATATACCCCCATAAAACTGAAAAATCGCTAAAATTAAAAAAAAAATCGCCAATGAAAAAAAAGCGTCAAAAGAGGCAAAGTCAACAAAACTTAAGGGAAATTAAACGCGAAAAATCTTTAAGAAAAAATTTAAAATAAACGAAATAATGTCGCTGAAATTTAAAAAAAAAAATACGTAAATACGGGAAAACAAACCCCACCAAATTCTTTATTTTAATGGGCCAAATATATCAAGAAAAACAAAAAAAATATTTATCTATTTTTTAACCCCCGACCAAAAAGAGGGGTGTTATAAGTTTGTAGTGTGTGTCTGTGTATCTGTGTATCTGTCCGTGTCCACGTACAGCCCAAATGGCTGGACCGATTTTGATTTAGTTTTCTCTGTTGGAAAGGTGCCTTGGTCGAGATGGTTCTTAACCATGTTTGAAGAAAATCGGTCTAGCTGTTTAGAAGATGTCACATCTTTTCTAGATAATTCGGGGGTTTTTTAAATTTTTAATTTTTGTTATTACTTTCAATTTATTTTGAAAATTTAGCTTAAATTTCTAATCGCTTTACTTACACGTTCTCTATATTTATTTATTTAGGTGATGATCCTTTGATCTTTTGGGTAATTGGTACTAACATATTTACAATGTTAGTTTATTGGTTGGTTGGTGGTATTTATACTTTTATGGATTTAACAAATCGACCAGCGTCTCTACGTAAATATAAAATACAACCGGGTACAAATGAACCCGTTGAAAGAGCACGCCTGATTAAGGTAAATTTTACAAATTCAGCAAAAGAGCACACAGCAATGTCGAAATACATACATACATATCGTCACCTTAAATGCAAACGAACGTAACTACACTTTTATATTTTTGACAGGAGAAACAAAAAATGTAACAAAATCAATTTACTTGTAGTATGGATACTTATTTTTTTTAACCATTTATTTCCATTTTATATGTAGTATATATTTAAATTTTTATGTTAGTTACATTCTTTTAAATAAAAAATAGATGCGTTCGTAATTACGTCCGCTTGAATTTCTTTAATAAAGTGGTCATTTTTGATCGCAGAGGTCTAAATATTTGCTTGAACATGTAGTTTGATAAAATGAACCATAATCAAGCAAAAACTCTATTTCGAATTTTTGTGTAGTTACGTACGTTTGCATTTAAGGTGACGATATGCACCTACATATGTATGTAAAAATTAATTTGTTTAATTTTGTAGGTTATTTCAAAAGTGATAAGCAATCAAATATTTATTGGTCTGCCCATATCATTTCTCTCTTATAAACTGATGCAATTAAGAGGTCTAAGTTCAATACGCGAATTGCCCACATTTCAATGGGTGTGTGTAGAGCTGACGGTGTGTATTTTAATGGAAGAGATCGGCTTTTATTACTCGCATCGTTTGCTGCACAACAAAAACATTTATAAATTCATACACAAACAACATCACGAGTGGACGGCTCCCATAGCTGTAACGGCATTATATTGCCATCCCATTGAGCATATTTTTAGCAATTTATTCCCACCATTTTTGGGTGTTTTCCTAATGGGCAGTCATGTAGCTACCGCCTGGTTATGGTTTGCTTTGGCTATACTCTCAACATTAAATGCTCATTCGGGCTATCACTTGCCATTCTTTCCGAGTCCAGAGGCCCATGATTTTCATCACTTAAAGTGGGTTTTGCAATACATATGCATCTACAAATTAATACATATCTAAAGGCCTGCACAAGACCATTTATAAGAACTTTCAAGACATGAGCGATTTTTCAAATGCTTTACTACAGCGAAATATTCTAAAACAAATGCTAAACAACACTGTTACCAAGACAAACAACTGAACATAAATGCTTCCCAACAGAGTTGTTTAGCGTTCGTTTCAGAATATTTCGCTGTAGTAAAGCATTTGAAAAATCGCTCATGTCTTGAAAGTTCTTATGAATGGTCTTGTTCAGGACTTTAGATATGTATATTGTAATATATTTTTTTCATAACATTTATGTATGTATCTTACAGATTTAATAACTGTTTTGGAGTGTTGGGCGTTTTGGACCGCTTACATGGTACGGATTCTTTGTTTCGAGCTACCAAGTCCTATGCTCGTCATCTAATGATGTTAAGTTTTGTACCACCGCGTGATGCTTTTCCCGATTCCACTATGAAGTGAAATGATGGAACAGTTTTAAAATGCACTAGTTTAAGAACGTAACCCAAAGAAAGCTTTAAATTTTGTAATAATTACAGAGAAATCATATACAAATCTAATTAATACTGGCTAACGAATGATTATGTAGAGAGATTTTTGATAAAAAAAAATTCGTTTACGATACCAAAAAATATTCATATGTATGTATACATGTGTATATGGATATATGTACTTGTATATTCCGTATTTGTGCGTGATAGGTTAGTTAAGTATAAAATATTTGGTAGTTTTAATTAATTTTATTGTAGGTCTAATAAATATTTTATATAATTGGTATATACAAGGCTTTAAATAATATTTATATTGTATGTACAAATTATGAACATTGAACATGAACAAAAACGTATGAAATAAAATAAGAAAATTTAAATTTTTGAGCATTTTTTATATTTAACTAGAGATTGCGATGTCACAAAATGTCATAGTGTGTACTCGGCATTAGTCTGTAATGTATCAATGTGAAGAAGAAGAAGAAGAAGAAACAACAATGGCAAGACTATTGTAAATTTATAGATGGTAAAATTGAGCTTTCATGAATCAAAACAATTCACATATTCCATTTTCAATTGCATCAACTGGCATCACACACAGTGGACCAAACACAATCAGGGCAATTATGTAAAAAATTGCGCAGGAAATTTCTCCTAGGGAACAGTTCCAACTAATAGCAAATGATAGGGGAAAGAAAAAATTCTAATTGGAAAAAGGAGAAATTTCCTGCGGAATTTTTTACACAATTGCCCTGAATAAAGGTGATGATGAAGGTGCAGCGACCTTCGAAAACAGCTAGTTGTTCCGTTCTACTAACTGATTGTCAGAATATTTACAATTAACTTTGGTGTTATTTGTTCCTTAAAAATTATCACATATGTATTATATGTATAGTTTGGCTTACAGAGTGATAAAAACTTTAGCCTAGTCGAATCATAAATATAGAATCCCAGCAAAAAATAAATGAACTCGTTCAAAATCAAATAGTGTTTTATGATTTCTTGAGCAAATCGTAAATAATGCTTTAGTTTTTGAACTCATTAAAAATGTATCCGACATTACTGGGTAATATATTGAAATAATTATACTGCGAAAAAGGGAAGGCATGCAAAACCGGAATTAAATCATCACTCACATTGACACATTTTCATAAAACAAGTTTTATCTCCAACAGATGACACGAACACAATAGCCCAGTGGTGGAGAGTATGCCTTGACAATAAGAACGGCTCGGTTTGTATCTTGGCTGCGACAATAATTTTTTTGTTTTGTTTTGTATTTAAGTGAAAAAACATCATCGAATCAGGAAAGTTGCCTGGGTTAAATTCATTCAATTTAATGAAGATCAAAGTATTTAAATTCTCGCACAAGCACATTATCTCCAATGACAAATCATGTATGTTTCACCTAAATCGGACCAATTCGTTATCACTTGAACCCATGATTCAACACATGAATTTTCATGTCGTTTGTTTTTTGCTGGGATATAGTAGACTTCTACGAAAAAATTTAAAAAAGCTAAAAAAAAACTTCATATTGTTACATTTTTATTCTCTGTTAAAAACGCTTTTCCGTAGATTCGTAGATTTGCAATAAATAAAAGACCCCAGTGTACTAATTAGGGTTAAGAATAATGATACAATCTTTATTTACTATAAATACCACTTATACTAATCTAATTCAAGAGCTTAAATACAAACACATAGGTTACTTCAATATTCACAACTGGTTACCACTACTCCTTCCTCGCTGTTGTATACGCACGTCTTTGACCACTGGCTGCGCTAGTGTTGACACAATTCTGCTTTCTCTGTTGCTCGTCACACACAAGACTCACTCTGCCGACACTTCCAGTTGATACACCAATAACAACTCTATGGCAGACTCTCACAGTTGATACACTAATCAGGACTCGCTGGCTTCACTTACACACGTTTATCAGCTTCCACTGCTCCCTTACTCTTTACTCAAGGGACTCCACAATAAACTCAAATCACGACAGACTCTAACTGTCACTATAGACTGTACTATAGTCTCTTCTATTTCCAACTCACGTATTGTAAAGCACAGACTCAAATATCAACTCACTGTTGTATCACAAATCACGGACTACGCACAACTTAATTGTCAACTCACTTGATTAACAACAGACTTCTTATTAGCAACTGCACTTATTCGCAACTGAGCTTCTCCGCAACTGACTTATTCCCAACTAACTTTTGATCGCGACTGAACTGCTGTTGGATGCGTCAACCCCTTTTTATACTTCGCACAACAACCACTAGAATTTTCATGCAAAGTCTAGACCGAATCATCATTATCTTCAATGTTGTTTACAAAGCGCGTAATTAAGTTCATGTGGTAACTATGTACATACGTGTGTATATGCATACATCATTAAGTGGTTGTTTACTTTTATTTCTGCCTTTAGTTGGAATTGTCAGGCATGTATGTCTGTATGCATGTAGCTATGTATACCTTCTTAATAAGCAGACGCTTGTAGTTGTTGTTGGTTGTTTACGTTTAATCACGTATGTATGTGCTACGCATGTGTATATACTTGTTTGCTATAGTGCTTGTATGTGAATACGAGTGTACGTTTAGTTATTTATTTAAATACTTCTGGATGTTTCTTTATATTGGCCCTGTTCGAATATTCTTGCGTAACACTTATATTAACCCGACGGCCATTTCCGTAACAATATGTTTACAGAAAAACTCTCCAAATTTTAGTGAGAATTACATACATACATATGTACATAAACATAATAATAATAAGTTAAAAAATATTTAAAAAAAATTTCCAAATCGCAACAACAGATTTTATTTGATTTTTAATCCATTTTTATTTTTTCTACAATTGGTTGGCCATTGCACAAAATGAAAAACAAGAAAATTCACTTGGGGTCTAATAGTCGCTTTCGATAACGAGCTGATTCGATCACGTTTCTTCAGTTTGAGATTATGGCATTCGATATCGATCAATACTATTACGTTGTTCGATAGCGAATGCAATAATTTCATACTGAAAAAACGTGATCGAATCGGGGGGCAAACCACCGCATGTTGTTAACGTGGATCACGGCAATCGTTATCGAAACGTATCTACTCGAAGTTTCACTCGATTGCTAATCTACTATCGAAAACAAGTAAACTCTGGCTTTTTGCCGCGAAACAAACCAAAGAAACAAAACAAAGGAAAACAGAAAGGAGTAATAATAATATAAGTATTTTCTTGATATTTTCGCACAATAGTTTAGAAAATATAATTTTAATTGTTTTTAAGGAAAGTGAATACCAATACAAAGATTGCCCAATAGACACTGGAGAAAAAAATATATAAGGGAAAAATCGATTCCAGAACAAATACAAATAAAGTAAATGGGAAACAAAAAGCAGTATTGGAGCAATTTATGATGGAACATCCCGTTTCGTTTTGTTTTTCTTATTGTCATATGCTAACTGAAATGTAAAAAATAGTACTAGGTAACATAAATTACGATCGAATACCGTGATCGGAAAAAATTTTAGTCAACGAAATATTTCTCTACACGAACGTGCACTCGATTTCGAATGCCCCCAGCTCGTTATCGAAAGTTACGATTAGACCCCTGTATATAAAAATACCGATCTCCAATATCGATCGATATCCGTAAATATTTCAACAGAGTTTGAATGAAAATATTTTAAACTTTTTGTTCGATATCGTATGCCATAATTTTTTTTTATTATCTTTTTTAACAACCACAAACTGCGAAGATACTTTGGCTTGCCTGCAGAAACACCCAGAGGAATAGAACGTGTGAACCTCCGGCAGGAATCGAACGTGTGACCCTCCGACTACTAGACTAGTATACTGCCTACAACCCAAAAGGTCACTCTTGTTCCATACCCGCCAAGAAAAAGCTTAAGCGCCATAATTTTCGAGCTAAATTTTGTTAGGAAAATCGAATATTTGTGATTGTAAATAATCGATTTTCATTAAAAAAACGAAGCTAAAAGATATATGTACATACATATATGTATATATGTAACTTAAGCTTTCTTTGGCAGTTATGGCTCGATATGTATTTCCTTGCACTGTTACATATCGTCACCTTAAATGCAAACGGACGTAACTGCACAAAAATTCGAAATCGAGTTTTTGATTGATTATGTATCATTTTATGAAACTATTTCGTTTCGGGTATAGAAGGGTTTTTACACCCTACCATGTGGATATAATTTATTTAATAACAAAATTAAAAATTTAAAAAACCCCCGATATATCTAGAAAAGATGTGATATCAAACATAACTAAGAACACTCTCGATCAACAGAAAAAAAAAACTAAATCAAAAACGGTCCAGCCGTTTGGTCTATACATGGACTCGTACAGACACTTACTGTAAACCCCTTTTTTTTAATCGGGGGTTAAAAAGAAGACAAGTTTCGAAGAACAAATTTAATTTTTGGAAAACTTACTTTTTGAGTTATGACTATGTTGCAATAAAAGAGCGCTATGCACTTATGAAATGATATTTTTACAATCTAAAACCTAAACTTTACATGTCACGAATAGCCAGATAATGCACTAAGTATAATGCAATAATAATGCAGATAAGAATTAGTTTTTTTTTTTAATTTTAAGCAAAGTATGATTTTATTGAATAGCTAAATTTGAAATCATTATAGACTTGTTTGAAATTTCGTTCGAATTAGAACGTAGCTAATAATGGACTTTGAAGAAAAATGGAAATTGTGGGGAAATAAAGTCCAAGGATTATGGGATAAATTATTAGATACAACGTGTAAGATAAATTTAATTTTTATTTAATTTTTCGACAGCTGATGATCCTGATGTTGTTTGGATTTTTGGCACCACATTTGTCATGATGTTGTCATACTGGAGTTATGCGGCCTTTTTTACGTTCGTTGATATAACCAATAAACCACGCTGGATATTAAAATATAAAATTCAAACAGGGCAAAATGAACCAGTTGATAAAGCTAAATTATGGAAGGTACATATGCATGTTTTTTATTTGTTTCAAACATTTACGGCCTGTGGATCGAACGATTTCTGGTGACATAGTGGGACAGGCCGTTAGGTTTGCCACCACACAGTTGACACGAAAGAGTACTATTGACAGCCATTTTAGATATTTCGTTGCCAAATCTCGCGATTTACGAATAAATCAAGAAAAGTACTTTTTTGTGCGGAAGCAGAATTTGAAATTATTCCTTCCGTTGCTGCGGCACATTTCCATTGTTGCGGTACAATCTGCACTGTGCCGTTATTGCCATATTATTGGTACCACAATATAAATATTTCTTTTAATTTTGTGCTTGCGCTGACATTATATGACAAAGACATATGAACGAATATAACGGCCTGGCCCACGATGTCACGAGAAATCGTTCGATCGACAACTTATATTGAAAACAACAACAAATTTTCTAAAGTTATTGTTGTTTGCAATACAAGTTGTCGATCGAACGATATCTGGTGACATCGTGGGCCAGGCCGTAAAATTTCGCAAAATGAAAATTTGTTTTAGTTTAGTTTGATTTACAGACATTACGATTGGTGATTTTTATGAGTACATAATATGAAACTAGATAATTACAGGCAATTTTTTAATAATTTTACGGTGAAAAAACAATCCTAGAGGTGGCAATGACAGAATGGCCTTCCTACGCCTATAGACACAAGCATATATCGCTCATTTACTTAAAGAACGTGAAAACTAAAAAAAAACTAGTTTGCCAGAAAACGAGTTTAAAGTTTTCAATTTATGAGGATCAATTCTGCATCATTATATTTTGAGTTATGACGTTTTTTGAGTAAATGAGCGATATGTACAAAATATATTTTCGTCTGAAAAATTTTAAAATTTGTCCAAAGCTCGGAAAGGAAACGATAATTCAACAACAACAAAAAAAAACCATACATTAAAAAATAGATTTCAAAAATAAATTGAAAGTTTAGTAATCAAGAATTTATAAACTGAATAGATACTAGAATCAAAGTATAATTACATTTAAAAAGGAAAAACTGTCAAAATTTGTGCAGCAACAATTCAATTGATATATGTATGTACTACTGACTTATTTTCCTTATTTACAATTTTTTAATAATTCTATAAAATTATTTGCTCAATTCACAACTCATTGTCGGAGTCGTAGGTCGTACATGAATTGTTGATAATTTCAATAAAAACATTAGCATTAACATTACATACTGTAGGAGTTGTAGTTCGTAAAAACGTTGTTGGTAATTTCTATGTAAACATTTGTTTATAAACAATGTTTTTATTGCAATTACCAACAACTCATGTACGAAATACGACTCCCACAATACGTTGAGAATTGAGCAATTGTTTATAAGCAAATGTTTATAAAGAAATTACCAACAAATTTTCTTTTCATTTAAGGGCGTTAAGCAAGTTCTGTTTAATCAAGTCGTTGTCACCACTATGACCATAATGTTCTGCAAATTATTTTTATTGAGAACATCGACATCAGCCCTAATACGCCAATTGCCTACCATGAAAACTTACCTATTTCAATTGGCAATGACAACGCTGCTGGAAGAAACTTTGTTCTATTATTTTCATCGCTTGCTACATCATCGTTCGATCTATAAATTCATTCACAAAAAGCATCACGAATGGACCGCTCCTGTAGCTGCCATGACTTTCTATTGTCATCCAGTGGAACATATTTTTAACAATATTGGCCCTATTGCTTTCTCAACACGTGTACTAAATGCTCATGTAGTGGTTTCATGGAGCTTTACAATAATCGCAATTGTCTATTCAATGACTGATCATACGGGATTTTATTTCCCTTTCCCTTTTTCAAAGAATACTGTATTATTCCACGATTATCATCATGCTAAGTAAGTGCAAATATATTTCAAAATTAAGAAATTAAAAAAAAATATTAAAAAAACCCAGAATTTCAAACTAAAATTTGATTTAAAACGTTTCAGTTGCAGAAGTAAATAAAGCGTCTTTTTTTCAAACATTTATCAAACGCCCCCTTTAAAAAAAAAATAAAATCTCAATTACCTTTTTTGCAGATGTAATTATAATTATGGTGCTCTTGGATGGCTGGATAAATTTCATGGAACCTATAAAGAAATAAAAGTTGAAAGTTTTAAAGTCGAAACGGCAAAATCTTGAAAGAAGTTTGAATTGCAGAAGCACTGCATGTAATAATGCATACATACATATTTTAAGAAATAATCATACTTTTAAGTAGAAGGAAGGGTCGGAAGGGTCTTAAATTTAGCAAGATGATTTAACAGACTAGACATAAGGCAGTTAGAATTTTCGATGACGATATCTATGTGTAGTATCTATAAGTAAATCTTAATTAAAATTATTATTAGCTTCTTTAAGTTAAAGCTTTATATTTTATTGAAAATAAATTTTTTCAAAATATACAATTTATTATATGTAATTAATTTTATCCCATTGATGGTGAGACCAGCCCCCGTATTCTGCAAATCGCTAAGGCTAAGGTAATTTTTTCCTGGATTCATTAAACTCAATTGAAGACAAACTTCAATTCGTACGCATGAAATGGTTATAAAAAAGTACCCATTCGTTATGTCGCAAGTTCGCACTGTAAATTTATTAAATATAACAAATTAAATTTTGTCTAACTTTTACTCATCTTCAAGTTTGCATTTTTATTACACAAACTTAACAGTAGATACATTTGTATCTATTTATAAAAATCCGTTGCCTATTAATTTGAAATAATTTAAATTTAAAATTTTTTCAAAGCAAAACTGTTAAAATAATTACTTCGATCCGTTAAAAATTGTCAACAGAGCAATAGTCTGTTAATAACATACAAAATTTTAAATACATTTTTCCGAACACTTCCTTTAAAACTACATTCTGGAATATAAAAATATGGAGATATAAACAAAGTAAAAAAAAGGTAAAAACAGACAAACGCACAATAATTAATTGCAACGTCGTCAGATGTTTGCAGAATAAAAAAAAAAATATATTAAATTTCCAAAAAGAAACCAAAAAGGGTGCAAATTAAGAAGCAAAGAGTAACTTAAAAATGAACTTTTAATTAATTTTGTATTTTTTTCCGAAAAAAAACGTTAAACAAAATGATTTCTTTCAAAGTAATTGTGCTTTTAAGTATTAGTTTAACTGGACTAGGCAAAATGTCCCACGCAGCGTTGAACAATAGTACTACCGATATTAAAAATAAGGAAAACAGAACGATCATTGAACTAAATAAAGATATTACTGTCAATACTGGCTTAAATTTTGATAAAATACTGTCTCAACTCAATGGCACTGAAGCTTCCAATATAGCGAAAATACGAAAAGTATCAAACGTAGATATCGTACCAGATAATAATAGTTCAGCAAAAAAGGCGAAACCAGAAACAAATATAAACCAAACAACAATATCGCCTTTGAAGTTCACTAAAAGTTTAACAGAAGGCATAGTTGTCGATATAAATGCACTGGGGAAAAAACTCACTGGGAATACTGAAAAAAATGCGAAAAATGAAAGTGATGAACCAACTTCTCAGAAGGATAGAAATAATAAAGCTGATGCAATTGCTGCACTTAATACTAACTTGGTGCTAAAAGGTGATAAAAATAATAGCACTGTCACTACTTTAACAAAGCAAACAAATTCGCCATCTCCAAATACCATCACAACATCAACAACTTTGCCAAAACTTTTGGTAGAAACCAATTTCAACAAGACTAATGTAACCAGTGCTATGGCTACTTCCAGTTTGAAGGGTAATAGTAGCACCTCATCAACCGCAAGTAGTACTACTACTACCACCACGACCACGTCAACGACAACCACAACCACTACTACCACAACAACGACAACTACTACGCCTAAGCCTAAAAAACCCACGGTTACCTACAGCGTACCCGATTTTCCTGATTTAGAAAAAGACAATCCAGAATTAAACAACTTACTTGAATCATCTCTCAATAAACAACCCATGCCAGATGTTCCGTATGCTCAACCTTCACAGGAATTCAATAGTAATTATCATCATGGCCGAGATTTTATATTACCTATTGTCTCGATGATATTCATTATACCGCTTGTCATTGGTATAATTATAACATCATACCGACGTTTTCGTGATTGTTGGTCTACACGTCATTATCGCCGTATGGATTTCTTGGTGGATGGTATGTACAATGACTGACATCGTTCCCAGCAAAGTCAACAACTGTTGGCTCAAAGAAGTAATGAGGATGAAAATGAGCATACAATCAATGATTTCAATGAGCTTGATGACGTTTGGAACTTATCGAAAATTGCTTAGCGTTATAAAATGTCCACATAAACCAAAAATATATTTTTAATCTTGCTACAAGAAAACAAAAAGTTCAACTTTTTTATAATGGCCTATATAAACAAAAATTACAAAAAAAAATCCTCATTACATATTTGCAAGAAAACGAGTGAGATTTGTAGTAGAACACAAAAACTTTACCAATTTTTTTATATATGTATTATTAAATTTTTTATAATGGGAAATTTCTTTGAAATTAAATAATCAAGCAATACAAAAAGGGCCCTATGTATAAGAAAAAATACTGGCATGAAGTTAGCATAAGTGGCAAAATTGAACATAACCTTAGAGTTTTGCCATAAAACTCTACTTTAAAAATCACGCTAGGACTTAGTAGTGGGTTAAAACTACATAATGCACCAATTTTTAATATCAAATTGTATGGAGCAACTCGTTAACACCTAGTGTAAGTTCATCACTTATGCTAACTTCATACCAATTTTTTCTTATACATAGGGCCGAAAGTATGTACCATCTATATAGCATTCGGTTTTGAACGAAATTTTCGATATAACGAATTTGATGCCAAATTAAAATTACTTTTTTTTTTTTGTAATACATACTTTTAATATTATAGCTTTTAAGGCACTTATTTTGTAAAAAAAAAGCAATAAGAAATTTAAAAGTATTAAATTTTTGTTAACATTTCAATAATAATTAAAATTCCATTGATATATTAAAAAAACCCTATTATTATATGAATTTATTTTAATATATAAAAATTGTAAAGATGTAAGACCAGACCATTTTTAATACAACAAAGGTGAAGCAAAAGTTATATGCAATACATTAACAAAATAAAACAGATGAATCCTGTGAATACTGTTTATTGTATTTTAGAAAAAGTTTCTTAGCTTACTAGTTACTTAAGTAGTAGCTTAAGTAGACTTAAGAAAATTTAGGTTTATTAAGCTGAATTATGCTCCAGTTGGTATTTGCAGTGGTTAAAATGCTACATATGAAAATAAAAGATCACACGAAAGTAGAATCATGTGTTAGACACTTTTAATATATTAGCGGTAGCGTCAAAACTTCCGAAAAACGCTGCTTTTCTTAAGGTAACTTAAGTTATTATTCCATATTGCCACAGATGTGTTAATACAAAATTTTTCAAATTTTTAATTGATTACGCAGTTGGCATAAGTACCTACGAAATGTATGTACATATGTATGTATGCATATACAGGGCAATTATGAATAAAATTCCGCGAGAAATTTCTCCCTTTCCCAATTAGAATTTTTTGTTTTCCCCATTTATTGCTTTTAATTGGAATTGTTCCCGGTGAAAAATTTCTCGCGGAACTTTATGCATAATTGCCCTCATAGACTACTTTAACTCACAACAAATTTTTTGCCCTATCGTTTTCGGTACGATGTCCACCTGTCCGTGACAGGCTTTTTCCCGAAAACCGTAAGAGTTACCTGAAATTTTCTCAGAATATGTATAACTTTGGCCGCTACAACAACAAATATATTAAATTAAATAATAATGTACATACATATGTATACAGGGCAATTATGAATAAAATTCCGCGAGAAATTTCTTCCTTTTCCAATTAGAATTTTTTTCCTATTAATTGCTAGTAGTAGGAATTAGAAATGGGCGCGTGTCGTGTTTTTTTTCGTGACACGAACACGCACGACTTAACACGAAGTGTTCGTGACAAAAATCTGATTTCATGCGTGTGTGTGAGCAAAATTGAAACGAAAAACACGAAACGATTTTAGATTTAAATAAAATATGTATCAATGTATTTCCAGTAGAGAAAAAATTTAATATTTTGTATCGTCACACACACATTACCCATATTTGATATTGTATGGGCCTCTAAAGCTTAACGGCCTGGCCCACGATGTCACCAGCAATCGAACGATCGACAACTTGTATTGCAAACAACAATAACTTTAGAAAATTTGTTGTTGTTTACAATACAAGTTGTCGATCGAACGATTTCTCGTGACATCATGGGCCAGGCCGTAAATCTTTGTACATAAACCGATAGTATCAGCGGTGGTGGCAGATATTATCAGCTGAAAGTGCCAATTCGGTGCCATATTTTGAAAAGCGACTCTTGAAAAAAATCAATTAAATTTTCTGAGCGTGTTGTGCAATATGTTGAGCGTCTTGGTATTCGTGTTCGTGTCGTGTTGGAAAAATTCAACACGCGCCCATCTCTAGTTGGAATTGTTCCCGAAAAAAAACGCCAACTAAGAAAAAGTGCCAACGCTAAAGAAAGCCAAAAACCAAAACAAACAAAAATCGCTAAAACTAAAATAAATCCCCAAAAACCGATAGAATCGCCAAAAACGAAAAAACGCCAAAATAAAAAACGCCATAAACCCAAAAAAAGCGCCTAAACTAATACCGGCCATACACTACACAAGTTCACTGCACAAGTCTGGCACTGTACAGTGCGTTTGTGTAGTGTATGGAGGTGGTTGTGCTATTTACGCAGTGAACTGAGTAAATATCAAAATGATTTTCACATTTGCTCAAGTTTGATAACTGTACAGTGAACTTGTGTAGTGTATGTTGCAAACGCTCAGTTGTGTAGTGATTTTTTAAGAGTTCACAACAAAAAACGAGCGCAGAACAAATATTCTGGACAGAGTTCCTAGAATTATACAAATAATCACCAGCATTATGGCGAATTAAAATAAAAAATGCACAGATTGCTTGTATAGTGTGTGTCACAAGCTTAGTTTACGCAGTGCCAGACTTGAGCACTGAACTTGTGTAGTGTATGGCCGGCATAAGAAAAAGTGCCAAAAATAAAAAAACGCAAAAACTGAAAACAAGTTTAAACGTGTACTTAAAATTAAAAAAAAATTCTATATCATATAAGATATTACTAGACATATTATGTACCTCATTAATTATTTTCAAAATTACGTGAATCGTTTATGTATGTATTAGGGATGTAACGAATACCAGTTTAGCGAATGCGAAAACGAATAATACATTTTAATTTTTGCGAAAGCGAATGCGAATGCAAATATTACAATACGTTAAAAAAATCACATGAAAATAAATCTATCTAAGAACATGAAGTTGTGTTGTATACATAGATCTACTTGAGTCTTAAATTCAGCAAATATTTATTAATTTATTAGAAATAAAAATTGTTAAACTGAAAGAAATGAAACCATATTAAAATAAGTATAGATAATAATTAAAAATAAATTTACAAAATGTTAGGCAATCAACCCATTCCTACTTTGGCCCTAAGTTCAATACTTCCTGTAAAATGCTATCAAAATACATATTAAGAAAAATTGGAATGAATTGTTCATGAACATTTTTTCCAGAAGTAGTACTCTGTACCCATGTTCTATAACTTAAGTGAGAACTACTTACTTGCAACGAAAAGTAGTGAAACAAAATATTCCACCGTTTCTCGAAATGTGAGAAAAAACTGTGTCTGCAAATCATGACGGATTACGATTACGTTATTACGCTAGAGCTGTCAAAAAGTGAGAAAATTTATAAGAAGAAGTAAATAAAATAAAACTGTGCCAAAAAATAATTGTTGAAACTTTATTAAATAAAATTCTGTGTTGTGTATAGTGTAGCTTAATAATACCGGATCAAGATGACCAAAGAAATATGCTGCGGACTTATCGTAGGAACTTGCGAGATGCAACAGATCCTTTTGAAATGCCAGAAATTAGGTTTCGGGAACTATATCGTCTCAGCAGACAATCAGCAACTAATCTACTTGAAGAAATAGCTCCTTTTATGAGCCAAGGTGTCAGAAATACATTCATCCCACACCCAATAATCATCTTGGGAAAAACATATGAAATATACATATCTTCAACACTTTAAGTTTTCATGCGAAATAAAATGAGTGGCACTTGTTTCGCAAAAAATTTACAACAAAGAAGGATTAGTTAATATTTTTGCATTTAAAATTTTTTGAACGAAGTAATGATGTGCTTACCATATTTCAAAAGTTTTAACAGTTTTTTCTTTTTAAAAAACTGGAAAATATTTCCAATATTTTTGTCTTTAGTATTCGCTTTAAATATTCGCATACATTTTAGCGAATTTTAGCAAAAGCGAATGCAAATAGCAAAAGTAAGCGAATTATTTGCGAATGCGATAGCGAATGCGAACATTCGTTACATCCCTAGTATGTATGTACATATGTATGTATGTATGTATGTACTCGCATGTATTTTGATCACAAAATTAGGTTATTGTACAATATATAGAACCTTATACATATGTACAGTTACTCTCAGAAATATTTTGCCTACATTCTTTAAGCAAAAAAGTTAAATAAATTTATTAAAAATAAGAAATTTAGGCAACATGTTAAATTTATTTCTTTTATAACTGAGAAAGCAAAACCTATAGACTGGAAAATACACAAAAAAAACCCCAACTTTGAATTTAATTGTTAATAGTGGAGTTAATGTCGACGTCGTTGACGCCGAATAAGTTGAAACCAGGGACCGAAAATAACTGTTATTTTTGAATTTTTGATTAAAAAAAGCAACCTCAAGGAAATGTCGGAGAATGAAACCAAGTATACCATTTTGCAAGTATTGGACCAAATTGTCAGAAAATACGATGCTTTTTAAAAATCTGACTTTTATTTTTTCAAGCAAAAATAAAAGTTATTTTTTGACTTTTATTTTTTTGAGCAAAAATAACAGTTATTTTTGACTTTTATTTTTTCGAGCAGAAATAAAAGTTATTTTTTGACTTTTATTTTTTCTAGCAAAAATAACAGTTATTTTTGACTTTTATTTTTTCGAACAGAAATAAAAGTTATTTTTTGACTTTTATTTTTTCGAGTAGAAATAAAAGTTATTTTTTGACTTTTATTTTTTTGAGCAGAAATAAAAGTTATTTTTGTGTTTTCAACCCCTTTGACAAAGAAATTATTATTTAATATTCCAAATATTCTTTTCTAAATAAGTAAATTTAACGATTCACTATTGCAAAAGCGCCAAAATTTATAATAAATATAATGAATTTATCACAAAATAACTTTTATTTCTGCTCAAAAAAATAAAAGTCAAAAAATAACTTTTATTTCTGCTCGAAAAAATAAAAGTCAAAAATAACTGTTATTTTTGCTCAAAAAAATAAAAGTCAAAAAATAACTTTTATTTCTGCTCGAAAAAATAAAAGTCAAAAATAACTGTTATTTTTGCTCAAAAAAATAAAAGTCAAAAAATAACTTTTATTTCTGCTCGAAAAAATAAAAGTCAAAAAATAACTTTTATTTTCTGACTTTTACGATAAAAGTTATAACAGTTACGGTCCCTGGTTGAAACAGATTGAACTTTTACGGCGTTGCAACGCGTTGAGATTAACTGCTCTCATACAATTTCATACGATTCAACTTTTTTTTTGACATTTGACGCCGTCGACGACGTCGACATTAACTCCAGGGTTACCCTGGGCAATTTCAACATCACAAAAGTATTTTGCTTCATTTAGAGTTCCCGTTATTTTTTTAATATTTGTGTTGTTACATGTGTTTTTTTTTTTTTTTTTTGCTATTCGTTTGTAATAGCAATTGTTATGTTTTATTTGTCATAGTTGTTTCCACTCTTTTGTTATGAGTGCAACACGTGAAGTTTTTGTTTAAAAAAAATGCCTAAAGTAAAGGAATTAAATTGATCTGCGAATAAGATCATTCTATATCTGTATAATAGGACAAATCAATCCAATATATTTGTGATATGTTTAGTCGATGTGGACAAACAAGAGAAAATACTTTTAAAGGTGCAAAAGAGCGCAAATATATTGAAACTATTCCACGAAAAAGTCGAGCAAAGCTGTTAACGGTGAGAAACGCAAGAAAAACTATTAAAAAAATAGGGAAAGAGAAATGCTAATGGGGACACTTCGGACATACTACGGGCACACCTGAGTAACAAGTCCATCCGTAAGGTTCTAAAAGCCAACAATACTAACGGCAGCGTAGCTAGAAAAAAACTTTGATTTCGGAAGTTAATAGACAGAAGCGTTATTTATTTCCAGAACTGCATAAATTTCAGACTTCTGATTTCGGGAACAAGATAATATTTAGCGACGAAACTAAATTTATAATTTTTTATGGTGCGGCGCAAGCCAAATAAACCACTAACTATTAAGAATATAAGGCCAACAGTAAAACATGGTGTTGGTTCTCTCATGGTGTGGGGCTGTACGTCGGCACTAGAAGTGGGAAATTTGGTGTTTATATAAAACACAATGGATAAACATCTATAGTTGTCCATTCTTAGAGAAAATCTACATGCCAGTGCTGAACAAACGGATCAATATATCAATGGATATTACTTCCAACGTGACAACGACCCAAAACATATACCCCTGGACATTAAATTATGGCTCTTTTATAATACCAAACATCTGTCAATACCCCATCAAAGTCTCGGCATGAGTCCTATTGAAAATCGTTGGGCTTATTTGGAAAAAAAAATCCGAGAAAACAGCATTTTGTCAAAAGTGTGCGTAGGACGAGTATTGGAAGAAGAAAGGTATAAATAAAGTACCTCAAAATTTCCAAAATTTAGTGGAATCTATGCTAAGACGTCTGCAATTGGTCATCTCTAATAATGGATATCACACAAAACATTAAAACATAATACGCTGCTTTAATAATGAAAAATCTGTGTAAAAAATTTAAAAAGCATTTTGTGACCTGATAAATAAGCGATTTTTTCATTATTTTATAAAAATTTCAAAAAATAAAATTGTTTTTTTTAAATTTTAATTAAAATATTTGCAGTTAAGGGTTTTCTTATTTAATATGTAAAAAATAAACATGAATTTTTCAAAGAATACATTTTTATGTATCATTCTTTTTGCAAATTTGTTGAGATTTACATATGCAAAATATATCTGTGAGTAACTGTATGTATCTATGCATTTTCAAATCCAAATTTTTGTGTTTGCACCTTTTGTGTTCATAATTAAAACAACAAGTTCCTAGTTTTTACTCATATAATAAAGTCTTCAATACCCAACGTAATCAGAGAACATCAAATATGATGTTCTTTGAGATTTCAAATTCATAAAGTTTCAAGTTGTTCGTTCATTTTCAATTTTTTTTTTCTTAATTTACATGGATATACACATTCATACATGTTTTGTATGTAAGTATGTATAAATATAAACAATTTCGGAAAGTTTGTTTGCTTTGATGCTAGGAAAATATAGTTTAGATTTTCATAAAATATCTAAACAAAATACACATTTCGAATAGCGTTTCTAAATATAATCGAAAATGGATAATATTATTATTGAAAAATAATATGAAAAAAGAAATAAGTTGCTTACAAAAAACTCAGCGGTTTTATTAGTGATTATTTTTACTCAGGTAGCGGTTTTTAACGAACTTTCAAGGGCTATATGGCAGGAAATGCCGACAACATTTCGGCAACACTGATCGCCACAGTGACCGTATTGCCATATTAATTAAGAAATTTTTCGTACAAAAAATTTAAAAAAAGTCCCAAAAATTGTTGGCAACGCTGACCTTAGAATTAATAGAAACCAGAGTGCGGAGAGTGCTCGAATTAAACTCGCTCGCAAACGAATTCAATTCGAACGAGTTAAATTTGTTGTATTGAAAAAGAGTTACTCTTGTCTGCTCGCGAGTTAAAAAAAATAAAACTCGCGAGCGCATTTAATTTTTGAGAATCGAAAATAGGACTCGCGAGAAGAATTCAAATTTTAAGAGTCAAAAATAAAACTCGACTCGCGAGTCGAGTTAAAAAGAATTATTCGCGAGTTTTATTAATTTTGTTTGCTCAAATTCTGTTTTCTATAGGTCGCAATGTTGAAATTATATTTTATTGCTGACAGGTAAGCATTTGCATAACTTTTCATGAAGCAGAAGCCTTAAAACATTTGAAAAATACCTCATGACATGAAAGTAAGAACATATATTTTTATATATGTATATGCATTTGTAAGTACTATACTTTTCAAATTCGCATATAAATACATACATATGTATACTTTTTCGAATAAACAAAATTTTTTTTTAATAACTACTCGTTTTGAATTCGTTTATGCTCGTTTTGTGCTTACGAGTTTTAAAATAAAACTCGCGAGTACAAATTTTAGGCGTGTCATTTAATGCTTACGAGTCGAGAACAAAAGGAGTACGAGTCTTATAAAATTTGTGCTCGCGAGTTCTAATTTTGAACTCGTGAGCACAAATTTTAAAACGAGCGAGTTAATAAAAATTGTACTCGCGAGCAGAATTTTTCCCTACCCTGATAGAAACATGGGTGTCGATCGATATTTTTCGGTTGAATTTTCCTTTCCGTGCGGAATTGATAATACCACCCACTTTGTGCTGAAGCTGAAAAGCTCTGCAGAGGTCTTTGTTTTGCATTGCAGCCTCAAAAGTTATGACATTTATTATTGTTTCAATGAAAATGATTAAAATTAAAATAATTAAATTTGCAAATTTTTAATCGAAAATATTTTTAGTGAATACTTTTTTTCTGTGAAATATTAAAAAACATCATCAATCGATTATAGTTTGTGTCCTAAAAAGAATACCAAGGAAAACCTATGGTTCAATCTCCCTAGCTTGAGGTATGCAAAGCTAATGATTGGCACATATGTATACCGTCGCTGTTTTAACTAACTGACCTAACTGACATATTGTAAATTTTACAGGAGCTTTTATGATTGTTTTCTACATGTATTCTTATGGAAAGCTCTGAAATATTTTTACTGTTATAGGCTCGACAGTAATGTTTACAGTCATAAAAATTGTGGACAAGGTGTATTATGACTCATAAAGTCTAATAGTGGACTTAACTCATATTTCAAACTGATGTCAGTTAGGTCAGTTATTTAAAACAGCGACGATATGTACATATAACCAAAATTGTTTCATATCTCCTATGTCCCTGAGTAGAAAAAGATCTAAGAATTATCTCAGGTTCCTTCATATGCTATTCATTGCAGACTGAGAAAACAACACAACAGACTTAACATTGAAAATTAAACTCCAGAGCATATTCTGAAGGACTGTAAAGCCTTATGCCACAGAAAAAAAGCCAATTGGACAAGCCTCAGTTAGAGGATTGTCAGCACTTGAACTACTGGCAATCTTGAGATTGCCACAAGGGATAAAATAAATCTTCACAAAAATATTAAGTAAAACGCCCTGAACTTTGGGTAACATTCCACACACAAAATCAATATTATAACATTTATTGCGTACTGTGGTAATCAGTCTGGAGGTTAACAAAATAGCAAGAAAAACTTTCTTTCAGGATCCCAGTGGATGGATCCTTATTAATTTTCAGCAGCTAAAAAAAGAAAACAAAAAATTTATAACATAAATAAAATAAAGGAAATAGTGTTATCAAGCAAATATTAGAATGAAAAGAAAAAACATTGCACGGAAAGTTAATATAAACATTTTCGTGCTGGAAACCTCATAGACTTGTTCTACATTCTCACACTCATAGTGTATAAATATTTAAAAAAAAAATCTTTTTATTTGAAAATTTTCTCCAGTAGTGTGTAGTAATAGTGTAGCCAAAGGTATACAATAAAAACTCATTCTAAATAATTATTTATAAATGAAAATGTTCTTAAGAAGACGATGGGAAGGAATATTTAGTTGTTACTTAAATTTCATCGAGTAAAGTTGAGAAAATCCAACAATTAAATAAAGTTCAAAATTAAATAAAATACGAGTAATAAATATTAAATACATATTATAAATTGATTATAGCTAAATAATGAATGCTGCAACCTCGCCACGTTTAAATCGCGCTCGGATTGCAAATTCGCCGCCGGAAACTATACGTTATCCAACAACGGATATTCGAACATCACACACGATAAACATACCGACACCGACGCTGACAACTCGCACATATCAAGGATTAAAAACGTGTATGTTGTTCTTTTTTTTATTGAAAGTGCATAACATTTAGAGTTTTTCTTTTCCCAGACTTTTTCATTAAGCGAGAAAGTTGAATTAATTTTTCAAAATCTTCCTCAATACAAAGTATGCAAAGATGCATAATTTCAGTAAAACATACATACATACTCGTACATAGTTTAATTAAAATTTAATTATTTCAATAAACTGAAATTCTAACAATTCATGAAAAATATGTACATATGTATGTACATCCTTCTGCAATATGGAAAGATGGTACGTACACAATGGGCACAAAATGGAGAATGTCATCCAAGGTCTCGGAAGAGTGATTTTTGCGTCACCATTCATGCCAATTGAAGCACACCTCTGGATTTTAGCAAGAGATTTCCTATGGCTTTTCTTCCACAACACCTCCCACAACACAACAGATCCATATGAGAGAACTTTTCCGACAACCATTGTTTAAATCTGACTTCTTTTTTATATCCTTTCTATATGTGTAGTATGGATTAAGTCCCTTCTTAACACTCTCTAAGTATTGCTTTTCCAAGACAACTTACTATCTAGTTAAACCCTATCCTCATTAGCCAGCTTCTACTCTACACTTTCAAACCTAAGTGACCTAAAACTATCTGAGTAAATCTGATTTTTTGTACATACATATGTTCTTTTTTCTTTTCCTAAATTTCACTTAAATCAATATTTTTTTTATATAAATAAAATAAAAATTTAGTACTTCATGACATTAATTTTATTTTCCTCAAAAATCAAGATCTCCAATTTTGCATAAATAGCTCCTTTATTAATTATCTGGATGTTGTTAATAATCGAGTCGTGAAAAGTCAAAAATACACACTTATTGATATTTTGGAAATAGAGAAAAAGTAGTTACTAAATAATTACTTAAATTTTTTTTACTGGCATGTTTCGTAAAGAGAACTAGCTCCGTTTCTTCTGGATCAACTCCGGGTCCCTTAAAACTCGCCCATGAAGATAGGCGTGCATAATTTTAGTGATAGTAGGGAAAAACTTCCCCGTTGGCAGCATCACAAATACGCATAGGCTACCATCTTCCGACCATCATCTTCGAAGCGAATAAGAATGTTGGTGAACGTCAGCAGCCATAGAAGGGGTGATAATATCCCCGTTGTGACGTACATCACAGCGCCCTCCTTCGTCGGTATTATAGCAGAAGAAAAGTAATTAATAAAAATGACTTAAAACTTGACCTTAAAAAGTTGGCGCACCATAGAGGAGTATATATTTGAGTCAAAAAGCTGGCCAGTACTTTTTTTAGTTTATATTGCTTGTGAAAAGTTATTGAGTGCCCCTAGATCAACGAAACTTGCCAGAAATATCCCTTATAGTCCTAGGCTGTTAAGCCTAGAAAATAAGAAAAATCAGAGAAACTAATCCTAACTCTTAAAAATTATATTTTGTTCTTAAATTTTCCCATACTTTTGTGTAGCAAATGCAACTTTTAACGTCGACGAAAGTTCAAAACCTTAAACTTTGACCCAGAATACCGTAAGATGTCATTTTCGTCCCCGCTTCCTTTTGTGAGCGGTGACAAAAAAATTATTTGCAAAAATTATGTAAATATTAAAAAAATTTACTACTTGTGCCTTTGTATCATAAAAATTAAACTTTTGAGCTTTTAAGGGCAAGGGGAACTTCCCCCCCCCCCCTCAAAACAAAACATTTTATGACTGACAAAAAATTTCTTACTCATATTTGTCTATGCAAGATGAGCCAAAACAGAAAAAGGTGAATTTAAAAAACAATCACAAAAAAAAATTCAGTAAAGTGCGTTGTGCTTTGAGCATTTTTTTTAATATAGTGTTTTTTTAAGATTTTTCAGCTGCAATAATTTTTTTTTGTTTTTTTACGCTTTTTACTCGTTTTGGCGACTTTTTTAATTTTGGCTTTTTTTTCATTTTGGCGATTTTTTTCATTTTGGCGATTTTTTTCATTTTGCCATTTTTTTTCATTTTGGCGATTTTTTTCATTTGGCGATTTTTTTCATTTTGGCGATTTTTTCATTTTGGCGATTTTTTTCATCTCGGCGATTTTTTCATTTTGGCGATTTTTTCAGTTTTTCGCGATTTTTCCGGGTTTTCGCGATTTATTTTCGATTTAGACTTTTTTTAATTAATTTGGTGCTTTTTTTTTTGCTTTTGGCGTTTTTTTTTTGCTATTTTTTCGGTTTGGCGATTTTATAATTTTGGGATTTTTTCGGTTACGGTTTCCAAGATACAGCAAGTTATCAAAATTACATAGTCAAAATTACATTAACTGATGGTACACCCTTTAATTAAAATTTTTAAATTTTAGTGTTAATTGTTGTAGTCTATATAAAAATACACTAACTTTACAAATTTCAAGTGCATATACATACATACATATGTATGTATGTACATACATACATACAATTGTATGTATATTACATGGGATTTTAACATGTTTCGTTGCTCGTTTTGGCACACCCTTTAATTTCCAACTCTCATGTATTTTTTGTTGTAGCGGCCAAGGGTCTACACACTCTGTCCAAATTTCAGGTCCGTAGCTCTTACGGTTCTCGAGAAAATACCCTGTGACGGACAGACGGACAGCGTAGCGAAAATAATAGGGTTCCTTTTCACCTTGGTGTACGGAACCCTAAAAATGGCGCAAACTTTCGCAATCTTTTTTCTTGCGTCTAAAATTAGAGATTTTAAATTTTATTGTAGTATAAATATTTAAAAACCTTCTTTTTTTGTTTTCAAAAAAAGTGTATAATTTTTATTTATTATAATTATAATATTCAAGATATTTTTTGTTTGTTTTAATACTAGTAATATAAGTTAAAAGTTTTAAGAAGCCCGATGAACAGAACAAGCGACTGGACAAATTTTCTTCAAGTATAGGCGAGAAGATATTAGATCAAGTCACCATTCAAAAAGAAAAAAACAAAATTAAAATCGTTCCAGCCGTTTGGGAGTTACGGCGTCAAAGACACACAGATTGAGTACATCTAGAAAAGATGTGATATCTTCTAAATGGCTGAACCGATTTTCTTCAAGCATAGCTAAGAACACTCTCGCTCAACTCACCTTTCAAACATAAAAAACAAAATCGAAATCGATCGAGCCGTTTGGTCTGTACGTGGACTCGGACAGACACACACTCCAAACTTATAACACCCCTTTTTTGGTCGGGGGTTAAAAAAATAGCATTTGATCAAATCTTGCAGCGAAAAAAATCAACATAATAAATTTATTCGTTTAGCCATAAAAAAAATATCATATAAACATGTTGAAACCGAAAAAAAAACATTAATAAATCATGTAATTTTTTTCACTTTCCTGACCTTAGCAGTATCTCAGAGCTATAAATACAACTTCAAAATTTCATAAAGTAGAATCCCGATTATCTGAACACCAATTATACGGATATCCGATTATCCGGACTCATCATTCCAAGCAAAAATTAAATTACATAGGTATTATGTAATTCATTATCTATCGTTATAGCTCGTTTTATGTATATCGTATTATCTAAACGACTAAAATTTAAATAAAAATTGACAAATGACAAACACGACAAATTTAAATGTATGTAAATTGATTTTTTGATTTGATTTGCTTTGAAACCGATTATCCGGATTTTCGATTATACGGAATACCCCTGGTTTTATTTGATCCGGCTAATCGGGATTCTACTGTATTTACAAATATGATGTAAAATTTTGTTGTGTATCTAGCTTTGTACTTAATTCTTAAGATTTCTTTAGATTCATTTTTGCCTTTTTGGCCAGCTTTTTTGCTCAAATACTCCTCTGTGTGCACCCACTTTACACCAGAGGCGCTGCAACACTGTTCTAGATATCGTGCCATAACCGCTAAAAAAAAGCTTAACCGACATTATTTTTTGGATATCGTTTTTGGTCAAAATATTAAGTTCGAAAATTATGTCGCTTAAGCTTTTTGGGCGGTTATGGCACGATATTAATAAAGTGTGCAATTGCAGAGTTATAAAAGAATTAAGATTCCTCACTTCACCTTCCGCCCTTTCTCACAACTAACCCCTTCCAAAAGATTACACGCATTGGCTTAGCTAAAAAAAATTCTAGGGGGGCATTATAACTGGTGATTTTCATGAGTAATATAAAAATATATAATTACATGCAATTTGTAATAATTCTAGGGGGCAACAGCAATTTTTGGGGGTAGGAGCAATACACCCACCCCAATGGCCTTTCTACGCCTACGATTACACGTTAGTTTAATGACAGGCATTATTTGCTGGAGTGTTGCTTTTCTTTTTGAATTCCAGTACCCCATTTCTGTAACTTGTGAGAAGTTCTCGCATCGAGAAAAAGTAAATAATTATATTGGTAGTCCTATTTTACACAGGGTTACTCACATAAAAATTTATATAAACTTACAAAAAATATCAACAAATACAGTTTTTTTCTTACTCACCCTGTTTTTCACAGGATGATAAAAATTTTTTCGATTCGAAAAGTTCTCACATTCCTTACAGAAACGAGGCATAGATTAGAGATTAAATTAACTTAAATATTGAGCTGAGGCAGTTCCTTATTCGAGCTGTGTTGATATCATTATGACAGAATGATAGATAATACTAAGAAGCTTAAACTAAAACTCAAAAAAAAGAAACTAATGGCCTATTTCACTATATCGAAAAGTTTCGATTCAAATTTTAAATTTAAAACAAAAACATGTTATCATATTTTATTGTTGTTTTCAATATAAATTTTCAGTCGAAAGTTTTCATTCGATATCGTGAAACAGGTCATAAATATAATCTCGAACCTTAAAATTAGTTCTAAAATTGTTAATCACTATTCGCTGAATATTACAGAAAGCCAAGTAGAACTATAAGACCACCAATGAAGCGGCCCCCAGCAGACAATTTATCCATATAACCACATACAACTTGCAACAAAACAACAACCAAAACTATGAATTTTTTTTTTTTTGATAAAGTAAATAAACATTATATCCTGTAGAACAAATTGATATTTTGAAATAAAAAAATAAACAATTTCATAACAGTGGGACGAACATTTATTTTTTTATAAAGTAAATAAACAACATATCCGGTGTAACAAATTGATATTTTGATATCTTTTAAAATAAACAACTTAAAAACAGTGGGACAAATATTTAAGGGAACAAAATTTTTTGTTTGTCTTTATATGTATTTATTATTTTATATAAAAAAACAATTGTACATTTCACAAAGTGTTCTACTGTGTCATAATTTAGTCAAAAAAATTTTTTTTTGGAAACAAAAAAATTATATTGAAATAATTTAAAACATTACGACAATATGACATAATAGAACATCTTGTGAATTTATCAAACCACTTTGTTATTTTATTCAGCGAAATTTGTTGATTTAAAAATTAAGTTATTTGGGAATAATATATACATTATAATTAGGATTTTTTCCCGGGAATTACCGTCCGTCCCGGGAATCAGCGTAACCACTAATTACGAGTACTAATGAAAAACTGTTTGATTCAGACACGTACATATTTATTAAATTAAACAGTTTCATAAATAACTAATAGACAATTTTATAGAATCCAACATGATTGGAAACTGTTTAAATCAATAAATACATGTCTGACTCAAACAGTTTTTCATAAGTACTCGTAATTAGTGGCTACGCTTTTTTGGGCATATTGTAAACGGAATGTAAACCCGGCCTATGTAACATAAAAACAAGAATAACGGTATTGTATATTCTTCAAGAAGACTCCATTGCAAAACAAATTGGTCGTTAGAGATTTGTTCAGGTAACTGATTTATAAAAAAGCAAAACCACTTCGATCGTTTCGAGTTGTGACTGTTTATGGTTTAGTGTGCGCTATGTCTAGTTAATAGAGTAGCAGAAGTTGTATTTTCTTTTCATCTAATTTAAAATTTGTAAACAAATCTCTGTGTGAATAAAAAAATTCATCTTACCACCATTCAAAAGGTGAAAATCTATTTACTCGAAATTCCAACAAACATTTGCCCAGAAATAAATTAAAATTTTGTTTGTCTAAATAAGCAAATTCTTTAATTAAATGTATATGTATGTATGTACATACTCGAAAATAAACATACAATAATACTACTTGTATTTATCCATATTTTAAAGTAAATTTGTCAATTATCTTCTTCTGTACAGTGGTACGAATGAAAATAATTTCGGATAAATTTAAAATTGTTAAATAGACTGTAACATCTGCAAAAAGGGGAACACGTTTTTAGTTCGTTGCCTTTTATGTTCGTTTACTCAAAACTTCGTTATTTGTTATTAAAACTTGTGATAAGAAAAGTTCGACGTGAAATTTTGGTGAACATTTCAAGTTCAAAAGAAGAAATATTTATTGAAAAAGCTTAAGATAATATATCGAAAATTGAAGATTAATTAAATTAAATTTGATAATCTAAAGAATTATCAATGTTCAAAAATTCTAAAGTAAGTACGAAATTTCGAGTATTATACATATATTCTTAAGCGCAAGTATTATAAAAAATACACAAATTTCAATATAGATACTTAATTTTTGTATTTTTTATAATACTTGCGCAATATACGAAATAATACTCGAAATTTCGAACTTACTTTCGAACATTGCCAATTCTTTAGATTATCAAGTTTAAATATTTATCTTAAATTTTCGATAAATTTATATCTTAAATTTTTACGAAAAATATTTGTACTTTAAAGCTTGAAATGTTCGAAAGGATCTAATGTTTGAAGGCTACAAGTTTGAGACTCTCAGATTAATCTTCATTCGAAATTTCTATAGATATCAAGCTCCAATTTTCGATGCCTTTCATATGTACACATGGGCATTTCCACAGGAATCTCAACTTTTTGTAGCGTGCAACACCAAGCAAATATGCTTGTTTTTTTTCAAAGAAAACGAAACTTTTTTTTTACTTCTTCAAGAACGTTAAGTAAAATTTTAAGAAAAATCGTGTCACGTTGTTCAGAAATACAAGGTTAATTGTTTGCTGTCGCACGCGACAAAAAATTGGAATTTCTCGCAGAAATGCCCATATATACTTCTGAGCCAGTATTATGACTTTTTAATTTTTTTTTGTATGCAGGTGCTTAAGATCAACCCCGGATATGGCAATTTATAGCCATATCATACACAGTTTATATGGTCACCTTCTTGAAAATTGTCCTCGAAATTTGGTTGTAGTATAGATACTTATATATTTTTAACTATTTATTTCCTTTTTATATATATTTAAGCTTTTATGTTAGTTGCGTTCCTTGAAATAAAAAATAGATGCATTCGTAATTAAGGCCGTTTGAATTTCTTTAATAAATTCGTAATTTTTGATCGCAGAGGTTTAAATATTTGCGTGAACATGATTTCGAATTTTTGTGTAGTTACGTCCGTTTGCATTTAAGGTGACGATATGTATGTAGGTAGTATGTAAATTGCAATGCCAATATTAAAAAATATTATGCTCACGAGTTCAAATTTGTAAAATTAGGCACCGTTCATGAGGTATGCATGAATCAGGCATTATCCCACGTGATCATGTATGACCGTGAGTAAATTGTTGTTTCAATCACATGAGCGCGCGTAAGATTGTTTGTGCGTGCTTGAGTGAAATTTTTGCACGATTACTACGCGATTAAAATATGTTGAAATGTAATTTAAGACTTTTAGAAAATAAGTTTCAAATTCTGAATACAAAGAAAAATTATGTGTTATGTTCTGCAATTGTTTTTGACAGTAAATGATCAAACAGAATTGAGGCATAAACACATTTTCCATACAAAATGACACAAAAAACTAGCCTCAGAAAGCAGTCGATAGATAGAATCTATTTTATTTTGACAACGTTTTTTCTTATGCTCTCATATATAAATACTCATTCTCTCAAGAATGCTACCATATTTTCAATAAATTTCATACAAAACTACAAAGAAAAATAAGCACAAAAGAAAATAAAACTAAAATTATAGAGCATTTGAAGTTACTGCCGTAGATTTTATTATGGGCTTTGTTAATTTGACAACGATTTTTCCTGAAGTTGCGGACATATTCTGTTTGATCATTAAGTAATAAAAAATAAAATATTCGTGATAAGTAAAGAGTTACTCACGTTCCAGACCAGATATGGAATTTGATTACATTTAATTAATCAGTTCGTATTCTTAATAATCATTTTAAGATGCAGCTTTGAAAAACATAAATAAATATATGGTAGAACTTGCACATGAAGAAAAATTATTAAAAATCGATTAAAATTTCATAATATTAGTTAAGAAATTAATAAAAATTTTCACCAATAAAAGAATTAAAAACATTAATTAACTTCTCCAGCTTGAATTAATTGAAGCAATTAAAAATTTAATTGAATGAAATAAATTTTTTTCTATGAAAAATATTTTGCCAATTTAACCACTGTTACGACGAATATTTTGGAAAATATTTTTAGGGGAAATGAAAATAAATCTTGCAAGTCATATACACATTATTTATTAGCTTAATCTGCAATATATGTATGTATGTATGTACATATGTATGTTGGAATAATGATTTTAATTATTTTTTATGCAACATTTCTTTTATAATTATTCATTTTGTGTATGGGGGAATCTGTTTAATTGCTGATTTAATGTTAGCATCATAATTTATTAAAATATAGAAAAGAAACAATGAGTTCTCAAAATCGGCAAAATTTTCCTTTGATTAAAGTTCAAGCACAAATGGACTGGCATGAATATACAAAAAATATACAGGCATGTTCTGAAAATCACCTTTTTCAAATCACAAGTCATTTTAAAAGTATTAATAATAGACATGCAGATATTTGTTCGCTCTTTTTTAATATTTTTTTTTTGTATAGAGCTTCAAATATCATTTCTGAAAGATATTCATCGTATATGATTTTAAAAACGTCTACAGGACCATTATTACTTTTAAAATCACTAGTGATTTGAAAAATGTGATTTTCAGAACATGCCTGATAAACTTTAAATTGTAACGAATTTAAATTGATTGATGAAATTGAAATATGTGAACAATTTAAAATACATCAATATTATTAAGCAATCTCGAGATTATTTTCTAGAAAAAATCATAAGCAATTATTAAATAGGAACTAACTAGCCCATGTGAAATCTTTAAAGTTTTCCATTTTTATTAAAGAAAAAAAATTTTCTATAGAACTTTTAATACCATTATGAAATTTGTAGCACACATATTGAAACGTGAATTATTTAACAATCTTCTGTTTATTTTTTGTTGCTAATTTCAAAAATGTTTATCGTAGTTTTTATCGGGTTAATGAATTCATATGGTTGTGAATTTGTAAAATAAAATTGATATGTAATTTATAAGATCGCAAATGTGCGTACGTATGTATGTATATATATATTTAGAAAACATTTGCTTGTAAGTACACATAAATTGTGCAATGAAATGAATTTGCTAGAGGAAGTGAATATAAAATTTCTTTAAAAATACATATCAAGTTTTATTGTTTGAAAATGCTGAACTGAGAAGAATAATAAAGAAGAATTATTCTTAAATTAAGAAATCATAATATCTAGCCCTATTTTCAATTAAATCTCAAGCGACAAAAAATAAAGTTTTCAGCAGAAGGGTTTCTTTTTATAACAATCAAAATTGTTCAACAGTTAAAATTTTCAATTAAGCATTTAATTGATTCAATTAAATTTTTACTTTAATTAATTCTAGTGGGAAAACTTAATTAATAGGTATGTTTTACCAAATTTAATTTTTTTAATGATATAACAAAATTTTAAATAATATTACAAAATTTTTCATATTCCTTTTTTTACAGCGTGTATTTTAAAAGTTATCAAGAATTTTCCCATTTTGATAATTCTAAATAAACTAAACCAATAAAATTTTAATTTCAATAAAAAGTCAATTTTTTAAAACATGTCGCTTACGAATAAATCGGAAATAGGGCTCGATATGTATAATAACAGCCCAGTTGAAGCTTATATAAAAAAAGGTAGAAGCTCTGTTTTTGTTTTAAATATATACATATCTATATACATACCTTAATACATAGAAAGGTCCTAACTCATGGTTTTCTTGAAATCGAGATTTTTGCATTTTTCGATACATTAGATGTTTTTCTATCGAAATATAAAAAAGAAAATTTCAAAAAAATAATGCATTAGGGCCTTTCTATATTAAGGTAATGATATGTACGTCCATATTTTTCAAAATTTGTTTAGACCTTTAGAAAATCATTAATATATCTATTACATACATTTTTTCCTACATATCGAGATATGTATTGGTTATGTGCCAATATTCATATTCGTATTCGATTTCTCGAATAATAAAAATAAAATGTCAACAAACAGGAATTAAAAGAAAACAAGAAATTAAAAGAGGTGATGATTTTGCCTTACTTTTATTGGCTTCCCAATAATTGCAGGCTTTGTGAGTTGTTTGTTATATATGGTAATTGTTTCAATTTATGCTATTAAGGTCTGTTTGACCACTTCCTCCACCGTGTGACAACTTCTTTTCCTCTGTGACTTATGCCACTTTCAAAATAAACGACTCACATGTATACCAACTATCATTACAATAACTTTAGTACCAAGATATATTTATGACTTTGTAATAAATGCACAATAAATTGTATCTAATTGTTCGTTATTTTTTAATCTAGCCGAAAATGAGGAAATGAATTGTGTGGAAATTTTAGCCACCACCATTTCAATCATTATAATGGTCTTAACATTTCCCATCTCAATATTTATATGCTTTAAAGTGGTATCCGAATATGAAAGAGCTGTAATATTTCGTATGGGTCGTTTACGTAGTGGAGGAGCTAGAGGTAAAACTATAAAATAAATATACATGCATACATACATATGTATGTATACTCCTGCATACGTTTATAATACGATATTTAACACATATATTTTTTAGGACCTGGAGTATTTTTTGTTTTACCCTGTGTCGATGATTATTGCAAAGTTGATTTGCGTACAGTATCTTTCGATGTGCCACCTCAAGAAGTATTAACTAAAGATTCTGTAACGGTTACAGTGGATGCGGTTGTTTATTATCGCATCAGCGACCCGCTGAAGGCTGTTATACAAGTATCAAATTACAGTCATTCCACCCGCCTATTAGCAGCCACAACTTTACGCAATGTTTTAGGAACGCGTAATTTATCTGAACTGCTTACGGAAAGAGAAACTATATCACATACTATGCAAATGTCCTTAGATGAAGCTACCGATCCGTGGGGCGTAAAAGTGGAGAGAGTTGAAATGTAAGTAATATAAAAAATTCAATTCTAATCAGGAAAATTAATTTACATTTTACAAATATTCTCACAACAGCAAGGATGTGTCTCTGCCTACTGCTTTGCAAAGAGCCATGGCTGCCGAAGCCGAAGCTGCCAGAGAGGCTAGAGCTAAAGTTATAGCAGCGGAAGGTGAAATGAAATCATCAAGGGCCCTAAGAGAGGCTTCCGAAATCATATCAGCCAGTCCATCGGCTTTACAGGTTTGTGTTATTTTTCTTTTTATTTGCATTTACTTATTGCTTTCATTAATTAAACTTTTACAGCTCCGATATCTGCAAACACTAAGCAATATTTCAGCTGAAAAAAATTCTACAATAATATTTCCTTTGCCCATGGATCTTTTGTCACCATTCTTATTGCACCACAACTCCCATTGTTCGCACAAACATCAGTGTCAGTGACGTTTGCCTTTCAAGCAGTATTTGGATGAACTACTGGCTTGCGAATTAAAAACAAACTCCAATGCATAACAAAATATACAATGCCTTTTATCAGTTATTTTTTCCACAGTATACGAATACCATTTTTATTATAACAAATAAATATTGTTTAGAACAGTGCAATTGCTTGCTTCACATAATTCCTTAAAATAAGTTTGAAATTTTCCATTTCCAGATATAGTAATAACAGTATTTTCTTTTATACTGCTTAAATTTCCAACTATTTTTTTAAATTCATTTTCCGTAAAACGAAACGGTTTCACTGCTTCTTTGTATTTGAGTTTACTTTTAAAATTAAAGCATGTTTCCATACATTTGAAGTTTTTTATGCAATCTACATTATCGCACACTTCATTGGATAAATAAATATATGCTCTATAATTCCAAAATTTACCAAAATTATACATTGTGTCTCTAAAATACACATGCTTAATATCTTTAAAGCAAGCTATGTGTACAATTCTGGTCATGTCGTATTCATTATTTAGTATATTCTCTATAATTGGGATAATAGGTGCAATCGCTACACCCTGACTAATGATTAACAAATATTTATCACCTGTTTTATCCATGTGATGGTCAAATTTGCCTATAGGACCACGAAATTCGACGTCATCGTTTATATTCAAATTTTTTATGTAGTTCGACATTGGCCCATTTGGTATAAAGTTAACTAAAATTTTGAATTCCATATTCACTTTATCCCACCAGAATGGTGAATAAGGACGTAATAAATATTTCCGTTCTTTTTCAGTTTCGTTCCTTTCATTTTTTGCTTTTTCTATATCCGAGAAAACTTTTCTCATCATTAAATGATGTCCAGGATCAATGTCCAGTATGAAATGTTTATTATTTGAACATTTTGACTTAAAGTGTAGCACCCATACATCTTTAACTTGAGGCAGAAGCAGAGTTTTGTTTATCACTAAAAATTTTGTATATTTCTCTAGTACATTGTGTTTACCACTTTTGTCCACGTTATTAGATATATTTGGTTTTACATCCAATATACAATTGGCGCAACCATTACCACAACAATCACTTTCATTAATATCATCCATAAATGTTAAACTAATAGACTACATTCGCAGTTATTTAAAATGTTTTTGTTGAAAAATTGTGCTCTAAAAAATATCGTTATTAACGATAAAGCCACTAAACACTATCCAAATAACAGCTGTTGATTACCCAGGTGGCGCAGTTTCCCAAAAACATGTAAAAGTCCGTTTAGATGATGGGTGACGTAGCTGCGACAACTCTTAAGTTATCTTTTGCAGTCCCTTCTTAGTCATGCGACTTTTTGATATTTAAGGCTCAGTTACCCGACTGTAATGTAAAGTAACTGTAAAGTAGGAAACAACTGATCGATACTTTTATATGAAAAATAGGCTACGTTACATTACATCTCTATAACCATTTACATTGCTTTTCACATAACAATATCGATCAGCTGTTTTCTACTGTTGCAGTTACTTTACATTACAGTCGGGTAACTGAGCCTTTATTTTATCAATGCTTTTTATTCGTTAATTCGTAGCAGTGTTGCCATAAAGTAGCTAATTCTTAGTTTGGGAAATGTAGAATTAATATGTCCATATACCACCAAAATATAATAATCAGTTTTCTCTTCTTGTACCCCTTTTACACACGCAAAGTTTAATTTCCAAGCTCTTAATTCAGATATGTGAAAGAGAGGGAGGAATGCTATTTCTTTCCGTCTTTCTCCAAGCTGAATTAAGCTATTGCAAAGTAAACTTTCCGTTTCTAAAAGGGGTATTACTTTATATATTTTTAATTTTTATACATGCATGAAGCATGTTATAAAAATAGATCTAAATGGCAACATTGCTTGTATATAGCATAACAAAAATACGAGAGAAAGTAATATGTAAAAGAAACAGTTAAAATTGTCGCTTCAATTCCCAGTACGTGTGGCTTTTGCTAGCCCGCAACTTTCTCTTTTCTTCTCGCCTACAAACACGACTCGCAGGCGACGTGTCGCAGTTAGGCCACCCTTCACCTAAACGGGCTCTAAACATTGCATATCCAACAAGCGATCAGTCTTATTGCACGAGTGCGTCAGCTTAGCTTACATCATCCCAACTGTCAAGCACCATATGAACAAATCGGCAGACATTTTTCTCGTTCATTGTGTATGGATTACGACACACATGGAAATACACTTTAACCCTGGAGTTAATGTCGACGTCGTCGACGGCGTCAAATGTCAAAAAAAAAAGTTGAATCGTATGAAATTGTATGAGAGCAGTTATGTTATGTTTAGACGACGAGTTGAATCACCTGCTTCGCTCTCTGAATCATGTTTATGAATCATGCTGTTTAGACTACTCATTCCTGCTTCATGTGCAGCGTGCCAATTTAGTGCTTCTCGTACTAGATTTAGAGTTTTTTAATTGATAACAGTGCGGAATTTTTCAAATTGTTGCTTAAAAAAAGGCACTAAATTGGTACTTTTCACTAAATATTAATTTGTTAAAGTGTGGTGGCTTTATTTTCACTTTTCAAAAACTATCTGCTTTCACCCCTTTTAGACATGCAAAGTTTCCTTTGCAGAATGTTAATTCAGCTTGGTGAAATATGAAGGAAGAAAAACTTTATCTTTCATAGTGAGAAAAAATAATATGTTTCTAGCAATTACGGAGGATACCATACACGTTATAAAATAACTTAATTACAATAATCTAATTACTAACCACTGAGGGAAGCAATGTATTGCTTTCTTGATAACGAAAGCTTTCAAAAATGCTTCTGAAAAGTACTAACGTAAGGCTCTCTAACAAAGTGGACAAAAGTAAAAAAAGTACACCAGTAACTTTTGCATCTGAGTACACAAAAACTACACATTATTGCTTCTGTAAAACGAATTAGTTAAGCAAAAAACTAACGGCTTTTTGGAAACTGAATGCATTGCTTCTAGCTGGCTTACAAAAACTCTTCTGGGAAGCGGTAATTTTTGCTGGGATGGTGAAATTGAAGAAATAGAACGAAGTATCAGAAATTTAAGGATAAATAAATGGAAAAATTTGCTCAAAACTGATCGATTTTGGATTGAAATTTATAATTATAGAAATTCAACTAATCATAATCCATTTCTAATACTGTCAATATTTTCTCTAAGACTATTAACATTACCATGTTCAAATGTTGTAGTAGAAATGACTTTTAGCGCTTATAACTATTTTAAAAGTAAGTTAGAATTACAATAATGATTTTATAAATCAAATTGTTTCATTCATATAAAATACGGTCTAAAAAGAAAAGGCTTATGTTGTTCAGAATGTAACATACTGAACCATGTTCATGTAAAAATTAATTCAGACGAAACACCTAAAAATCTAATTGTTTTATTAAAACAGTTTTATGGCCAGAGGAAAAAGATGAAACTGCATTTCTTGAAACGAGGAGTATAATTCTCGTTGATCATCTTTTGTTAAAATAGTACACCATAATTGGAGTGTCTTCCCAAATGAACTTCAATTATTTTACTACTCATATTCTACTTATAAGCAAAATCGAAATATGGCTCGATATAATTGAAATTATTACAAAAACCTATGAAATGTAGTAAGTTTAAAATTGTAGTTAACTTAAATTTTTAATTTTTACTAATTCAATACATTTATAATTAGCCATATGGGCTTTCTCTGTATTGCAAATAAATAGATAAATATAAAAAAATAAATAAAAATATATTTATGTACATAGATACATATGTATGTACATATATACGAGTACTTATTTCATTTAGTGCTTTTTTATGAACACACAGTGGTTTTTGCTCTGAAAAAGTTGGCATCACTGTTCGCGTGGCATTTTTTTTATGTATATTCACACAAACATACGTATCATACGCACGTATATACATGCATACACATAAGCATACATACTTTACATAAATTCGACTCATCCGAAATCTTGTTTTTGAAGGCATCTCTATATTTTCTTCTTATTTTTCCTTTTTATATTATTCATAACTTAATTAAATTTATTTATATTAAACTCACATCTATGTTTTTTGGTTTGTTTTCATTTGTTTACAAACAGACACATACACATATACCTATTTTGTTTTGATAGCTAGTTCAGATAAAGTGGCGATTAACTGCATAAAAGTTAGAGAAGATACCAATTTTACGTGCTTCGCAAGTAGATTCATATTGAATCTACTTGATTCGCTCTCATAATTTTGTATGGCGAAGCAAGTGGATTCGGTCATGATTGGGGCGTGAAGCATGAATAGAGAGCGAAGCACGTACCGTCTAAACATAGTATTAATCTCAACGCGTTGCAACGCCGTAAAAGTTCAATCTGTTTCAACTTTTTCGGCGTTGAAACGCCGTCAACGACGTCGACATTAACTCCACTATAAATAACGAAAATACGAAACATATCGTCAGTTGGTTTCTGGTTTGGGGATAAGTACGTAAAATATGTCTGCCTATCTATTTCCAAAGTGTCAATTGCTTATATGAATAAAAAGAGAAAGTAAATTTATGTAAAGTATGTATGTGTAACTCTAGAACAACTGAAAATTATATTATAGTAATAAAACTGGCAAGATGTCATAAAAGCTGACTAGATCAAAAATAAAACGTGTGCAAAGACAAAACCAAAGTAAATTTACGAATATGTGGCAAGGACTACAATTTATTTATAAAATATAAAAAAATTGAATTTTGAACAGAAAACAATACAAGAATCCAATGGCACACAAAAATTATTATAATTATTATTATTGTAATGTATAAATTAATAGACCTTTCACAGGTAAAAATTCTGTGATTAACTGCACTTTTAACGATATCTGGTTTTGTGTTCGTCTTTTTCTACTCTGGTCTAACGTTTAAATTTAACAATTGGAATATTAATATTATTTAAGGCTGTGATACACTATCATACACAGTCGTTCGATCTGTCAAAAAAATCGTGTGTGCTCAAAAAGTATGATAGTGTGGATTAAAATGTGATATGTGTGACAGATTTTTTGACAAGTCTGTCCGATTTCCAAAAGTTTATGACAATTTTCATAAAATGATAATTTCTATTAGATGCACAGATGCATTTTATAAGGCAGTTGATAAGAAAACACCGAATTCTGCTTCATTTATTTAAAGATAGAGGTTACATTTTGAAAATTACATTTTGCGTTATTATTTCTTTTCAAATGAAAAATAATTAAACATAAACATTATTTTAAATGTTTTTGCATCTTTTTTGTGTAATAGTGTGGCACCTGTAAGAGATTTTGTTGCGATTTTTTTTGGAGTGCGACAAAATTCAATCCGATTTTCTAGTGAATGAATCGTACGACTGTGTATGACAGTGTATCACGGCCTTTACCAAGGCATCACAAACGTGCAGACACGACTAATACGATTATTTGCATCTAATGCTTTGATTCCTTTTGGGGGTGATTTTTAATCTAACACTTTATTTACAACCCTGTCAAAATCATTTTCTTTAAAAAAGTTCAGCTGAAAAGTACAATTCTATTCAATTCATAAATTATTTACAAAAAACACCAAAAAATGCTTAGTAAATTGAACGAAATAATTGAATAGGAAGTTGCAAGTTAACTTCTTTATTGGCAGAACGTAGGAAACTCCACGAAAAGTGCATATACAACCAATAATACATAATTTCTAAAGCAACTGGTGGTGTACACTTGTAACCTTTCCAATAAAAACAAGTTACATCAATACAATTGTAAATAGTTGCAAAATGAATTTGCAATCTCTATTTCGAGATTTCAATCCTAGGTAGGTGTGAATAAATAAAATGTTTAAATAATTTGCTACAAATTACAATTATATTGTCCTTGTTGGTTGTTTTTACAGTAAATTTATAGTACACTCTAGTTTGTTTACGTTTGTTATACTATTCGCCTTAAGATTAGATGGCTATATAGGTGAGTTCATATGATAAACGATTGAGCACATATACATCTAAAACAAATTTTTCTGATCAAATTGCCTTGTATAGATTGGCCTTGGTGGGCTATTTTTACACCATTATGGATTTGGAAAACAATTGCAGCCTTAGGAGCCACAGTTGGAGCAATTGTATGGTGTCGTTATCCTCATTACAGGTAGGTATATTAATTATTCTTCCTATAAAAATTGATTTTGTTTATTGTTTCGGAAATACTAAAAATTCTGTAAACTTTTATGGACAATACTATAGCCCATAACAAATAAAATCCTCAATCTACAGAAGAATATATCTGAATAAATTGGGTTTTATTTTTATTTTCAAAGGCTTGAAGGAGATTCCTATACACAATTCAAAGCTATGCTTATATCACTATCTCTGCATTTGATATTATTGATGTTTGAATTGCTAGCTTGTGACAATTTGACTTCCAAACGCCATTTGTGGGTATTGGTATTTATACCACTGATATTTGGTTCAGTGGCCAGTGTGGGTGCTTGTGTATGGGCTGTAAAACACGATCGGTCATTTGAGTTGGAACTATTTTTGGCAGTTAATGCTTTGCAATTCGTGTCACTGCCATTGAAATTGGATCAATTTGTTACCTGGAATTGGGAAGTTGTGTTTGTGCCCATGTGGATTGTTATATGCTTAAGTTTAGTTAGTAAGTAATTAATTTAATTTAATTTATTGCAAAATGTTCATACCTCCAAAAATCTAGTTTTGCAGAAAACAAGTTTAAATTTGTATACAAACAGAAAACAGAAATTTTCTCTCAAAAAGGTGGTTGTACAAGCCACGAAATGTATCAAATTTATTAACTCGGAAAACACATAATTTTGAGACATGAATATGTTACAACAAAGGAACCATATATTATATTAAAATATTATTATTTTATACTTTTTCTCAGGTGTTCTATATAATATTATATTTTGTGGAATAATGATGCGAACACCTGAAATATCATTGCAACAGAAGAAGGCCGCTTTAAATGCAGCCGTTGGAAATATATGCACAGTGTTGCCTCTTTTGTTTTTTCAAGTAAGTATCAAACAAAAAAAAAAGTTACAAAATTCTAATAGTAAAAAATTAAAGAAGTCATCCTGATGCTATTTCAAATAGAAAGTTCTTCTAAAACAATTATGATTATACATACATATCGTTAGCTTAAATGTCAAACCATGTAGACAACTAACAAAATGTTAAGCAGTTTTGTTAATAAACAAAACTGAAAGCATTCAGCAACTATAACTTGAACAATTTTATAACGTTTTTTTATTTTTCAAAAGTTTTTTGTTTAAGCTAACGATATGAATATCTGCAGTTTTTGGGGAATACTGAAATTTAATTACATTTTTTCTTTCGCAAGTTTGTAAACCCCAATATTAATATTATTTTTGCTTTCAGGTTGTTATATGCGATAAATTGGAAGGTGAATTAAAATTTCCTTATATTGTTATTTTTTCTCCTTTATTGGCGTCTATTTTTGCCTTGGTTGTGCTAAGCTTTAGTGCTAAAGGAGGCAATAAATGGTGGTTTGGTATACGCAAATCTTTTAGTCAATTCCTACTGTCTGCCATGCCATTCTTACAAGAATATGGCAATATTTCGTATCATGCCGAAAATAGTAATGCACAACAATCGCAACCATTAGATGGAGGCTCATCATCCAGTACTGTGCACATTGGTGAATTTAACAAACATGACAAAAAGAGTAAAAAATCTGCTAAAAATGATAGCATGAAACCTGTGGTACCCATAATAAGTATTGACTTGCCGGATTAAATAACACACAATAGAAAACAACTCCCACCACCAACCTTTTAATCACATACATATACATATACTTCAAATCCTACAAAACATTTAAAATTTTATTAGTAAGTGTTAGTACATAGTTAAGCATAGTTATTTTTTTTAGTAAATGAGAAAAATAATTAAACAATGTCCTATATACATACATACATACATACTGGTACATAGTATATATGTAAATACATATTAAATGAATTTTTTAAACTTCATTGCAGCATACATAAATATATACAAACATAAAAAATATGTGTACCATATTTTTTTTTTGATTATTTTTCATATTTACTAACAAAAAATTACAAAGAAAATTGATTATTTTTTTTAGTTAAAATATATGTATGTACGTGTTTTTTTATTTCTACAAATTTATCTTTTCGTCAGCAGATATTTTTTATTTTAATATGTTAAGAACAGCACTGCAAAAATATTAAATTGTTCTCAAGTTTTGTTATCTTTTTTTTTACTTCAAATATTATATTAAGAAATTGTTAAATTAAGAACTGGATAATAAAATTCAATTAATTTGAGAACAGTTTTGGTTCCAAAAATTCGAAATCACTAAAGCAAATACATATGTATGTATGTATTAATTAGTAATACAGAAAAAATGGAATATAATATACATACATACGTGTGTACTAGAATGTTTTAAATAGATATATGTAAATGTGAAATTGTGTTTTATTTTATGTACTGAAAAATTTATGTTGACATCTAAACGATATACAAACTACAAGAGGCGAAAATAGTCACAGTTGGGTAGAGTTCGACCGATTAATCGGCTTCGGCTTCGGCCTTCGGCCAAAAATTGGTAATCGGCCAACATTCGGCCTACGGCAAAAATCGGCCGATTAGCCGAAGCCGAATATTTTTCATTCCAAGCTTGAAAAATAACATTATTTTTGGTCGTTGCTCGCCGACAGTTTCTACTGTGTTTAACGTTTTGAAAGGGTTACTTTGAAATACAACCCTGTTGCTTTCTATTTTCTTTTACTTGGACGTTCTTGTGAGTGATCATATGAAAAAGCAATCTAGAAATTGCAAAATAGTTTTATTTTTCTTGTTATGTATCCAATAGATATTACAGCTATTTCAGTGATCTCAAAAAGCAATATTTTTTCTTAATTCATATAAAACAAGTATCATTTTTAAAATTTAAAACATTCGGCTTCGGCTTCGGTTTTGGCCGAAGTTTAGGATTTTAGCCGAAGTTCGGCTTCGGCTTCGGCCAAAAAAAACGCCTTCGGTCGATCTCTACAGTTGGGCAGTTGATACCATCTCAACAAAAAATACATATGTACATATATACTAAAATCCTCAGAAACCTATATTTTCCGAGCTATGGTTCTTTGAACTGGTCATAGTAAACTGCCATTCCAAAATTATGATGGCAATATTAGTATCATATGAAAGCTTTTGAAAATGTATTTCTTTTTACAACATAATTATTAGCACAAAGTTTACTTTGCCAAGTCATGAGTTTGATAGAGGGGAGGGAAGAGAGAAATAAAGCTTTTTTACTTCCTCTACTACAAATTCAAGACTTTGCCAACTAAACTTTGACCATTAAACGATTTGAAAATATTAGAAAATGTTTTCTAATTTTACATGTAAACCAACAAAAAATTTACTCAAATATTGTAACCCTGTCAAAAAGTTAACATTTTTCAATTTGTTTTTTTTCTCATGCATATGTTTTTTTGCTAAGCTGATTAGTTTGTTTGAGAGAGAGACGAGGAGAAAAGAAGCCAATGAAGGTTCAAAGAGGAAAAAGTGATAAGCTAGCAATAAGACTTGACTAGTGTGAACTGGGTCTTTGGTTCATGTAATATTGTTTATTGTAGAAGGGACACAGAATGTTTTGTGGAAGGGACGCCACCTTGTGTAACGCGAGTTCGCATGAATCCGTTTATTGTGATTGTTTTTTATTTTATTAAAAACTACCCTTCTAACATAGCGTCTATACCTGATATTAACTCTGATAGAATATGAGAGAGAACGTCGGCAGAATAAGGAGAAAAATATATTTACATTAATATTAATATCTATGTAGGGGAAAACGCACTATTGAAAATATCATAATATTTCATAATTATCATGCAGCCGTGCAGTAAGCATCTCCGTTTATTGTAAAACAATGTGTGTACATTTTGGTATTCCATAATACATCGTGTATAATTAAAACATTTCAGCATTATTTGTATCAAAAAATATTAATTTTCACTTTAATACACTAAATTCTCTTCACGTGTTTATGTATGTGTGCGTTTTTTGACACTTGATATCATAATATTGTTTTCTAAATATATATTATGAAAACAATATTATAATATCTGATATAATAGTAATATAATACTAATATTGCAGTCCACACGTAATATGATTCTCTCTGCTATGAAATTTGACGTTTGCTGATAGAAATATATTTGATATTATATCAGGTATAGACGCTATGTAAGCATCCATTCATGGTATTAGAGTCTGAACACAATGTAACGATAATTTATTGCGGTGCGGTTTTTCATACGATTTTTAAGTAAAAAACCGCAGTGCGGAACGGTATAAAATTAAAATCTATTTTATTTTCTCTGCGAACTTTCTTATTCTCTCAATTTTTGACTCTCTTTCTCTTTCCGATGTTGCCATAGTTTTTGAATAATTGGCGGTGTTAACAACATTATTGTGAACAAAAAAATGATTTTGAGGTTTAACCCTTAAATGTTTACCGTACCATAAATGGTACATTACTTATTTGATAAAAATAATATGGTAAATGTAACCGAAACTCAATAAAGGACCCTTTAAAATAAAGAATACTGTATAAGTGTTCTTTGAAACGCCGTTTAAGTTTGTTTTTAATTTGTTTATATCATCAGCAAATTACCAAAGTTGTCGTATACAATTTTTGAACAAATATAGTTTGTGAACCAAATTTCAAAAGCAAATAAATACACAGAAAAAAATATGCAAGAATTATTTTCAACAAACAATGTTATTGAATAAAATTTTTAAATTCATTAATATTTGTCATTAACTTGAATATTATGTTTATCAATACCGCGCATTTTAAAATATCATTTAATTTAATTTGTTTGTGTTGGTGTTTATCTTGCTTGTTGATTGACCCAACGTGGTCATGTGCTATTGTTGTTGTTTATTTTGATTGCTCGGCTTGCATACGTGTGAATTACAACAAGTAGCCGAAAAACGTCGTGGCTTGTTTTTTTCTCAACAAAGTTATTTTTAGATTATATCATAACGCAATGCGCAAATGTAGAAGAAACATAAGAAATCATGTTTTGCGTGTACACTATTTTAACGAATTTTAATCAATTTGGATCAAGTTAAGTTTTTTAAATAGTTTTTTCTCTCGTTTTTAAATTTTTAAAAAGAGTTGTTTTTCCAATTTTTCACGAAAACCGTTAATTTTTCTTGAAAATAAAGCCTAAATTCGTGTTTAGGGACCAAATTTGCATTAGAATTACTTGATATAAGTCAAAGGTTCTGACCTCATTCATTTAAGGGTTAAAAACGTTTGTCATTAAATATAAAATTTTAAAAATTTTCAAATATATCTGCTAATGTATAAAATGTTAATAATTTCTTGTTTTTAGTTACTGATATTACAAAATATTATATATGTATGTATATATATACATATGTATATATGTTCCCGTCGTTCCTATAAGGAACATAGGGCCTCCATTACGAAATATTAAACAAAGAGTAAATTTTTTAGAAAATTTTATAAAAATGTATCCACAAAAAATATAATAAAAATTTAAACAAACACTGACAAGTATTGCCGTAGCCGTCTTCCGTTGTATTATGTTTATTGTTTTCTCCCGCAACGAGAAATCGCACCGCACCGCAAACATTGTGTTTAGACTCTTAATTGAATTCAGAGTTGCCGTTGAAAATTTCGAAAGTGTCATAAGGATATTTAACACTAGGTGCGGTGCGGATTTTCATACGATTTTGAAGTAAAAAACCGCAGTGCGGAACGGTATTAAATTAAAATCTATTTTATTTTCTCTGCGGACTTTCTTATTCTCTAAATTTTTGACTCTCTTTCTCTTTCTGATGTTGCCGTAGTTTTTGAATAATTGGCGGTGTTCACAACATTATTGTGAACAAAAAATTATTTTGAAATTCAAAAACTTTTGTCATAAAATATAAAAGTTTAAAAAATATATCAAATATATCTGCCAATGTATAAAATGTTAATAATTTCTTGTTTTTAATTAGGTCCTCCATTACAAAATATTAAACAAATAGTAAATTTTTTAGAAAATTTTATAAAAATGTATCCACAAAAAAATTAATAGAAATTGAAACAAACACTGACAAGTATTGCCGTAGCCGTCTTCCGTTGTATTATGTTTATTATTTTCTCCCGCTACGAGAAATCGCACCGCACCGCAAACATTGTGTTTAGACTCTTAAAGTTGGTTTAACAAACGAACTTTGTATGGCTTTTTATTTTTAAGCAACAACTTTTTTTGTAAATAATTTAAATTTTTTGAGCAATTGTTGTGTATTAAATAGTTTTTTTTACGTGCCGCCATTAAATAACAACATAATGTGGTCCGAGTTATGAAAAACGCCCTGAACATACTCCATTTTATGTGTTTATAGAAGTGTTTAAATTTAAAACACAGTTTTTGAGATTTTTAACAAAACAAGTCAATGTATGGTAAAACATCTAAAAATCGTCGTCTTTAAACTCTTAAGCATGAATGAGGCGTTAAACACATAAGTTTGAACATAGTATAAGAAAATGAGTCAAAAAGTGCATTATAAAATAAAATGGGGTCATTTTTTTAACAAAAAAAAAAATAACATTTATTTCAATTTAAAAAAACAAACACGAATTTCAACAATTAATTAAATACATTAGACTAAAATAAAATTATAATTATAAATAAATGTTAAAACTAAAAAAACGCTTGACAGGTACATCCAGTATATGTTAGTCATATTATCAAAAAAGAAGTTACTTTTACAAAAACTTTGATAATCTTTATTACTTTTTGTAATTAATTCTTCAGTTCACACCATTTTCCCAGCTCTGATTCGGGCAAATCTCGAGAGGAAAGCATGGACTCACAAGTTTCTATTTTGTTTGTTTGTAAGTTTATTTTCAATCGGTGGTGGTTTTGAAAAAATTCGTTCAGCGATAGCACTACTATGAGGCAAAGTAAATATATATGTAACTAATTCATATACATTTGAATATATATTTTCATCAAATATATTTTTCAAGTTTCCTATCTCGAACCAAAACTTTTCTTCGTTAGTTATCTTACGTAAATCTTCATACGTTTTGCTATTTATGTTACTTTCTAGCAATTTAAACTCATGTACAAAAGTTTTTGGTTGGACAATTGTGCCTTTGAACTCAGAAACAATTTCAAAATAATTTATGTCTTGTTTGGAATTTACAAGAACCGGGTCAAAATATTTCAAGATATTAAGTTTTACACGATTGTCAAACTTTATATGAAAAAATAGGTATGCATGGAATATGACAGTTGCATAAAAGTCAGTAGTTGTTATAATAATATCGCATGCAATTTTTATATGTACATTCATAAAACTCATGTCGTCGGTTGGTTATTGGTTTGCGGCACAGAATATTAAAAATAAATTATGTCTGCAGCAACACACATGCATAAAAGTGTACTGAAAACTTTCGTGAGAAATATTGGAACTTTAACTCATTTTCAAAAAGTGGCATACAGTTTTTTTAAATCATACAAAAGGATAAATTTAAAAAATGGTCATAAAAAGTGTCATTTGCACGAAAAAGGGTCAACAGTGCAGTGTTGCCATAAGATGTAAAAGGAAAAGTGCTAGATTGCAGAAATAAAAAAAGTGCTAAAATGTTCTACAGCACACACAACAAAGTGCTAAAATCAATTAACATTTTTAGTTTCTCTTATTTATTAAGCGGCCCATACACTTGCAATAAAATTATGAATTTGTTGTATTCTATATCATCGCTAACGTGTATATCATATTCATAGGCCGCACAATAAATACATTTTTTCATAACCAAGAAAGTAGAATTATATTGTGTAATGTGTTGGCAAAATTATGTATATACTAATTATTATGTTAAGTATTTTTTAGTGTGAGAAAATTTCGCCAAATCTAAAACCGACAATAATATCGATGATGTTGCGTAAATTGTGAGAGATTTTACCTTAGCTTAACCTAAAGTGAGCGCTTAGTTAAAGCTTTCTTCAAGCTGATCAATAACCTAATTATAAGCTCTTAAAAAGAATAAAACTTAGAACAAGTTTTGTTAATTTAGTATTTCAAATGGTGTACTTTAATATATTTGTACCCATATATGTATGTCAGAGCGGTTCAGTTATATGATTCCTAAACATACTAACACTTAATGAAGATAAATAAATTTGATAAGCATATAATAATAATTGGCTCGCAATTTGTCTTAAGGAATTATCTGAGGAAAATTTATAAATTTAATGAAATAAAAAAGTGCAAAAAATGTCAAATAGTTTTAAGAAAGTGCTAAACTAGCACTTAGCATTATTTTTAAAATCTTTACATAGGGTCTCCACCTAACATAATATGTAAGATAAGAGCGTCAAATTCAATCGCAGAGAGAATTATGTTACGTGTAGACTTCAAATTAGTGTTATGTCAATCTTATAATATTTTTTATAAGAGCGTTGTTATAAGAAATCCTATAACAACAATCTTATGATATGAACTGTCAAAAAACTACACGTACATGAAAATAAATGAGTATGCATGTGTGAGTGTTTATTAATATATATGAAAAACAATGTTTTTACAAAATTTCTGGCATTTTTTATGTTTAATTGATTTATAGGTTAAAGTTTGTGTGAAAAAGTAAAAACAAAATAAATAATTATATAAAATTAATACATGTAACTTGATGAGAATTTGAATAAAATGAAATGTTATAAGAAAAGTAAAATTACGTTGTCCTATTGTATGATATGAAGAGAAATATCGGCATTTTATTTTTGTTATTCTGCCGACGTTCTCTCACATATTATATCAGAGTTAGTCGCAGTTGTAGACGCTATGTTAGTGCTAAACGAAGAAAAAAAGTGCTAAATCTAGCACTAAAAGTGCCAAAATGGCAAGCCTGCAACAGTGATACTTTAGTGCATGATACAATTATACTAGGTACATGCACGACTACAACAATTGGAATTTTGTTGTATTTGTTGTTATAAACAAACGATAAATTGTCAGAAACAAATGTCTTTTGTTTATAAAAAATTGCAATTACAGGGCAACTATAGTACAATTGCAGACGCGTCATTCCTGCATGATTATAGTTATTCAGTGTTGCCAATCTGTGTGTAGTTAAATAGTGTGTAATTTTTACTCACATGTGTAGGCCATGGAATTAAATTCTTGTATAATCTGTGTGTAATTCTACTTTTGGTTCCATTTTTATTTATTTTTCTATTAATTTTAACCTACACAAAAGATGTGTAGTGTAATTTTCTTGAATGTGTAATTGCAGACACAGCCTTGTGTAAATTCATTGGCAACACTATAAACATTTTATTCACACACATACACTAACATTTTTGCAGCTTGTAAACAAAGCTTGACATTTATCTGCAATGTATACAGTAACAGGCTGGGCTTGTGCATGTACCTGTTATAATTGTATCATGCTTTAGTGTCACAGCGGCAACGCTGATTGAATTCCCTACTATGGTTGGTAACTCATCATACACAAGCCGTTCTTTTGACAGGTAACAACGCATACATTTTTTCTGCTTTTCTTTTTTACAATTTGTGAGAATTAATTTTAAAATCGATAGAATTAAGCAATAATAAAAATTTGGCAAACTAAAATAAAGAATAGGTAATGTTCTTTTTATGCCAATTGCCAATTCTTTAGATTATCAAGTTTAAATATTTATCTTAAATTTTCGATAAATTTATATCTTAAATTTTTACGAAAAATATTTGTACTTTAAAGCTTGAAATGTTCGAAAGGATCTAATGTTTGAAGGCTACAAGTTTGAGACTCTCAGATTAATCTTCATTCGAAATTTCTATAGATATCAAGCTCCAATTTTCGATGCCTTTCATATGTACACATGGGCATTTCCACAGGAATCTCAACTTTTTGTAGCGTGCAACACCAAGCAAATATGCTTGTTTTTTTTTCAAAGAAAACGAAACTTTTTTTTTACTTCTTCAAGAACGTTAAGTAAAATTTTAAGAAAAATCGTGTCACGTTGTTCAGAAATACAAGGTTAATTGTTTGCTGTCGCACGCGACAAAAAATTGGAATTTCTCGCAGAAATGCCCATATATACTTCTGAGCCAGTATTATGACTTTTTAATTTTTTTTTGTATGCAGGTGCTTAAGATCAACCCCGGATATGGCAATTTATAGCCATATCATACACAGTTTATATGGTCACCTTCTTGAAAATTGTCCTCGAAATTTGGTTGTAGTATAGATACTTATATATTTTTAACTATTTATTTCCTTTTTATATATATTTAAGCTTTTATGTTAGTTGCGTTCCTTGAAATAAAAAATAGATGCATTCGTAATTAAGGCCGTTTGAATTTCTTTAATAAATTCGTAATTTTTGATCGCAGAGGTTTAAATATTTGCGTGAACATGATTTCGAATTTTTGTGTAGTTACGTCCGTTTGCATTTAAGGTGACGATATGTATGTAGGTAGTATGTAAATTGCAATGCCAATATTAAAAAATATTATGCTCACGAGTTCAAATTTGTAAAATTAGGCACCGTTCATGAGGTATGCATGAATCAGGCATTATCCCACGTGATCATGTATGACCGTGAGTAAATTGTTGTTTCAATCACATGAGCGCGCGTAAGATTGTTTGTGCGTGCTTGAGTGAAATTTTTGCACGATTACTACGCGATTAAAATATGTTGAAATGTAATTTAAGACTTTTAGAAAATAAGTTTCAAATTCTGAATACAAAGAAAAATTATGTGTTATGTTCTGCAATTGTTTTTGACAGTAAATGATCAAACAGAATTGAGGCATAAACACATTTTCCATACAAAATGACACAAAAAACTAGCCTCAGAAAGCAGTCGATAGATAGAATCTATTTTATTTTGACAACGTTTTTTCTTATGCTCTCATATATAAATACTCATTCTCTCAAGAATGCTACCATATTTTCAATAAATTTCATACAAAACTACAAAGAAAAATAAGCACAAAAGAAAATAAAACTAAAATTATAGAGCATTTGAAGTTACTGCCGTAGATTTTATTATGGGCTTTGTTAATTTGACAACGATTTTTCCTGAAGTTGCGGACATATTCTGTTTGATCATTAAGTAATAAAAAATAAAATATTCGTGATAAGTAAAGAGTTACTCACGTTCCAGACCAGATATGGAATTTGATTACATTTAATTAATCAGTTCGTATTCTTAATAATCATTTTAAGATGCAGCTTTGAAAAACATAAATAAATATATGGTAGAACTTGCACATGAAGAAAAATTATTAAAAATCGATTAAAATTTCATAATATTAGTTAAGAAATTAATAAAAATTTTCACCAATAAAAGAATTAAAAACATTAATTAACTTCTCCAGCTTGAATTAATTGAAGCAATTAAAAATTTAATTGAATGAAATAAATTTTTTTCTATGAAAAATATTTTGCCAATTTAACCACTGTTACGACGAATATTTTGGAAAATATTTTTAGGGGAAATGAAAATAAATCTTGCAAGTCATATACACATTATTTATTAGCTTAATCTGCAATATATGTATGTATGTATGTACATATGTATGTTGGAATAATGATTTTAATTATTTTTTATGCAACATTTCTTTTATAATTATTCATTTTGTGTATGGGGGAATCTGTTTAATTGCTGATTTAATGTTAGCATCATAATTTATTAAAATATAGAAAAGAAACAATGAGTTCTCAAAATCGGCAAAATTTTCCTTTGATTAAAGTTCAAGCACAAATGGACTGGCATGAATATACAAAAAATATACAGGCATGTTCTGAAAATCACCTTTTTCAAATCACAAGTCATTTTAAAAGTATTAATAATAGACATGCAGATATTTGTTCGCTCTTTTTTAATATTTTTTTTTTGTATAGAGCTTCAAATATCATTTCTGAAAGATATTCATCGTATATGATTTTAAAAACGTCTACAGGACCATTATTACTTTTAAAATCACTAGTGATTTGAAAAATGTGGTTTTCAGAACATGCCTGATAAACTTTAAATTGTAACGAATTTAAATTGATTGATGAAATTGAAATATGTGAACAATTTAAAATACATCAATATTATTAAGCAATCTCGAGATTATTTTCTAGAAAAAATCATAAGCAATTATTAAATAGGAACTAACTAGCCCATGTGAAATCTTTAAAGTTTTCCATTTTTATTAAAGAAAAAAAATTTTCTATAGAACTTTTAATACCATTATGAAATTTGTAGCACACATATTGAAACGTGAATTATTTAACAATCTTCTGTTTATTTTTTGTTGCTAATTTCAAAAATGTTTATCGTAGTTTTTATCGGGTTAATGAATTCATATGGTTGTGAATTTGTAAAATAAAATTGATATGTAATTTATAAGATCGCAAATGTGCGTACGTATGTATGTATATATATATTTAGAAAACATTTGCTTGTAAGTACACATAAATTGTGCAATGAAATGAATTTGCTAGAGGAAGTGAATATAAAATTTCTTTAAAAATACATATCAAGTTTTATTGTTTGAAAATGCTGAACTGAGAAGAATAATAAAGAAGAATTATTCTTAAATTAAGAAATCATAATATCTAGCCCTATTTTCAATTAAATCTCAAGCGACAAAAAATAAAGTTTTCAGCAGAAGGGTTTCTTTTTATAACAATCAAAATTGTTCAACAGTTAAAATTTTCAATTAAGCATTTAATTGATTCAATTAAATTTTTACTTTAATTAATTCTAGTGGGAAAACTTAATTAATAGGTATGTTTTACCAAATTTAATTTTTTTAATGATATAACAAAATTTTAAATAATATTACAAAATTTTTCATATTCCTTTTTTTACAGCGTGTATTTTAAAAGTTATCAAGAATTTTCCCATTTTGATAATTCTAAATAAACTAAACCAATAAAATTTTAATTTCAATAAAAAGTCAATTTTTTAAAACATGTCGCTTACGAATAAATCGGAAATAGGGCTCGATATGTATAATAACAGCCCAGTTGAAGCTTATATAAAAAAAGGTAGAAGCTCTGTTTTTGTTTTAAATATATACATATCTATATACATACCTTAATACATAGAAAGGTCCTAACTCATGGTTTTCTTGAAATCGAGATTTTTGCATTTTTCGATACATTAGATGTTTTTCTATCGAAATATAAAAAAGAAAATTTCAAAAAAATAATGCATTAGGGCCTTTCTATATTAAGGTAATGATATGTACGTCCATATTTTTCAAAATTTGTTTAGACCTTTAGAAAATCATTAATATATCTATTACATACATTTTTTCCTACATATCGAGATATGTATTGGTTATGTGCCAATATTCATATTCGTATTCGATTTCTCGAATAATAAAAATAAAATGTCAACAAACAGGAATTAAAAGAAAACAAGAAATTAAAAGAGGTGATGATTTTGCCTTACTTTTATTGGCTTCCCAATAATTGCAGGCTTTGTGAGTTGTTTGTTATATATGGTAATTGTTTCAATTTATGCTATTAAGGTCTGTTTGACCACTTCCTCCACCGTGTGACAACTTCTTTTCCTCTGTGACTTATGCCACTTTCAAAATAAACGACTCACATGTATACCAACTATCATTACAATAACTTTAGTACCAAGATATATTTATGACTTTGTAATAAATGCACAATAAATTGTATCTAATTGTTCGTTATTTTTTAATCTAGCCGAAAATGAGGAAATGAATAGTGTGGAAATTTTAGCCACCACCATTTCAATCATTATAATGGTCTTAACATTTCCCATCTCAATATTTATATGCTTTAAAGTGGTATCCGAATATGAAAGAGCTGTAATATTTCGTATGGGTCGTTTACGTAGTGGAGGAGCTAGAGGTAAAACTATAAAATAAATATACATGCATACATACATATGTATGTATACTCCTGCATACGTTTATAATACGATATTTAACACATATATTTTTTAGGACCTGGAGTATTTTTTGTTTTACCCTGTGTCGATGATTATTGCAAAGTTGATTTGCGTACAGTATCTTTCGATGTGCCACCTCAAGAAGTATTAACTAAAGATTCTGTAACGGTTACAGTGGATGCGGTTGTTTATTATCGCATCAGCGACCCGCTGAAGGCTGTTATACAAGTATCAAATTACAGTCATTCCACCCGCCTATTAGCAGCCACAACTTTACGCAATGTTTTAGGAACGCGTAATTTATCTGAACTGCTTACGGAAAGAGAAACTATATCACATACTATGCAAATGTCCTTAGATGAAGCTACCGATCCGTGGGGCGTAAAAGTGGAGAGAGTTGAAATGTAAGTAATATAAAAAATTCAATTCTAATCAGGAAAATTAATTTACATTTTACAAATATTCTCACAACAGCAAGGATGTGTCTCTGCCTACTGCTTTGCAAAGAGCCATGGCTGCCGAAGCCGAAGCTGCCAGAGAGGCTAGAGCTAAAGTTATAGCAGCGGAAGGTGAAATGAAATCATCAAGGGCCCTAAGAGAGGCTTCCGAAATCATATCAGCCAGTCCATCGGCTTTACAGGTTTGTGTTATTTTTCTTTTTATTTGCATTTACTTATTGCTTTCATTAATTAAACTTTTACAGCTCCGATATCTGCAAACACTAAGCAATATTTCAGCTGAAAAAAATTCTACAATAATATTTCCTTTGCCCATGGATCTTTTGTCACCATTCTTATTGCACCACAACTCCCATTGTTCGCACAAACATCAGTGTCAGTGACGTTTGCCTTTCAAGCAGTATTTGGATGAACTACTGGCTTGCGAATTAAAAACAAACTCCAATGCATAACAAAATATACAATGCCTTTTATCAGTTATTTTTTCCACAGTATACGAATACCATTTTTATTATAACAAATAAATATTGTTTAGAACAGTGCAATTGCTTGCTTCACATAATTCCTTAAAATAAGTTTGAAATTTTCCATTTCCAGATATAGTAATAACAGTATTTTCTTTTATACTGCTTAAATTTCCAACTATTTTTTTAAATTCATTTTCCGTAAAACGAAACGGTTTCACTGCTTCTTTGTATTTGAGTTTACTTTTAAAATTAAAGCATGTTTCCATACATTTGAAGTTTTTTATGCAATCTACATTATCGCACACTTCATTGGATAAATAAATATATGCTCTATAATTCCAAAATTTACCAAAATTATACATTGTGTCTCTAAAATACACATGCTTAATATCTTTAAAGCAAGCTATGTGTACAATTCTGGTCATGTCGTATTCATTATTTAGTATATTCTCTATAATTGGGATAATAGGTGCAATCGCTACACCCTGACTAATGATTAACAAATATTTATCACCTGTTTTATCCATGTGATGGTCAAATTTGCCTATAGGACCACGAAATTCGACGTCATCGTTTATATTCAAATTTTTTATGTAGTTCGACATTGGCCCATTTGGTATAAAGTTAACTAAAATTTTGAATTCCATATTCACTTTATCCCACCAGAATGGTGAATAAGGACGTAATAAATATTTCCGTTCTTTTTCAGTTTCGTTCCTTTCATTTTTTGCTTTTTCTATATCCGAGAAAACTTTTCTCATCATTAAATGATGTCCAGGATCAATGTCCAGTATGAAATGTTTATTATTTGAACATTTTGACTTAAAGTGTAGCACCCATACATCTTTAACTTGAGGCAGAAGCAGAGTTTTGTTTATCACTAAAAATTTTGTATATTTCTCTAGTACATTGTGTTTACCACTTTTGTCCACGTTATTAGATATATTTGGTTTTACATCCAATATACAATTGGCGCAACCATTACCACAACAATCACTTTCATTAATATCATCCATAAATGTTAAACTAATAGACTACATTCGCAGTTATTTAAAATGTTTTTGTTGAAAAATTGTGCTCTAAAAAATATCGTTATTAACGATAAAGCCACTAAACACTATCCAAATAACAGCTGTTGATTACCCAGGTGGCGCAGTTTCCCAAAAACATGTAAAAGTCCGTTTAGATGATGGGTGACGTAGCTGCGACAACTCTTAAGTTATCTTTTGCAGTCCCTTCTTAGTCATGCGACTTTTTGATATTTAAGGCTCAGTTACCCGACTGTAATGTAAAGTAACTGTAAAGTAGGAAACAACTGATCGATACTTTTATATGAAAAATAGGCTACGTTACATTACATCTCTATAACCATTTACATTGCTTTTCACATAACAATATCGATCAGCTGTTTTCTACTGTTGCAGTTACTTTACATTACAGTCGGGTAACTGAGCCTTTATTTTATCAATGCTTTTTATTCGTTAATTCGTAGCAGTGTTGCCATAAAGTAGCTAATTCTTAGTTTGGGAAATGTAGAATTAATATGTCCATATACCACCAAAATATAATAATCAGTTTTCTCTTCTTGTACCCCTTTTACACACGCAAAGTTTAATTTCCAAGCTCTTAATTCAGATATGTGAAAGAGAGGGAGGAATGCTATTTCTTTCCGTCTTTCTCCAAGCTGAATTAAGCTATTGCAAAGTAAACTTTCCGTTTCTAAAAGGGGTATTACTTTATATATTTTTAATTTTTATACATGCATGAAGCATGTTATAAAAATAGATCTAAATGGCAACATTGCTTGTATATAGCATAACAAAAATACGAGAGAAAGTAATATGTAAAAGAAACAGTTAAAATTGTCGCTTCAATTCCCAGTACGTGTGGCTTTTGCTAGCCCGCAACTTTCTCTTTTCTTCTCGCCTACAAACACGACTCGCAGGCGACGTGTCGCAGTTAGGCCACCCTTCACCTAAACGGGCTCTAAACATTGCATATCCAACAAGCGATCAGTCTTATTGCACGAGTGTGTCAGCTTAGCTTACATCATCCCAACTGTCAAGCACCATATGAACAAATCGGCAGACATTTTTCTCGTTCATTGTGTATGGATTACGACACACATGGAAATACACTTTAACCCTGGAGTTAATGTCGACGTCGTCGACGGCGTCAAATGTCAAAAAAAAAAGTTGAATCGTATGAAATTGTATGAGAGCAGTTATGTTATGTTTAGACGACGAGTTGAATCACCTGCTTCGCTCTCTGAATCATGTTTATGAATCATGCTGTTTAGACTACTCATTCCTGCTTCATGTGCAGCGTGCCAATTTAGTGCTTCTCGTACTAGATTTAGAGTTTTTTAATTGATAACAGTGCGGAATTTTTCAAATTGTTGCTTAAAAAAAGGCACTAAATTGGTACTTTTCACTAAATATTAATTTGTTAAAGTGTGGTGGCTTTATTTTCACTTTTCAAAAACTATCTGCTTTCACCCCTTTTAGACATGCAAAGTTTCCTTTGCAGAATGTTAATTCAGCTTGGTGAAATATGAAGGAAGAAAAACTTTATCTTTCATAGTGAGAAAAAATAATATGTTTCTAGCAATTACGGAGGATACCATACACGTTATAAAATAACTTAATTACAATAATCTAATTACTAACCACTGAGGGAAGCAATGTATTGCTTTCTTGATAACGAAAGCTTTCAAAAATGCTTCTGAAAAGTACTAACGTAAGGCTCTCTAACAAAGTGGACAAAAGTAAAAAAAGTACACCAGTAACTTTTGCATCTGAGTACACAAAAACTACACATTATTGCTTCTGTAAAACGAATTAGTTAAGCAAAAAACTAACGGCTTTTTGGAAACTGAATGCATTGCTTCTAGCTGGCTTACAAAAACTCTTCTGGGAAGCGGTAATTTTTGCTGGGATGGTGAAATTGAAGAAATAGAACGAAGTATCAGAAATTTAAGGATAAATAAATGGAAAAATTTGCTCAAAACTGATCGATTTTGGATTGAAATTTATAATTATAGAAATTCAACTAATCATAATCCATTTCTAATACTGTCAATATTTTCTCTAAGACTATTAACATTACCATGTTCAAATGTTGTAGTAGAAATGACTTTTAGCGCTTATAACTATTTTAAAAGTAAGTTAGAATTACAATAATGATTTTATAAATCAAATTGTTTCATTCATATAAAATACGGTCTAAAAAGAAAAGGCTTATGTTGTTCAGAATGTAACATACTGAACCATGTTCATGTAAAAATTAATTCAGACGAAACACCTAAAAATCTAATTGTTTTATTAAAACAGTTTTATGGCCAGAGGAAAAAGATGAAACTGCATTTCTTGAAACGAGGAGTATAATTCTCGTTGATCATCTTTTGTTAAAATAGTACACCATAATTGGAGTGTCTTCCCAAATGAACTTCAATTATTTTACTACTCATATTCTACTTATAAGCAAAATCGAAATATGGCTCGATATAATTGAAATTATTACAAAAACCTATGAAATGTAGTAAGTTTAAAATTGTAGTTAACTTAAATTTTTAATTTTTACTAATTCAATACATTTATAATTAGCCATATGGGCTTTCTCTGTATTGCAAATAAATAGATAAATATAAAAAAATAAATAAAAATATATTTATGTACATAGATACATATGTATGTACATATATACGAGTACTTATTTCATTTAGTGCTTTTTTATGAACACACAGTGGTTTTTGCTCTGAAAAAGTTGGCATCACTGTTCGCGTGGCATTTTTTTTATGTATATTCACACAAACATACGTATCATACGCACGTATATACATGCATACACATAAGCATACATACTTTACATAAATTCGACTCATCCGAAATCTTGTTTTTGAAGGCATCTCTATATTTTCTTCTTATTTTTCCTTTTTATATTATTCATAACTTAATTAAATTTATTTATATTAAACTCACATCTATGTTTTTTGGTTTGTTTTCATTTGTTTACAAACAGACACATACACATATACCTATTTTGTTTTGATAGCTAGTTCAGATAAAGTGGCGATTAACTGCATAAAAGTTAGAGAAGATACCAATTTTACGTGCTTCGCAAGTAGATTCATATTGAATCTACTTGATTCGCTCTCATAATTTTGTATGGCGAAGCAAGTGGATTCGGTCATGATTGGGGCGTGAAGCATGAATAGAGAGCGAAGCACGTACCGTCTAAACATAGTATTAATCTCAACGCGTTGCAACGCCGTAAAAGTTCAATCTGTTTCAACTTTTTCGGCGTTGAAACGCCGTCAACGACGTCGACATTAACTCCACTATAAATAACGAAAATACGAAACATATCGTCAGTTGGTTTCTGGTTTGGGGATAAGTACGTAAAATATGTCTGCCTATCTATTTCCAAAGTGTCAATTGCTTATATGAATAAAAAGAGAAAGTAAATTTATGTAAAGTATGTATGTGTAACTCTAGAACAACTGAAAATTATATTATAGTAATAAAACTGGCAAGATGTCATAAAAGCTGACTAGATCAAAAATAAAACGTGTGCAAAGACAAAACCAAAGTAAATTTACGAATATGTGGCAAGGACTACAATTTATTTATAAAATATAAAAAAATTGAATTTTGAACAGAAAACAATACAAGAATCCAATGGCACACAAAAATTATTATAATTATTATTATTGTAATGTATAAATTAATAGACCTTTCACAGGTAAAAATTCTGTGATTAACTGCACTTTTAACGATATCTGGTTTTGTGTTCGTCTTTTTCTACTCTGGTCTAACGTTTAAATTTAACAATTGGAATATTAATATTATTTAAGGCTGTGATACACTATCATACACAGTCGTTCGATCTGTCAAAAAAATCGTGTGTGCTCAAAAAGTATGATAGTGTGGATTAAAATGTGATATGTGTGACAGATTTTTTGACAAGTCTGTCCGATTTCCAAAAGTTTATGACAATTTTCATAAAATGATAATTTCTATTAGATGCACAGATGCATTTTATAAGGCAGTTGATAAGAAAACACCGAATTCTGCTTCATTTATTTAAAGATAGAGGTTACATTTTGAAAATTACATTTTGCGTTATTATTTCTTTTCAAATGAAAAATAATTAAACATAAACATTATTTTAAATGTTTTTGCATCTTTTTTGTGTAATAGTGTGGCACCTGTAAGAGATTTTGTTGCGATTTTTTTTGGAGTGCGACAAAATTCAATCCGATTTTCTAGTGAATGAATCGTACGACTGTGTATGACAGTGTATCACGGCCTTTACCAAGGCATCACAAACGTGCAGACACGACTAATACGATTATTTGCATCTAATGCTTTGATTCCTTTTGGGGGTGATTTTTAATCTAACACTTTATTTACAACCCTGTCAAAATCATTTTTGTTTGCAGACGTCAATTTGACATTTTTCTTTCAACACATCTTCTTTAAAAAAGTTCAGCTGAAAAGTACAATTCTATTCAATTCATAAATTATTTACAAAAAACACCAAAAAATGCTTAGTAAATTGAACGAAATAATTGAATAGGAAGTTGCAAGTTAACTTCTTTATTGGCAGAACGTAGGAAACTCCACGAAAAGTGCATATACAACCAATAATACATAATTTCTAAAGCAACTGGTGGTGTACACTTGTAACCTTTCCAATAAAAACAAGTTACATCAATACAATTGTAAATAGTTGCAAAATGAATTTGCAATCTCTATTTCGAGATTTCAATCCTAGGTAGGTGTGAATAAATAAAATGTTTAAATAATTTGCTACAAATTACAATTATATTGTCCTTGTTGGTTGTTTTTACAGTAAATTTATAGTACACTCTAGTTTGTTTACGTTTGTTATACTATTCGCCTTAAGATTAGATGGCTATATAGGTGAGTTCATATGATAAACGATTGAGCACATATACATCTAAAACAAATTTTTCTGATCAAATTGCCTTGTATAGATTGGCCTTGGTGGGCTATTTTTACACCATTATGGATTTGGAAAACAATTGCAGCCTTAGGAGCCACAGTTGGAGCAATTGTATGGTGTCGTTATCCTCATTACAGGTAGGTATATTAATTATTCTTCCTATAAAAATTGATTTTGTTTATTGTTTCGGAAATACTAAAAATTCTGTAAACTTTTATGGACAATACTATAGCCCATAACAAATAAAATCCTCAATCTACAGAAGAATATATCTGAATAAATTGGGTTTTATTTTTATTTTCAAAGGCTTGAAGGAGATTCCTATACACAATTCAAAGCTATGCTTATATCACTATCTCTGCATTTGATATTATTGATGTTTGAATTGCTAGCTTGTGACAATTTGACTTCCAAACGCCATTTGTGGGTATTGGTATTTATACCACTGATATTTGGTTCAGTGGCCAGTGTGGGTGCTTGTGTATGGGCTGTAAAACACGATCGGTCATTTGAGTTGGAACTATTTTTGGCAGTTAATGCTTTGCAATTCGTGTCACTGCCATTGAAATTGGATCAATTTGTTACCTGGAATTGGGAAGTTGTGTTTGTGCCCATGTGGATTGTTATATGCTTAAGTTTAGTTAGTAAGTAATTAATTTAATTTAATTTATTGCAAAATGTTCATACCTCCAAAAATCTAGTTTTGCAGAAAACAAGTTTAAATTTGTATACAAACAGAAAACAGAAATTTTCTCTCAAAAAGGTGGTTGTACAAGCCACGAAATGTATCAAATTTATTAACTCGGAAAACACATAATTTTGAGACATGAATATGTTACAACAAAGGAACCATATATTATATTAAAATATTATTATTTTATACTTTTTCTCAGGTGTTCTATATAATATTATATTTTGTGGAATAATGATGCGAACACCTGAAATATCATTGCAACAGAAGAAGGCCGCTTTAAATGCAGCCGTTGGAAATATATGCACAGTGTTGCCTCTTTTGTTTTTTCAAGTAAGTATCAAACAAAAAAAAAAGTTACAAAATTCTAATAGTAAAAAATTAAAGAAGTCATCCTGATGCTATTTCAAATAGAAAGTTCTTCTAAAACAATTATGATTATACATACATATCGTTAGCTTAAATGTCAAACCATGTAGACAACTAACAAAATGTTAAGCAGTTTTGTTAATAAACAAAACTGAAAGCATTCAGCAACTATAACTTGAACAATTTTATAACGTTTTTTTATTTTTCAAAAGTTTTTTGTTTAAGCTAACGATATGAATATCTGCAGTTTTTGGGGAATACTGAAATTTAATTACATTTTTTCTTTCGCAAGTTTGTAAACCCCAATATTAATATTATTTTTGCTTTCAGGTTGTTATATGCGATAAATTGGAAGGTGAATTAAAATTTCCTTATATTGTTATTTTTTCTCCTTTATTGGCGTCTATTTTTGCCTTGGTTGTGCTAAGCTTTAGTGCTAAAGGAGGCAATAAATGGTGGTTTGGTATACGCAAATCTTTTAGTCAATTCCTACTGTCTGCCATGCCATTCTTACAAGAATATGGCAATATTTCGTATCATGCCGAAAATAGTAATGCACAACAATCGCAACCATTAGATGGAGGCTCATCATCCAGTACTGTGCACATTGGTGAATTTAACAAACATGACAAAAAGAGTAAAAAATCTGCTAAAAATGATAGCATGAAACCTGTGGTACCCATAATAAGTATTGACTTGCCGGATTAAATAACACACAATAGAAAACAACTCCCACCACCAACCTTTTAATCACATACATATACATATACTTCAAATCCTACAAAACATTTAAAATTTTATTAGTAAGTGTTAGTACATAGTTAAGCATAGTTATTTTTTTTAGTAAATGAGAAAAATAATTAAACAATGTCCTATATACATACATACATACATACTGGTACATAGTATATATGTAAATACATATTAAATGAATTTTTTAAACTTCATTGCAGCATACATAAATATATACAAACATAAAAAATATGTGTACCATATTTTTTTTTTGATTATTTTTCATATTTACTAACAAAAAATTACAAAGAAAATTGATTATTTTTTTTAGTTAAAATATATGTATGTACGTGTTTTTTTATTTCTACAAATTTATCTTTTCGTCAGCAGATATTTTTTATTTTAATATGTTAAGAACAGCACTGCAAAAATATTAAATTGTTCTCAAGTTTTGTTATCTTTTTTTTTACTTCAAATATTATATTAAGAAATTGTTAAATTAAGAACTGGATAATAAAATTCAATTAATTTGAGAACAGTTTTGGTTCCAAAAATTCGAAATCACTAAAGCAAATACATATGTATGTATGTATTAATTAGTAATACAGAAAAAATGGAATATAATATACATACATACGTGTGTACTAGAATGTTTTAAATAGATATATGTAAATGTGAAATTGTGTTTTATTTTATGTACTGAAAAATTTATGTTGACATCTAAACGATATACAAACTACAAGAGGCGAAAATAGTCACAGTTGGGTAGAGTTCGACCGATTAATCGGCTTCGGCTTCGGCCTTCGGCCAAAAATTGGTAATCGGCCAACATTCGGCCTACGGCAAAAATCGGCCGATTAGCCGAAGCCGAATATTTTTCATTCCAAGCTTGAAAAATAACATTATTTTTGGTCGTTGCTCGCCGACAGTTTCTACTGTGTTTAACGTTTTGAAAGGGTTACTTTGAAATACAACCCTGTTGCTTTCTATTTTCTTTTACTTGGACGTTCTTGTGAGTGATCATATGAAAAAGCAATCTAGAAATTGCAAAATAGTTTTATTTTTCTTGTTATGTATCCAATAGATATTACAGCTATTTCAGTGATCTCAAAAAGCAATATTTTTTCTTAATTCATATAAAACAAGTATCATTTTTAAAATTTAAAACATTCGGCTTCGGCTTCGGTTTTGGCCGAAGTTTAGGATTTTAGCCGAAGTTCGGCTTCGGCTTCGGCCAAAAAAAACGCCTTCGGTCGATCTCTACAGTTGGGCAGTTGATACCATCTCAACAAAAAATACATATGTACATATATACTAAAATCCTCAGAAACCTATATTTTCCGAGCTATGGTTCTTTGAACTGGTCATAGTAAACTGCCATTCCAAAATTATGATGGCAATATTAGTATCATATGAAAGCTTTTGAAAATGTATTTCTTTTTACAACATAATTATTAGCACAAAGTTTACTTTGCCAAGTCATGAGTTTGATAGAGGGGAGGGAAGAGAGAAATAAAGCTTTTTTACTTCCTCTACTACAAATTCAAGACTTTGCCAACTAAACTTTGACCATTAAACGATTTGAAAATATTAGAAAATGTTTTCTAATTTTACATGTAAACCAACAAAAAATTTACTCAAATATTGTAACCCTGTCAAAAAGTTAACATTTTTCAATTTGTTTTTTTTCTCATGCATATGTTTTTTTGCTAAGCTGATTAGTTTGTTTGAGAGAGAGACGAGGAGAAAAGAAGCCAATGAAGGTTCAAAGAGGAAAAAGTGATAAGCTAGCAATAAGACTTGACTAGTGTGAACTGGGTCTTTGGTTCATGTAATATTGTTTATTGTAGAAGGGACACAGAATGTTTTGTGGAAGGGACGCCACCTTGTGTAACGCGAGTTCGCATGAATCCGTTTATTGTGATTGTTTTTTATTTTATTAAAAACTACCCTTCTAACATAGCGTCTATACCTGATATTAACTCTGATAGAATATGAGAGAGAACGTCGGCAGAATAAGGAGAAAAATATATTTACATTAATATTAATATCTATGTAGGGGAAAACGCACTATTGAAAATATCATAATATTTCATAATTATCATGCAGCCGTGCAGTAAGCATCTCCGTTTATTGTAAAACAATGTGTGTACATTTTGGTATTCCATAATACATCGTGTATAATTAAAACATTTCAGCATTATTTGTATCAAAAAATATTAATTTTCACTTTAATACACTAAATTCTCTTCACGTGTTTATGTATGTGTGCGTTTTTTGACACTTGATATCATAATATTGTTTTCTAAATATATATTATGAAAACAATATTATAATATCTGATATAATAGTAATATAATACTAATATTGCAGTCCACACGTAATATGATTCTCTCTGCTATGAAATTTGACGTTTGCTGATAGAAATATATTTGATATTATATCAGGTATAGACGCTATGTAAGCATCCATTCATGGTATTAGAGTCTGAACACAATGTAACGATAATTTATTGCGGTGCGGTTTTTCATACGATTTTTAAGTAAAAAACCGCAGTGCGGAACGGTATAAAATTAAAATCTATTTTATTTTCTCTGCGAACTTTCTTATTCTCTCAATTTTTGACTCTCTTTCTCTTTCCGATGTTGCCATAGTTTTTGAATAATTGGCGGTGTTAACAACATTATTGTGAACAAAAAAATGATTTTGAGGTTTAACCCTTAAATGTTTACCGTACCATAAATGGTACATTACTTATTTGATAAAAATAATATGGTAAATGTAACCGAAACTCAATAAAGGACCCTTTAAAATAAAGAATACTGTATAAGTGTTCTTTGAAACGCCGTTTAAGTTTGTTTTTAATTTGTTTATATCATCAGCAAATTACCAAAGTTGTCGTATACAATTTTTGAACAAATATAGTTTGTGAACCAAATTTCAAAAGCAAATAAATACACAGAAAAAAATATGCAAGAATTATTTTCAACAAACAATGTTATTGAATAAAATTTTTAAATTCATTAATATTTGTCATTAACTTGAATATTATGTTTATCAATACCGCGCATTTTAAAATATCATTTAATTTAATTTGTTTGTGTTGGTGTTTATCTTGCTTGTTGATTGACCCAACGTGGTCATGTGCTATTGTTGTTGTTTATTTTGATTGCTCGGCTTGCATACGTGTGAATTACAACAAGTAGCCGAAAAACGTCGTGGCTTGTTTTTTTCTCAACAAAGTTATTTTTAGATTATATCATAACGCAATGCGCAAATGTAGAAGAAACATAAGAAATCATGTTTTGCGTGTACACTATTTTAACGAATTTTAATCAATTTGGATCAAGTTAAGTTTTTTAAATAGTTTTTTCTCTCGTTTTTAAATTTTTAAAAAGAGTTGTTTTTCCAATTTTTCACGAAAACCGTTAATTTTTCTTGAAAATAAAGCCTAAATTCGTGTTTAGGGACCAAATTTGCATTAGAATTACTTGATATAAGTCAAAGGTTCTGACCTCATTCATTTAAGGGTTAAAAACGTTTGTCATTAAATATAAAATTTTAAAAATTTTCAAATATATCTGCTAATGTATAAAATGTTAATAATTTCTTGTTTTTAGTTACTGATATTACAAAATATTATATATGTATGTATATATATACATATGTATATATGTTCCCGTCGTTCCTATAAGGAACATAGGGCCTCCATTACGAAATATTAAACAAAGAGTAAATTTTTTAGAAAATTTTATAAAAATGTATCCACAAAAAATATAATAAAAATTTAAACAAACACTGACAAGTATTGCCGTAGCCGTCTTCCGTTGTATTATGTTTATTGTTTTCTCCCGCAACGAGAAATCGCACCGCACCGCAAACATTGTGTTTAGACTCTTAATTGAATTCAGAGTTGCCGTTGAAAATTTCGAAAGTGTCATAAGGATATTTAACACTAGGTGCGGTGCGGATTTTCATACGATTTTGAAGTAAAAAACCGCAGTGCGGAACGGTATTAAATTAAAATCTATTTTATTTTCTCTGCGGACTTTCTTATTCTCTAAATTTTTGACTCTCTTTCTCTTTCTGATGTTGCCGTAGTTTTTGAATAATTGGCGGTGTTCACAACATTATTGTGAACAAAAAATTATTTTGAAATTCAAAAACTTTTGTCATAAAATATAAAAGTTTAAAAAATATATCAAATATATCTGCCAATGTATAAAATGTTAATAATTTCTTGTTTTTAATTAGGTCCTCCATTACAAAATATTAAACAAATAGTAAATTTTTTAGAAAATTTTATAAAAATGTATCCACAAAAAAATTAATAGAAATTGAAACAAACACTGACAAGTATTGCCGTAGCCGTCTTCCGTTGTATTATGTTTATTATTTTCTCCCGCTACGAGAAATCGCACCGCACCGCAAACATTGTGTTTAGACTCTTAAAGTTGGTTTAACAAACGAACTTTGTATGGCTTTTTATTTTTAAGCAACAACTTTTTTTGTAAATAATTTAAATTTTTTGAGCAATTGTTGTGTATTAAATAGTTTTTTTTACGTGCCGCCATTAAATAACAACATAATGTGGTCCGAGTTATGAAAAACGCCCTGAACATACTCCATTTTATGTGTTTATAGAAGTGTTTAAATTTAAAACACAGTTTTTGAGATTTTTAACAAAACAAGTCAATGTATGGTAAAACATCTAAAAATCGTCGTCTTTAAACTCTTAAGCATGAATGAGGCGTTAAACACATAAGTTTGAACATAGTATAAGAAAATGAGTCAAAAAGTGCATTATAAAATAAAATGGGGTCATTTTTTTAACAAAAAAAAAAATAACATTTATTTCAATTTAAAAAAACAAACACGAATTTCAACAATTAATTAAATACATTAGACTAAAATAAAATTATAATTATAAATAAATGTTAAAACTAAAAAAACGCTTGACAGGTACATCCAGTATATGTTAGTCATATTATCAAAAAAGAAGTTACTTTTACAAAAACTTTGATAATCTTTATTACTTTTTGTAATTAATTCTTCAGTTCACACCATTTTCCCAGCTCTGATTCGGGCAAATCTCGAGAGGAAAGCATGGACTCACAAGTTTCTATTTTGTTTGTTTGTAAGTTTATTTTCAATCGGTGGTGGTTTTGAAAAAATTCGTTCAGCGATAGCACTACTATGAGGCAAAGTAAATATATATGTAACTAATTCATATACATTTGAATATATATTTTCATCAAATATATTTTTCAAGTTTCCTATCTCGAACCAAAACTTTTCTTCGTTAGTTATCTTACGTAAATCTTCATACGTTTTGCTATTTATGTTACTTTCTAGCAATTTAAACTCATGTACAAAAGTTTTTGGTTGGACAATTGTGCCTTTGAACTCAGAAACAATTTCAAAATAATTTATGTCTTGTTTGGAATTTACAAGAACCGGGTCAAAATATTTCAAGATATTAAGTTTTACACGATTGTCAAACTTTATATGAAAAAATAGGTATGCATGGAATATGACAGTTGCATAAAAGTCAGTAGTTGTTATAATAATATCGCATGCAATTTTTATATGTACATTCATAAAACTCATGTCGTCGGTTGGTTATTGGTTTGCGGCACAGAATATTAAAAATAAATTATGTCTGCAGCAACACACATGCATAAAAGTGTACTGAAAACTTTCGTGAGAAATATTGGAACTTTAACTCATTTTCAAAAAGTGGCATACAGTTTTTTTAAATCATACAAAAGGATAAATTTAAAAAATGGTCATAAAAAGTGTCATTTGCACGAAAAAGGGTCAACAGTGCAGTGTTGCCATAAGATGTAAAAGGAAAAGTGCTAGATTGCAGAAATAAAAAAAGTGCTAAAATGTTCTACAGCACACACAACAAAGTGCTAAAATCAATTAACATTTTTAGTTTCTCTTATTTATTAAGCGGCCCATACACTTGCAATAAAATTATGAATTTGTTGTATTCTATATCATCGCTAACGTGTATATCATATTCATAGGCCGCACAATAAATACATTTTTTCATAACCAAGAAAGTAGAATTATATTGTGTAATGTGTTGGCAAAATTATGTATATACTAATTATTATGTTAAGTATTTTTTAGTGTGAGAAAATTTCGCCAAATCTAAAACCGACAATAATATCGATGATGTTGCGTAAATTGTGAGAGATTTTACCTTAGCTTAACCTAAAGTGAGCGCTTAGTTAAAGCTTTCTTCAAGCTGATCAATAACCTAATTATAAGCTCTTAAAAAGAATAAAACTTAGAACAAGTTTTGTTAATTTAGTATTTCAAATGGTGTACTTTAATATATTTGTACCCATATATGTATGTCAGAGCGGTTCAGTTATATGATTCCTAAACATACTAACACTTAATGAAGATAAATAAATTTGATAAGCATATAATAATAATTGGCTCGCAATTTGTCTTAAGGAATTATCTGAGGAAAATTTATAAATTTAATGAAATAAAAAAGTGCAAAAAATGTCAAATAGTTTTAAGAAAGTGCTAAACTAGCACTTAGCATTATTTTTAAAATCTTTACATAGGGTCTCCACCTAACATAATATGTAAGATAAGAGCGTCAAATTCAATCGCAGAGAGAATTATGTTACGTGTAGACTTCAAATTAGTGTTATGTCAATCTTATAATATTTTTTATAAGAGCGTTGTTATAAGAAATCCTATAACAACAATCTTATGATATGAACTGTCAAAAAACTACACGTACATGAAAATAAATGAGTATGCATGTGTGAGTGTTTATTAATATATATGAAAAACAATGTTTTTACAAAATTTCTGGCATTTTTTATGTTTAATTGATTTATAGGTTAAAGTTTGTGTGAAAAAGTAAAAACAAAATAAATAATTATATAAAATTAATACATGTAACTTGATGAGAATTTGAATAAAATGAAATGTTATAAGAAAAGTAAAATTACGTTGTCCTATTGTATGATATGAAGAGAAATATCGGCATTTTATTTTTGTTATTCTGCCGACGTTCTCTCACATATTATATCAGAGTTAGTCGCAGTTGTAGACGCTATGTTAGTGCTAAACGAAGAAAAAAAGTGCTAAATCTAGCACTAAAAGTGCCAAAATGGCAAGCCTGCAACAGTGATACTTTAGTGCATGATACAATTATACTAGGTACATGCACGACTACAACAATTGGAATTTTGTTGTATTTGTTGTTATAAACAAACGATAAATTGTCAGAAACAAATGTCTTTTGTTTATAAAAAATTGCAATTACAGGGCAACTATAGTACAATTGCAGACGCGTCATTCCTGCATGATTATAGTTATTCAGTGTTGCCAATCTGTGTGTAGTTAAATAGTGTGTAATTTTTACTCACATGTGTAGGCCATGGAATTAAATTCTTGTATAATCTGTGTGTAATTCTACTTTTGGTTCCATTTTTATTTATTTTTCTATTAATTTTAACCTACACAAAAGATGTGTAGTGTAATTTTCTTGAATGTGTAATTGCAGACACAGCCTTGTGTAAATTCATTGGCAACACTATAAACATTTTATTCACACACATACACTAACATTTTTGCAGCTTGTAAACAAAGCTTGACATTTATCTGCAATGTATACAGTAACAGGCTGGGCTTGTGCATGTACCTGTTATAATTGTATCATGCTTTAGTGTCACAGCGGCAACGCTGATTGAATTCCCTACTATGGTTGGTAACTCATCATACACAAGCCGTTCTTTTGACAGGTAACAACGCATACATTTTTTCTGCTTTTCTTTTTTACAATTTGTGAGAATTAATTTTAAAATCGATAGAATTAAGCAATAATAAAAATTTGGCAAACTAAAATAAAGAATAGGTAATGTTCTTTTTATGTATTATAACGATTTTTTGCGATAAAAATTTTACAGCAGCAAACAAGGCTACTCACAGGCTTCCCATTTTAAGAAAATTCCAACAGGAAAAAATTGCCACAGACGGCAGCAACTTCATAGCGACGACTTGTGTTACGGACTAGTATTTTTAGCAGTGGTAAGTACTTAAAAATTTGGAAATTCGAAGCGATTGCTAGCATCAACTTTCTTTTAGGACATAGAATAAAATATAAATTTACTGATAATAATAAAATTTGTCGGTCGCGTAACCAAGTTTAAAAGTAGTGTGTTTAAAAAAGTTCTTAAAACTCGAAAAAAAAAAATAAAATGAATATTACACCCGGCGAACCTGTACCTCCGGGTTTTGAAGACGAGGTTAATCGTCAGCCTCAAATACAAGCAACTGTAAATGAGTATAAGGGAAATGCATTGATTGGCATTGAATATACTATCGAGTTACATGAAGATGAAAGACATGAACCCGGCTATTTATGCACGCTGTGCGATAAACGTGGTGATCCACGGACTATCGTTAATCACTGGTGTTCATTCAATCATCGCATTAAATATCTAGAAAAACACTATCCTTCAGCAGTTAGGGAATGTCAGCCAGTTAAATATAAGCCGAATTCGCATAATATACTGATATTGATTGTTCAAAGTTTGGCAGAAGCCATTGAAGACCATCATGGGCGTCTGCCTGTGTCCGTTATGAATGCTGACGAGTTTCGTAAGCGCAAGACGGCAACAACAGAACAAATTATGAAAAAGCATCACTTCGATGAAAAAAATGGTCCAAATTTTCTTAATGCCATTGATCGCACTTTGTGGGAACAAGGTGCAATTAAGAAAAAAGACGCCATTATTAAGGCACCCAAGCGTGCCAACATTAATTCAGCTGCGGCAGGCAATGGTAAACCAGCATATGTCAGAGATGGGTTAGATGAAATATCTTCCGATGACGATAATCAGGATTTAGCAAAAAAATCTAGAACTAATCGTAACCAACAAGCAAATTCAAAAACTAAAACTGTTGACGAGAATGATAAAAAACTACCCACACCCAAAGAGTTATCTTTACAGGCTTCTCATATTGCACAAGAACGCTATAAATGGGAAAAATATCGTTGTATGTTAGAAATACAACTAAAACAAATGGAAAAAATTCAAGCAGAATATGAGAAAGGTCCAGAAAAACATCCTCATTATCCCGATGAGTGGAAAAAGTTCTGGAATCGCCGTTATAAAGAACTTCAGGCGGAGAAAAAAGTTGATCCCAACAAATATGATTACAAGCCAGAATGGATTATTTATTGGACCAAACGCATGAAAGATCTTTTCAATGCCGAAGTTGAGAAAAAGAAAAAAGAGATTAAAGTTAAACTGGGACTACCAGAAGACGCCGAAGAAAAGGTAGATCAACTCAAAGAAAAATATAAGGTTCCAGTGATGAACCGTATATCATCTACAAATAAATCAAATCCAAGAAGCGGCCAACCTGCAGATGTCATTGATATTAGTGATGATGATTCTCCACGTCAACCAAGATATCAAAGATCTAGACGTTCACGTTCTAGGTCGCGATCTCGTTCACCCCGTGAACGCATTCGCTCGCGATCTCGTTCACCTCGTGATCGCATTCGCTCGCGATCTCGTTCACCACGGGATCGCGTACGCTCTCGTGACTATAAACGCTCCCGTTCACGATCTCGCTCCCTATCCCCATTTTCTGATGAATTTGAAATGATAAGCTCTAACAAACACCATTTGCATAAAAAACTTCATAATCCAATACGACGTTATAGTATTGATCACAAAGCTGACTACTATCCTTATCCGCGTCCGTCACGCTATCCCCCACCAAACGCAATACCAACTCATTATCCACCAGTGGGTCATCATTATCGCGTTTTAGATTCTAGTAAAATACCCAAATATCAAGAATTCGATTCCATGGCAAATAAGGAATCTAAAGAAGAACCCAAAGACGAAGAACCCGAAGGACCTCTGACAGTCGTTGCCGTACTTCGTTTGCTCACAGCCCTCGAGGAACATTTAGGCAGTTTGGGTCCCAAAGTAGTGGATATGTTGGGAAAAGCGTTGGCCTTAGAGAAGGTTAAAGGCAATTCATCTGATGATTTGTTAATGAATGAAGATCATTGTGTTTTCTTTGAAACAATTAAAGAAAAATTGAAAGGATTGCTCATTGCTGATGTGTTGGAAGACCATCAAAAAGTGAAAGCAGTTAAAAGAGCCATTAAAAATATTGCTGCTGTAATACATCAAGTAAATACTAACGGTAAGTTCAAATTTGCTTAACAACTAATATGTAATTTAATATTTTCTTTTAGCTTTGCCAAAACAGTAAGTATGTTATATATCTTTTTATATTTAGATGTTCGTATTTGTTAAAGTTTTTAAACTAGTAAGGACGTATTCGGAATTAATTTTAAAGCAACCGTGGTTGCGTAAAATTTATGTTGCAAGACCTTTTTTGAATCGTGCATATGTATGTGTTTTTCTGAAAACACATACGTTTTAAATTTTTGAATGCGATCGGTAATTATTATAAAATGTAAAGATATTATAAGTACTTTATGATTCAAGGCTAAGCAAACGTGAGGTTATATAATAAGGCTAAGCAAACGTGAGATTATAATTATTCAATTCGGTTACAGTAGTTAAAAAAAATTCGCGAAGTAAACATTGCGTTGCCTGTGTCATTAAAAATATGCTGTGTTATAAATAATCGGCCATGTTCTGTAAACCGAATCCGAGTAAATTTCTCGTTTTCCAAAATTAAGTAATGGTCGCATTGATATGTTTTAAATCATACATCCTAAATTATTTTCAGATATGATATTTCAAGCTCTAAAAAATATAAAACTACAAAAAAGTCTGAAAAAAATTTGCCATTAGTGGATTTAATGTTTCTAAATCGAGCGTTTTTAAATCGACACGATTTGCAGAACAGGCAGGAATGAATAAAAATCTGTAATTAAAGGATGTGTAATTTCAACTGATGTTGTACTCCAAGTATACACAATGTATATAATATATGTATATAATTAAATTTAAAAAACGCGAGAGGGAGGAATATGATATGCCAAGGGTAATTTCTTTAATATCAAGGTATTTATGAGTATTAAATAGATGCTCAAGGAGTATAAATCAAATGTTGGCAGCAGTAAAAATTTAAAATAAGAGCTTTTCATTAAATTTCGCAGCTCGTAAGTGTTCACAGCTTATAAAGGCTCTACGTTTCGGCTTTACAATGGAATTTTATTTTTAGCCATATTTACAAGTTGTTAATTAATTCAAAACTAACAAAGTTCATCAGTGTTAATTTAATGTAAATTGTTTATCTAATTTTTCGACCTTTTATATATGTTCAATAAAACTTTTTCTTTAAGCTTTAGGTCAATATTTCGTTAACCTTTGGTTAACTTCTTCAGTATTATTCTTATTTTATTTGTTATTATAATTAAAGGTAGATTTTGTAAATTCAAACGAATTTTTCGTTTTGAAATTTGTATGGAAAAAATAATTTTTGAAACGAATTTTCGTTTTTTTTTCATACAAATTTGAAACGTTTAGAAACGAAATTTTTTACAAAATCTGACTATTAGTTTTTGTCTTTTTTGTTTTTTTTCTCTAGAGTGCATTATAAAAAGAAATATTTCCTTAAAAAAACAATCGAAGAAAAGAAAAAAGTGTGTGACAACAAAATATTTTGTCGGTTCATGAAGTCAAGAAAAATTATCTTCTGTGGGATATAAAAAAAGTGAATTAAAATGTTCAAAAAAGTGAAAAAAATATTACCCAAAAATATGTAAATATATAAAATAATGCTGCCAAAAAAACCGTCTTCAATGCAAAGATCTGATAGAATATTTTCGAAAAAAAAAATTATGGGACCAAAGTGGAAGTATAAACTCTTTCAAACAAAAAAATAAATATAATAAAATTTTAACTCCAATTTTTTAAATGCAATATTGTGTTTATTACGAGCTTAGGGTGTGTGTTAAGTTTTGTAAAAATCGGTAAAATGGAACCATTTAAAATAAAATATTAAATTTTAATGGGCGTGACTCCGCTCATTTTTTTTTAAATAAGATTTTGTCTATTGCAGAGTTCAAGGTGTGTGGTAAGTTTCGTACAAATCGCTTGAGCAGAACCACGTGAAACATAATAAATTTTAATGGGCATAAACCGGCCCATTTTTTTAACTTTAAAATTGTGTAATTACAAGAACCGAAGGTGTTTGCTAGGGTTCGCAGCAATAAAATATGTAGGATAGCAAATAATGGACCAATTGGAATCTATTCCTTCTCAGACAAAAAAAAAAAAGAATTTTTTGCAATCGATCTAAAATACACCGAGTTATGAAGCAACAATTGATAACCTCCTCCTTTTTATGAAGTCGGTTAAAAAAAATAAATAAAAAGAGCTAAACCAGTCAAGTAATTTGTGATATGATTCAAAACAACAACTATTCGATAAAGTTTTTAAACAATAGCAATTGGACCATATCGTGAACTATTTTTGATTTAATATAAATATACTTTTTAGGGTTCCGTACACCAAAGGTGAAAAGGAACCCTATTGTTTTCGCTACGCTATCCGTCTCTCCGTCACAGGCTATTTACTCGGGAACCGTAAGAGCTACGGACCTGAAATTTGGACATAGTGTGAGAACCTTGACCGCTACAACAACAAATACATGAGAGTTATAAATTAAAGTGTGTTCCAAAATGAGCAACGTAAAATGTCAAAATCCCATATAATATATATACATACAATTGGATGTATATACACTTGAAATTTGTAAGGTTAGTGTATTTTTATACAGACTACAACAATCAACACTTAAATTTAAAAAAATTTTAATTAAAGGGTGTTCCCTCAGTTAATGCAATTTTGACAACTTGCTGTATCTTGGAAACCGTAAGTGCCAAACTCTTGAAATTTTCAAAAACGGTAAAACAAAAAACCCCAAGATTATAAAATCGCCAAAAACAAACAAAAATCCCCAAAACGAAAAAAAAGCGGCAAACTACAAAAAAAATTCTAAAACTAAAATAAATCGCGAAAACCCGGAAAATCGCCAAATGAAAAAATCGCCAAAATAAAAAAATCGCCAAAATGGAAAAAGATCGCCAAAATGAAAAAAATCGCCAAATAAAAAAAATCGCCAAAATGGAAAAAATGCCAAAAACTAAAAAATCGCCAAAACGAGAAAAAAAAACGAAAAAAGACAAAAAAAATAATCGATTCAGCTGAAAAAAACGTCAAAAGCGCAAAAAATGCCATATTAAAAAAATGCTCAAAGCCCAACGTACGGAACCCTTCGTGCGCGAGTGAAAGTCGCACTTTACTGAATTTACTTTTATTGAAATTAAAATTGTATGGGCTTACCCATAGCTTAGAATTATCAAAACGCCCAAATTGTTGATAACTTTTTTTAAGGCTGTAAAATTTTAATCTAAGCGACAATTTACGTTTGTAAAACAAATTGGATTGTTATAAAAAAAAACTTCTGAAAACTTCAACTTCTTTAGCGCATAATTAATGTCAGACCATAATGTGAATTGGTAACAATTGTGTTATAAGTTTAGTTTTTCCGAAACATTTATTTGAATGATACTTGAACTTCGTTTGTTGTGTTAAACCAGATATTTCAAAAAGCTCTACTGGAATAAATCTGGCGTCCTTAGATCTGGCGTTAAAACAACTAATTATTTCTAATATTTGCAAAGCACTTTAATAGGTCCGTTTTTCCATTTTACAGTGGAAATTCATTAAATGTGTAATTACTGAGTAAGTTAAGAATTTACTCTCAAAATAAGTTGTTGGCCGATACGCAGTACTCGTATGTAAAATTGCAAAAAAATTATATGGTGATGGAATTTGCTGATTGAAATTACATATGTATGTATCTAAATATAGTGTTGAAAAATATTGAAATAAATTGATTACTTTAAAAACAAGTGCCCTACTTCCACTACACTTTTACTTTATGTTGTTGCGTTTCGTGTAAAATGCAATTCAGTGAAATGCAGTACATACAATTTTTTTAAATCTTTTGAGCTCGCGAACGCAGTTAATGTGACATTACATTATTCTGTATTTCGTTTCGAAACTCGTATCTCAATTATTGAGTGATTCATGAAAAGACGAGTATAAACAATTATTGCGATTGGGGGTACACAAGTACATATTGCGTAAATATTTATTAATAATTATTTAGTATATTAAAAAATACCGAAGTTTATTTTATTAGCGTTAAGTGTTGTATTAATTATTGTATTAATATGAAAAGTTTACGTTTGTTTTTTTTATATTTACGAGTATGTATACAAGTCCTAAAAATAATTTTTATGTCTTTTGTAAGTTGTTTTTTAAGTTAGTGGTGATTGAATTGATTTACAACTATAATTCAAAAATATTGAACAGAAACTCGGAAATATGTATCAGTGTTTTTCATGAATAACAGCGTACTTCTAAAATCCACTCTTAGCAGGACAGCCAAAATATCGCTTTCTATTTGAAAGTATAGTCTCAGTGTGACATCAAAGTGAATAACAGCCATAAAAAATTAATATAAAAACTTCAGATAAAATTGTTATAACAATTATGTGTAGATGGAACAATTTATTCCTCAAACATTAAAATGTGTTCAAAAATAACAAAAAAATATATGTGCTCTTGTGTTAAAAAAAAATTCGATATTAAGCAAATTTTTGCGACACATTCATTAGTGTTAAAAACTTTGCGAATGCATATAGAAGTTGCTGCAGCGATTTGTCATTAATAAATGAAAACCGACAAAATCAAAATTATGCTTTTACTCATGAAAACCACTGATACGAGTATGTGGATATGTCGTTGTAAATGAAAATACATATATTGTTGATATTCGTTAAAACAATTCACAAGAAGTGCTTTAATTGAAATTAGTGTTAAAAACTTGTAACGTCTTTAATATTTTATGGCTTTTTACATCCACGTACATACGTGAATACGTACATACGTATTAATATGAATAATTAACTCTTTGCTCGTGAACGTAAAAATAGCTCACGAACTTAGCACTTTTTTCGGTTTTAAATTTTCCTTCATCGTGATTAACGTTAGCTTTGATATATTTAATTATTACGCCGCGATAATAAAAATGAAAGCTTTTTGTGATATTTTAATAACTTTGAAGTGCTGCCTATGTATCCAGCATTATTTCGAGATTGAAATTTTTAATCTGTCCAAGTTAAGTGTGAATTAGTTAAATATGTTGTTAATAAAAGAGGATTACCAAAAATGTTTTCCAAATTGCCATAAATAAGTAACTTATCAAAGCTTTTTTCAACAATAATATTATTTCTAATGTTATTTTATGATTTTTTTTTGTCTAATTGCTGCAGAACCAACAAATGAAACCAAGAATAAAGACCATGATGAAGGCAACAGCGATGGTTTATCTAAATCCAAAAAGGCACAAAATAAAAGGTTTGCTACACCGAATATTAAAGATTTGCCATTCGATCGACAAACTGTGGCTACCAAAATGGCTGCTGCATTAGTGATGCAGGGACGTGAAGACGTTTCAACTGCAGACATGGATAAATTAATATACATGTTTATTTTAATGGTGAAATTATCAAAAGCTAAGCGCGAAGATGATGGTAAGACTTTGTATTGTAATGATATTTTGCCTTTATTAGGCATAGCAAATAAGATTCCAACATCGTCGTTGTCATTGGCAAATTTGCCAGCAATAGTCGATGATATTTTGGAAAATGAGGTGAGTGCTTTAGTGCAAGAAGTGGAAGAGGAAATGGAAAACGAAACCATAACAACAAATGACAAAGAATCTAAAAATGACGCCAATAGCAGCATGTTGGAGTCACTAACGGACTCGGATTTGCAGACATTATTACAAAATTTCAAACATTTATCCAGTGAGGAACAACATCATTTAATTGCTCATCTAAAGAAATTAGAGTCAGCCGACCCTGGCCGCGTGGAGAAACTTAGAAAATTCGTTAACATGTCCGATTTGACAGCCTCCAAAGATCATTCAAATAATTCACGCAAAACCTCAGATAGTACACCCACAAAAGCCTCCTCATCACGTTCAAAGACTCGTTATGACGACTCGCCACCTTCAAACAGTAGAAAAAGCAACACAGCTGGACCTCCTGGTACGGAAGATGATGCTGGCGATGATGATAGCAGGCGTCGTTTTAATCCTAATAAATTTAGTTTGGATGATGATGAAGACGACGACTATAACTTTGAAGATGTATTTAAGGCAGCTTCGAGTAATGTCAATCGTTTGTCTGAAGAACATTCTCGGCAATCCGAAAAAAGCAGTAAGTCACCTATTGTACCGGTATCGTCATCTCCCAGCGCCTTAACATTTAATCCGGCTGGCCTCAAAACTACGATAAATGACACACAAAACTTAATTGCCAACCTTATGGGCTCATTGCAGCAAAGTAATTCAAATTCGACTACTAAAACGTCAACGGTGCCTGTAATTGCCACTGTCAAGAATGCACCACAGGCTGCAGCACTAAGACCAATTCCGCAACCAGTCCCACCCATAAAGACTGCACCGCAGCGGCAGCAAATGCCACCTCAACAGCAACCCAATCATCAAATGGCTTTCTACCAACAACAGCAGCCACAACAACAACAACCAACGCAGCAGCAGCCGCAACAACAGCAAGCCTATCCAGCAGGTCCTTATAATCAGATGAACCCCGCTCAAGTTAATTATTACAATTCAATGGGTGGCTATAATCAAAATCCTTACGAGGGCTATCAACAATGGGGTCAAGGACCCCAGCAACAAATGCCTCCCCAAAATATGCAACAATTTGGTATGCAGGGTTTTGGCATGGCAACCCAACAAATGGGCTATAACATGTATGGTCAAGGTCGCAACTAATTATAAAGGATTTTTAACCAGCATCAATAATGTATGTTTAGGTACCCACATATTAGAATGGTAAAAGTTTAAAAATACAACAACTTATAAATTAACATATGAATTCTCTTTTTACGTTTGAATATTTTAAAATCATTTCCGTTTTAACATTATTCTTCAAATTTGTAATTTGTTTATGATTTTGATTGCAATAAAATATTTTTACTTCGACATGGTTTATTAATAAAAACTCGTTCCAATAAAATAAAATTAATGTTGAAACTTAATTAACAAGTTCTATTTTGAAATAAGACATATTTATACATACATATTTCATTTTTTTCATTTCATTTATTTATTCATTATGTATACCTAGCCTGTGGGCCATAGTCGGTCACATACTACATGTACATGTAAATATTTACATAGGCTCCTTTCAGATTAGGCAACTTTAATTGCGCAAGTATAATTTTAATTTTTATTTATTTTCTTTTGAACTTGCTTTTATGTTCACATTCAGCAACTTTGTTGAGCAAGTTTAATTTTCTCTTATGCTCGAATTTTCTTAATTTATTGACGTTTTGTTTCATTTCTGTATTGATTGTAATTGTGAAAGTGATTTGAAATTTGATGTATACAATGGAAGTTGAAGAAAAAAACTCAAATCTCGGCAATTCTTTCCCCTTCAAACCGACCTTTCCTCTCACACCCATAAACACAAGACTTGCGCAAGTAAAGTTGCCTAATCTGAAAGGGGCCATATTAAGGATAAATACGCTTTGATACTGTGAGGTACTAAAGTGGGTCTTCATTTCGACAGTTTACAAAACAAAATATCATTCTTGTGTTTTTGAAAGGGTAAAATCACACAGAAAAGGAAAAACTTTTGTGATTGTCAGAACACAATAAAATCATAATTGTGATTTTAAAATCACAAAGTGATTTGAAACCTTGTGGTTTTCAGAACATGCCTGAGTATTACCGCACAATTCACACTATGAAAGCATAAATACGACTATACACTATGCAACTAACAACGGAACATGCCCGGTTGCACAAATACGAATATGCAGAAAACGTGAGTGGATTCATTCTGTTCCCTAAATTAGAGCCCTTTTGCATATGCAAAGTTTACTTTACAAAGTCTTGAGTTTGTACGAGAGAAGGTAAAAAGGATTCGGGTGAGTACGAGTACAGACTTTGCTCTTCGTTCGCTTTTTTTTTTGTCGTTTTACATTTACTTGGTGTGAATATTTGCCAAAGTAAACTTTGAGTGTATAAGAAGTGAACGAAAGTTTAAAGGACATTTAATAGACTGTCGAAAGTAAACATTGCGCAATAAATACACATTATTATACGAAAGAAAAAGGTTTTTTTTTTCTACCTACAAAATGATGTCAATCTCATTTCATTAATTTTTTTGTCTCCTTTTTGAGATACAGTTCTACTTACGCATTGCAATATTTTACAAAAATACAAATCAAATCCAAAAGTAAATACCCGATCAATAAAATAAGTCGTATAAATTTACTTAAAACTCGTATGTGTAATAATTGTGTAGCAGAATCACCGGCGAAGTAAAAAATAACCAATATAATGGCTCCTAAAGCTTCAAAAATTTAATACGCCTCATTGACACCAGAGGCGCTGCAACTCTGCATTATTAAAAAAAATGTGCAAAGCAGAGTTGTAAAAGAATAAAGCTTTCTTCTATCTCTCTTCACCATCTGTCTTCTCTATCACTGTCCCTTTCCTAAAGAAAGTAACACCTAATAATAGTAGTAGTAGCATTCATTGCCTGTGTGTTACTTCTTAAAAAAAAAAAGGTTATTTAAAACATGTGAAATTGAAATGTTTATTGAAAAATTTGTAGCATGAGCTTAATGAATTTGCTAAGAACTCGTCATTCGTGACTTGAATATTTATGTATTCCAAAAATTCAGGCGAGTGCCGAGTAAAAACAAACATACGTACATACATATACTACATACGTATAAATTATAATAAATTGTTCCTCAAGCGTAATAATATGAGTCGTAAATAATTAAATTATATTAGGAAATTTGCTTAAAATTTTATTGCGAAGAAAATGAAATATGTAAAAAAAAATTGTCATTCGTGACTTGTCTATTTATATGGATTTCGCTGTGGTATTTTCTGATTTTGGTGTTTTTGTTATTATTTTGGGGTTTCAAAGAAGAATGAAATTAAATTAACCATAGCCGAGATCCAAAAACGTTATTTATATACACTCAGAATATAATTGTGTATATATGTATGTAAATATATGTACATATGTATGTATACATATGTATGTACATATATGTATACATAACTCAGAATTATTTATTAATATTTCGGCTTTCATTTAAAAAAGCTCTAAACTCAGTTCTAAAAAAAAAGAGGTAAAATGCTTTTATGAACTCTTCTAGCGCCCTAAAGTCAGGTAACGAACAACAAAAAATGTATGCGTTGATATGATAAAACAATACACGTTTTTTATGACACTATTTTTAGCAAATAATTTTAAGTAATTAAACAAATTTATTGAGTTTTTAATTAATATTCGAAAAGTTTTGCTTTTCAAAGCTTGATTGAATTAACACAAACTTTAATTGCTATCCAAGTCTGAATTATAATAGGTCTGTTCCAGATGCATAACGAAACAGTCCGAAGTTGTACAAACTTACCCAAAAGTGTTCCAGATCAGAATTTTGAGAGCGAATGAGAGTAATTTTTTAATTTCGGACAAGAATTAAGTATTTTTTTTTTGTTTACATATAAAACTATTAATTCTTCAGTTTTATATGTAAAATTTGGAAATAAAGAAAAAGTTTTTATTTAAAACTTTTTAAGAAAGCAAAAAAAAACTTGTTTTAAAAAACTTGGAAATTGTAAGTAAATACATACTCGTACATACATACATATGTATGTATTAGTGATGTAACGAATGTCAATTTTTGATATTCGCGAATACGAATATTTGAAACGATATTCGCGAATACGAATACGAATATTGTATGTGAAATTTATAGACATTAAATTTGGGTTCTATTTACGCCTGCAATATGAAGTATTAAAAAATTGTTATGAAAAAGGACTTCATACTTCTGTTGGCGAACTTTAAAGTTAATAAAAACTACCCAACATTTTAATGATCGTAATTAAATAATATTTGAAAATGATACAAAGCACTAATTTCTATAAAAAATTTCATGAATTTATACAAAGTAATATTTTTAACCATTTATTTAAATTTCGTTTAGGATTTATGCATTTATTTATTTGTTTGGAAAAATATTCATATTCGTATTCGCCTGAATTTGGCGAATACGGATACGAATATCTAAAAATGGCCGAATATTCGACAATTTGAATACGAATATTCGTGCATCACTAGTATATATGTATGTGCATATTTCTCCCTTTCTTTAATACATTAAAATTATTTTACATATCAGTTAAAGCTACTGCCAATGATGCAAATTTTTGGTTTTGGCGTTTGAAGCGACTACAATCACTAACGGCCTGTCCCACGATGTTACCAGAAATCGTTCGATCGACAAATTGTATTGCAAACAACAATAACATTAAAAAATTTGTTGTTGTTTTCAATACAAGTATTCGATCGAACGATTTCTGATGACGTCGTGGGACAGGCCGTAAATTTAAATTTAATTGAAAAATTAAGCAACATTAATATTTCAAGATGTGCTATTATGGTTTTTTGCGTTCCAGCAATTTTGGATAACTTGGTCACATTCAGAGAGTAATTTTCTTCATTAGTCCAAACTTGCACGAAATGTTGTGGAACACATCTAATGAAAATCAAAGCATGAACTGAATTGTAATTAAACTTTTGAATCGAACTGCAATTTAAATTATTTTGTAATTCAAGGCCTCTGTTAAAACTAATGGTCTTTGTGAATTCAATTTCCCTTTTTTTACTGGAGAACATTACTTGTAATAAATAAAATTTTATGCAAGTTAAGAAGTGACACTTCCACAAATACCAGCACACTTTTTGCATAACGCATGCACTAATTCTCCGATGCAAAAGGACTTACGGCAAAGTAGTGTTTCTTTCAAAATCGTTTTTAACAACAAAATATTATGGAAGGTCATGGGTTCTCAATGATAAATTGTTTCTCCAAAAAGTTTTATTTTATTTCTTTTCTTTAAAGAATACAAAAATGGATGCTAAGCAACTGTCTTTGTTACTGAAGGAACTTATTGTTTTTATTGCCGCAATGATCTACTATTAGATTTGCTGTTGCTGTTAGTTTGTAATTGAAACTAACGAATATTTACATACTAATGATTGCATGTTTCCTACATGTTTGTGTTAAATGAAAATATGCTAGCACTGAGCAGATGTACGTGTGCAAAGACAAATTTGCTGTAAGAGATGATGTCATGTTAGAAAACATTTTATTTACAAAGCAATTTGTTGTCTTTAGAGTTTTTCTTTTCCCGGACTTTTTCATTTCCCGGGAAAGCGGGAAAGATTTTTCGGTTTCCCGGGAAATCCCGGGAATTCCCGCCCAATACAAAACAATACAAAATATTTTTAAATTTAATTTATTTCAAAATAACATATTATAATTCATGAGATCGATTAAATAATAACGCTTTATACACACGTTAGTCAAAAAAGAATACCTTTTCCGTTCTTTATATAATACCAATACATAGATACCAATATTATAAAAAAGTAATTATAAGAGTATTATTAAAAAAAAATATTACAAAATATCCCCCTTATGAAAAAATCATTGTTAAACTTAAAGTTGGTTTAACAAACGAATTTTGTATGGCATGCTTTAACTTTAACAATCATTTTTGCATAAGGACATATCTCTTTGGAAATAGGACTTTAGTACAGAATAAGCTGTTAATGCTGTTAACCGTACTATTTAGCAAAGAGAACCTGTAATTATTTGTAATTTTCTTTTATTTCCTTGCTCATTTCTGTATTTTAGTTTTATAATTAAATTTTGAACGTCGCGTTCTGCTTTTTCCAAATAAAGGCATCTAAGCTCAGAACGCATGTGTGCCAGATGTAAACTCGGCCTTAGATGTTGTAAAGCTTTAGCTATTGCGATATTGCCATCACCTTTTTATTACACCATCGCGTTCATAAAGTGAATAATGAAACTCATCAAAGAATGTATACATACAAATTACGTTGCCATAACAAAATCAAAAAATCCCGGGAATTCCCGCATAAATTTCCCGGGATTTCTTTCCCGGAAAATGTGCGGGATCCCGGGAAATCCCGTATGAAAAACACTAGTTGTCTTTAACATACATACATACATACAATTTTCAAATATGTAACTGTACATAAATATGTATGTATGTATGTATATAAAACATAATAAATTTGATACCCTTTCATAACTTGTACTTATGTTCATTATGTATGCATGTACATATGTACATGTCTATGCATGCATCTGATAGTTCCAGCCTTCGTTAAAATAAAACTACATCTCTGGCGCAACTTTCGTACATTTGAAAGCTCGCAAAGTCCGTTCATCAACATTGGCGGTATTCGATGCTTGATGCAAATGGTCTTGCGTAAGTGCAACTGCAAAATATGGTAGCTTTTCTTTGTATTATGTGCGTATTTTGTTGTTGGATTTAAAAAAAGCTACGATATTTTGAATTTAAACTGGCGCAATACTATTTGCATCAAACATCGAATACCCCCATTACATAGAAAATCATTTTATTTGAGATACACGCGGCCAGTTTGATAATTTCGTCACTTCTTATTCTCAGATAAGTAACCTTAAATCTAACTCTGGTCCCGTTAACTGTTATCTATTACTAGACTACTGTCGAGTTTTGAGGAAGGAGCGTCTATTAGTTAGTTTGCTTTTGTAAGCCATTCAAAGTACATAACCTCGTAATTTTAAAGGAAATGGAAAAAAGTTAATCTCGTGTTCTGATTAAACATATTAGCCTTTTCACACTTACTCACATCTTTCATCAATTCCCCAAGATGATAAAATCTTCCATAAGAATTATACAGGGCTACCTAATATAGCACACTGCGACTATTTCCTGTTTCGAAATTTAAAAATTGGCTAGATGGTAAAAGATTTGGATCAAACAAAAAGGTCACCATTGAAACAAAATCTGAGGACCTTGAGAAATCTTATTACGTGAAAGGAATTAAAAAAAGTAGAAAGATTTTGGACTAAATGTAGAGAATTTAAAGGCGAGTGTTTTGAGAAATAAAACGCCTTTTTGCGTTAATGCAGAAAGTCCTCGCATATTTTATAAACCTTAAATATAGAAATGAGGGCCGGACGCACCCTCTAAAACACAACTTATCGGTATGACATTTTTTGCATTTTTTTACATTAAACTGAACCGATTTGAGGGGTGAGAATAGAAGAAATAAAAAAAAAATAACGACCACCCTAATGTACATATGTACATACATATGTATGTATATCGTTATTTCTCAAAGCGAAATTTAAGATATCACTATTTAAACCACATGGAGAACTAAGTTTTCGACCACGAGCTGGAAAAGGGTTGGCTTAACTTGTATGCATGTGTTTAGAATGCGATCGAAGGCATACAAAACATAATTGGGAACATGATTTGTTAACAAAGAAATTTTAGCACGATCTGCTGGGTATTTATACATACATATGTATGTACATACCGCTCCTTTGCAATATAGTTATATGTCAAAAATTATGTTTTTAGATTTAATAATGGAGACTAATTCATCATATCTTATTTAGTCATGTGTACAAATTTCATACAAACATACTTTTCACTCAGATACGCAAAGTTTACTTTGCAAAGTCTTCATTCAGCTAGGTGAAAGACAAATGTCTGGGGGGTTATTATGTAATCCAAATCTAATGGAAATGTGTTCGAATTGCAATGTTAATAACATACAAATTCGAACAGTTTTCGTTTCGAATAGAATTACATAATAACACCCCTGTTTTTCTCCCAGCTTAATTACCCGCCTATCCCACGATATCACCAGAAATCATTCGATCGAATATTTATATTGAAAACGACAAATTTCCTAATTTTATTGTTGTTTGCAATACAAGTTGTCGATGGAACGATTTCTGGTGACATCGTGGGAAAGGCTGTAAGACTTTGCAAACACAGAATATATACAGAAGTGTAAAAAAAAGCTCGAATCAGTTTTTTTTTAATTCGTGGAAGAAAGGAGACTAATATGGTATATTTGTTATTGTAATGTAATGTTGAAATTTTATTGCACCAGAAAGAAGAATCAGAACAAAACAGTCGACAAAAGTTCAGGGAGAGCGAGACAAATAGAAAAATATACTTATCTTCCGTCTTATGACATCTCTGTATACTTTGTCTTTGCAAATCAAACTTTGCATATGTAAAAGGGGTCTCACTCTTGAAGGAAGAAAATTAATTTATATCGTTGTTATTTGTATGTAAAAAGAGCTTTACCCCCTGTTTGTGTAAGACGTTTGAGTTAAAAATCTTGGGGTTTCTGTAATAGATTAAAGAAAAGTTGTACAAGTTTCCTTTAATTTATTACAAAAACGCCAAGATTTCTAAGTCAAACGTCTTATGTGTAAGACTAACCCCCTGTTTGTGAACAGGGGGTTAGTCATTTTTTTATAAAACTATATTTTCTGAGTTATGACTAAGTTGCAACAAAGCAGCGATTTGTATGGTATATAGTGTATGCAAATGCACGCATTTACAAAAAAGTAGTTTGGAGAGAACAACAAGAAAATTTAAATTTTAAACTTTCGTCGTCCTTTTTAATTGCGCAATTTGCAAAATATAAAATTTTTTTCTTTCTATCAAATAAAAATATAAAAAAAGATAAAAACTTCTGAGGATATAAAATTTTCTGCTTCGAAACGAAGGTCATATGATAAGCATATCTTAGAAATATGTACATATGTATGTATGTATATATTCCTTTATTGGACAATTTTATTCGGAAGTATACACGCTGGAACGATTTCATTACTCCTAGTTTACAATATGCAAGTCTTATTGCTAAGCTGATTAGTTTGATCGAGAGATAGACGAGGGGAACAGAAACGTCTATTTTCCCCTCGTCTCTCTCTCTCTCCTAACAAACTAATCAGCTTAGCAATAAAACTTGCATAGTCTAAACTAGGACTTAAGAAAAAAGTTTTGATATCCAGTTGAAAGAATAAATATTAACGGTCTAATTCATAAAAAATATTTTAGGTTTATTACAGGTTTATTTGACAAATTTCCCATAGAAATATGTCAAATAAGGGGTTAATAAACCTGAAATATTTTTTATGAATAAGGCCGTAAATATACATACATACATACATATGTTCATACATTCGCTGACGTAGCTGTATAACAAAAATAAAGCAGCATGTCTGTGGTGAATTATACTCCCCAGAGCGGCCTTTCTACGCCAATGAAGCTGGCTATTAAACGCAAGCTATTGTATATTTGTTGAAAACTATAGGCTTGTACTATATTACGTAACATAAATTATTAAATTCAACACACAAAATGTAAATAAACTACCATTTTACTTAAATAAACTAAACTGCTTCTATGATGTATGTACATACATACGTACTTATGTATGCATGTATTTATCTCCTTTATATTTTATGTTGAAATACTATTTTATCTGGTTATTTTTTCATATTTGCGCTTGTAAAGTGTTGACTTTATGTGAAAGTATCCATGTGTTTGAATTTTAATGAATAAATGCATATACAACATACTATTATTTGTAAAATAAAGAATATACATACCTATGTATGTACATACATATGTATGTAAATGAATGAATGCATTTATGTGTGTCAATAAAAATATGTAAAATGCAAATTCTAAAAAATTTCTTCAATTTTATAAACATAATTTGCAATTTAACAAGTTTACAGAGAATCCTTAAAATAAAGTCAACAATAGTACATTGAAGTTTAAATCTTTTCGAAACAATTGTGGATGTAAATATGTATGTATGTACACATCGCTCATTTACTCAAACAACATCATAACTAAAAAAACCAGTTTTCCAGAAAACTAGTTTGAAGTTTTTAATTTACACACAATGGAAAATTAAAATTTAATTTTTCGCTCAAGAGCTGAGTATACAAGGCGTTTGTATGATATTTTGAAGAACGATATGACGATCTATTCTGCATTATTAACTCCAAAGCCACGTTTTTTTTTGAGTTACCGACTTTATTACAGCAAATGCTCGATATATATGTATATGTAATTAACTTTACGATCGTCTTAATAATAGTCTGAATATATTCTCAAGACTTCAAAAATTCGAAATTTAATTAAAAGTAGATTTTCCATTATCAGGGTGAAATCAGTAACAGGAATCCCAAATAACGATTATTTTCCAAACAAATTTAAACTGAAAAAATCACACTAATAGAGAAGTATTACGTGCACAAGGAATATACCAAGATACTCCATGTTACATGGACTTCCTATAGATGCAGCGATTTTCACTTTTTTGATTTTTATTAAAAAAAAACTACTTTACCGACTATTTTTTTATTTTTATTTGTTCCTCACAAAATAACAGTTACTTTTTGATTTTTTCCTCAAAAACATTTTAATTTTCAAAATGAATAAACTATAAAAAAGCAAATTTAATTTAAAATATAAGAGTTTTTTTACAGACACTGGTGATAAATTCAATTTTAAATCGGTTAATTTTAACTCAAAAATTACGCTTTCTACATTTAAAAAATTAAGCCAAAAATAAAAATCAAGAAATAACTATTATTTTCTGAGGAATAAATAAAAATCAAGAAATAATGATTAATAACAAAACTTAAAAATTTAAAAAACCCCCCGATATCCATATATAGAAAAGATGTGACATCTTCTAAACGGCTGGACCGATTTTGTTCAAACATGGTTAAGAACCATCTCGATTAAGTCACCTTTCAAACAGATAAAATTAAATTAAAATTGGTCCAGCCGTTTGGGCTGTACGTGGACACGGACATACACCCAGATACACAGACACACACTACAAACTTATAACACCCCTTTTTTTTGGTTGGGGGTTAAAAAGTAATTTTTAAAATAAAAATTATAACCGTTACGTTTCCAGATCACTAATTTTATTTTCTAGCGAGAAGTTAAACAATTTTCCGCTTGTAGATGTGGTATCAACATTAACATGGCAATATGATATGCATTTTTTTAACTTTAGTTGCACTGCACAAGCTCTCAAGCAAGCAACTCAAAATATATTTTGAAAAACTCGATCCAAACTATCTCAAATTATCAGTCGGTATAGGTACAAGACACCTGTTCCTGTTACTCTCAACCAACGTAAAAGTACTTCAAAGTAAGCAAATATACCCCTGACAAATGTTACGGTCGTATGGACCAGTGAGGTTTCCGACTAGCACTTAATAGCGAGCAAATCTCAGGCGGTTCCAACCCTCCCACTGGGTACACCGCACAATATAAATTTTCAGGAACATAATCACAAAAAACAAATATCAACACTTACATTTATACTTCTATATATACCTTGCAAATAATACCATTTTTTTTTTTTTTTTTTTGTTTTTACCTGAGACAGATGTTATTCCCAGGATTTGCCCGCCCAACCATGTCACAACTGGCTCCTTCTGTTCAACATTTTTGTTTTGTGACCCACTAAACCACCTATTTCTTCAACCTTGTCTTACCTTTATGCCATTACCCTCCTTCAAATTAAGCCAACATTTTCTTTTTTACTTAATTTTCTTTTCACAATTTAATATACATATTTTGCTATTGTTTTTTTTTTTTAATGCTTATACCTATACAATTATTAATTTTATTTTTCTTATGTTTTTTTTTCCTGTTAAATTTTACAATATTTACTTAATTATTACTTTTATTCTAAATATGAACACTATGTACTTATTTTGGTACAGCAAAAGGTTAAAATTATTTTCTTTCTTTTAATTTTTCTGTTTTTACACTATTTTAGTTTACTACCGGTAAAACTTTTACTTTTCCGTTCGCTCAGATCAATATTTTCTAACAATCAATTTATTTTCTACTAACACAACCTAACCTGAAGGAGCTCCCTAAGGTTGGATATTTTCCTGCACTCTTTTTAGGAACGTTACTAATGTATACTAACAAAACTAATTGATATGAACCTTAAACAAAAGCAAAAATTCTTTTCGTTTCCGGTACGCCCAAAGGCAAACAAAACTAATTTATTACATACAATAAAAAAAAATTTTACCTACTTTGAGGCGGCAATAATTGTTGAATAACTCAAAATCCAATTTTTCAACCGTTCACTGTACTAACAAAACAAAAAACGCCTAAACTAAATAAACATAGAAAATAAATATACTGAAGACTATTTTAACACTTATTTTAATAATTTTGTGACGAAACGTATCTATAAGTTGTTTTATTTTCTTTTTTCTTTTTGGTTGATAAATAACTTCCTGATTTTCACCAATTCTCCGTTTTTACGAGTTTATTTTTTTATTTATTTATTTTATGTTCCCTTTTTTTCTATTGTAAGGAGGTTATACAGAGGTTTACCTGGATATTGGACTTAGCCTTTTTTTGATTGTATTTATCCTTCCCTCTTTTTTGTCTTTAAAAGTGTCCCCGTGTCCCCGTGTCCGCATCCAATTTGATTTTAGCAGATTTTTAGCTGGTTTTTAATAACCAGGCACGATGCACCAGCTCCGTAGCCAACTGTGTCATATAAAAAAAACATTTAACCTTTTTTTTATACTTTTCTTACTTTTTTTTTTTTTCCTGACTTTTACCTTTTTTTTTATTTCTTAATTTTGTTTACACAAAATTTCACTCAGTTACTGGTATGGTCTCACTTTTATAAAAACCCACTTTTCTCAGGCAAAATTTTTAATTTTAATTTAAATGTTTTTTTATTTTTGCAAGTTTGATGCTGACACTTAGAACACTTTTTTTATTGTGATCGCAACAGATTTATTTCTCATGTATCAACCTGATTTCTTTTTCCAATTTCCCACAGATTTTCTATAACTTTCCAAATTTTCCTGCTTCGCCATATTATTAATTTTTTTTATAAATGTTATTCTTTTCCCTCCATTTCTCCATCTTTTTTATTTATTTTCGATTTATAAAAAAAATTAGACATGTTCTTACATAGCAACACAATTTTTTAATTTCATAATGTTTAGAATAACTCTTTCTACCATCAGTCTTCCACTTTTCTAACTGGATACCCACCAACCAACACAATTAGGTCATTTCATCATTGCTTTATCTTCCTCTAGCATCTCATCGAATTTTCCTTTCACTAGGTTGTCATAAATATAGAACGTTTCTAATTTTCATTCATAATTTTATTAAAATTTTAAAATCTCTCATTACGTAGTAATATTACGACAACTCTGTATTTAATTTACTACGTTCATGCATTGCCGTTAATTTTACTACATTTTATGACAACACTAAATATAGCAACAATAAAGGCGAATTCATTGACAATCATCTGACAGCAGAATTGACTCTAAACTAGTATGGCGGCAAGTGCATAAAAAATGTAAACATAAAGGAACAAAAAGAAATCTAAATGGACAATTTAATTTTTATGTACATATAAATTGAGTCCTACGTGAACAATTTGAGTCCTATGTGAAGAAACAATAACAATCGTGTTAATGAATTATTTATAAATAAAAGTTCTGTACGCAAACAAAATAAAATAAACTTGTTTGGTGTGGTTATCCCAAGTGGCCAAAAAAAAAATCATCCGCAACAAAACTCCGGGTCCTACAAGTATTCGCAGTCGGAAACGGTGTGCGGATTTCGAGTCGTGACTGTATCTAAAATTGAACGTGGGGAACTCCCATGACCCTGACAGAGTCTCAGAATCTACCTGCTTTTAGCCGGGCTTATTCTTTTTGTGAGCCTATACAAAGAAATCTGTGCAATATACAAAATAAAATTTACGCTATTGAAGAATTTTCTACGTCGTCGGAAACATTACTCGATCCTTATTTGAGCTAAGCCGACTGTTGATATTTTCTTTGCCTAGAAAACTCATAGTGGCTACCCGTAAATAACAAAGGATATTATTCAATTTCTTGTAATTGGCTTTAACGCCAAATGAGCACCGAACGTGCAAACGAAAAACGAACGCCCACAAAGTAGCTTTGAGGCAAAAATGAGAGTTTCTTATATGTCAAGATAAATGTATATTTTTATTTATGTATTTTATTATTGTTTTACTTTTTCTTTTGTCATTATTATTATAATTTTAAATCTTTATAGATCCTTTGTTGTTGCTGGGGTACTACCTCTATATTTTTTTCTAATACAAACATATGGCTATATTGATTGTGTGTACAACTCTCTGAGGCGTCTTTTATTGGCATAAATGGCCTAGAGATACACTATTTCCTTGTACGTTGCTTCAAAAAAAAAATTCATCAAGAACGTGTATTCATTACGGGAAGTTTCCTTGATATTCACTATGTGCCAAGATTGTACTTTGTGTAAAATTTATTTTGTTTTTATTTTTAGATTTATTGGAAAGCTAATGAATGATTCCCTTACTATTCGAATACTAAATCTATATCACAGATGAATCACATATGGTTTCCCTACTATCTAATATTGCACAAAAGAAAGTCGGCCAGTTATAATTCTACTTTGTGATTCTATATCTATCAGGTACAAAAAAAAATTTATAAATATTTACGTAAAATTTGCTATTAAAAAGTGGGACAACACACAAACATTTTATGCTAGGTATAATCAAAATAAATTTGTAAAATAATTACTGATCTTATGTCCTAATATTGCACTTTATTCCGGGTTGAACTCGTTAAAACAGTTTTCTGCTCAGCAGTTTACACCTTAATATCTTTAACGTGATAAACTCCTATTTTCGTTCCCCCTAACGTCTCCAACTCATACATATTGTTGCCAACAGGTCGGACCACTCTACATTTCAAAAACTTTCGGCAAAATTTTGCGTTTATGTTCTTTGCGAAGCTACTTTGCACCATATTTCTGCGGTAGACCTCCTGTCCGGGCACAAATTTAACCAAACGCGCTCTTTTATTGTAAATCGCAGCGCTTTTTTCATAGGCTTTAGACATATTTTCTTTTATTTGTTCGCGAATAAATTCTAATTTTTCATTTGGCTCAGAAATCACCTTATGATCAGTTATTGACTGTAGTTTTCGGCTCAGCTTATAGTCTGCTCCACTTGAATACATGTGGTATCCAAACAGCGCAAAAAATGGAGTAAATCCAATTGTGCTGTGAAATGAATTCCTTAATGCACAGTCGATTTCCGATAAATACATATCCCAGTCACGGTGATCTTCTTTCAAATATGCTCTGATTGCGGACAAAATGCTTTGGTTTACTCGTTCTGAAGCATTACTGCTTGGTTGATATACCGGAGTCTTTATGTGTTGTATTTTATACATGTTTATAAGATTTTGAAATATTTTGGAAGTGAACTGAACACCGTTATCCGTGTGTATAATTTCTGGTACGCCAAACTTATGGAATACCTCATGTGTTAAAAATTCGATGACATTTCCAGATGTAGCTTCCTTCATAGCTTTTATAAACGTGTATTTGGTGAAATGGTCTAATACCACAAACACATAACAGTTTCCACTTTTAGATCTTGGGTATTTACCTAAAAAATCCAAGTATAACTTTTGGAACGGGCGGTCTGTTATAACTTGATTTCCGATTTCCGGTCGGAGGTTTTGATTAGATGACTTTATCTCTTTACATGTCTGGCAGCTTTTTATATATACTCTAACCTGGGTGGACATTTTTGGCCAGTAAAAGAATCTTTTGAGCCGTTCCAATGTTTTTGTCACTCCTCCATGAGCTGCAGTAAGACTGTTGTGTGCTTTTTCAATCAATACTTGAGTAATATTTGTCGGAATCCACAACTTCCACTGGTGTTCGGTTTCTTCTCTATCAAAATCAGTTTTTTTAAAGATAAGTCCATCTTCAACCTTTAAATCTGGCAAAACATGTTTGTTATTGCTTATGTATTCAATCAGCTCTAAATATTCTTCGCTTTGAAATTCAGTAGTTTCGAATCCAAAAAGTTCTTCAAAATCTATTTCCTCTACCTTTGAACTTTCTTCACACATACGAGACAGCGTATCTGCCACTATGTTTTCGGAACCTTTCCTATGTTGGATGTCAAAATCAAAAGCTTGCAATTGGAGTGACCATCGCGCTAGTCTTCCCGTCAAGTCCTTTAATGACATCAGCCACTTAAGGCTCGCGTGGTCGGTGACTATGGTGAAAGGCATCATTTCTACGTATGGTCGGAATTTTTTTACCGCCATGATAGCCGCCAAACATTCCTTTTCCGTCACGCTATAATTTCTCTGGCATGCATTAAGCTTCTGACTATAAAACGCTATAGGGTGCTCATCATTGTTTTCGTCCAGCTGGTATAAAACAGCACCTATCCCATATTCACATGCGTCACACTGAATAAAAAAACGCTTCGTAAAATCAGCATGTCTCAAAATAGGTGCTGACGTCAATGCTTTCTTTAAATTTTCGAACGCTTCGATTGCCTCTGTGGTCATTTCGAATTTTTTTGTTTTTTTGAGCCTATCGGTAAGTGGTGCAGATATGGAAGCAAAATCTTTTATGAACCTACGGTACCAACCGGCTGTACCCAGAAAACTACGCACTTCACGAGGAGTTTTTGGTACCCTTATTTCTCGGATAGCTTTTACCTTCTCCGGGTCTGTTTTCAAATTCCCTCCGCCTATGATAAACCCTAAATATTTTAGTTGTTGAAAGCAAAATTTTGACTTTTGGAGGCCTATGGTCAGATTAGCTTTTCTTAGACACAATGCAACTTCTTTCAAAATTCTCAAATGTTTTTCAAAACTGTCGGCAATTACCAGAAGGTCATCTAAATATATGAACACATTTTCTTTTAATCTTTGCGGAATGACCTTGTCCATAAGTCTGCATAGTCGCTGGGCCGCATTGCACAGACCAAATGGCATTACACGAAATTGGTAGAGCGGCCGACCTGCCACAGTGAACGCCGTATAGGGCCTACATTCATTTTCAAGCTCGATTTGCCAAAAAGCGAATTTTAAATCGACGCTACTTATGTAATAAGTCTCCTCGATTCGACTTAATATCCCATCAATATTTTGAAGTGGATACGCATCTTTAATCGTAATCTTATTCAACTTTCTGGCATCAAGACAGAACCTATTTTTTTCTGGCTTTCTAACCACGGTGGTTCTATTTGCCCAAGGACTTTCACTCTCTTCTATCACATTCAACGACAACATTGTGTCGATCTCATTATACACAATTTCCTGTACTGCCGGAGACAACGGGTAATGGCGGTCTTTAAAAGGCACTGCCCCATCTATTAATTTAATGGAGTGCTTCTCCAGGGAAGTACAGCCCAATCCTTCCTTTTCGAATGTCGGAAACAATTCAATAACTTTATCTAACTCCTGCTTCTGTCTCTCGCTTAAAGGATGAGGGTTGGATTTGTGATCATTGATCTCAAAACTATCCTGAATTTTCTGAATCGTTAGCTCTTCAACATCAAAAACTTGCGGTGCTAGGTGAAATACTTTCCAAAAGTCTACTCCTAAATAGGCTTCTTGCTCTAAATCAGGGCATAAATAAAATTCAATTAACTCGACTTTATCCTTAAAAGTAACCTCCAGGTCTAATTTTCCTAATAACCTATGTTTTTTTCCTGCTGCTGTTGTAACACTAGAAAATATGGGCTTAAAACTTACTTGCCACTTATCTATTAATTCTCTACATCCTTTTCCCAGCAGACTAATCGATGCTCCCGTATCCAACAGTCCTGTTAGGTACGTATTGTTTATGCAAATTTTTGCGAACGCACGTGGATCAGTTTTTCTATCAACAGTTTTTATTGCTTCTATTACTAGTTTTCTAATCTTTTTCCTTTCGGCAAATTTATTTCTTAATTTTAAAATTCTATTCGATATCGGCCTACTTATCCCTACATTTTCACTAAAGATTCTATCTCTAACTTTTTGATAATTCAACTTCCTTTCTTCCAGCGAATATTTATGACGCAATTGGGGAATAAAATTGTTAAAATCCTTAACTATTTTTACTAAACTATTACTATTCTTCATTTCTAACGCAGGATTGCAAGTGGATTTTCGCTGGAACGACGGTTCCCTGCTGCTCCTTCGCTCCCATGAAAGTTTTTTGGAGCACAATCAGTGCAATTCGGTGCTTTGACGTCAGGCTTACCACATCTATAGCAAAATAACGAGCGCTCTGTTGATGGACAAAATTGAAAAGTATGTCCATTTTGCCGACAATTCCAGCAAGTTAATGTTGCACGATTGCTTTGCCTCTCCTGCCTATTACCGTGAATTTCTGCTATGTCACCTTCATCTTCAGAAAGAACTGCATCTGCAGGTTTTTCACAAATTTCGTTGACCTGTCTTGTATACCTATTCATAGAGATGCTAGGGTGTGTGGTTTTGGCCTCCTTACGGCAGAATATTTTTTCAGCCTCGACACATTCCTGTCGCAACTCTTCGACAGAACTAACAGCAATTGGGTAAACTCGGTTTCTAATATCTTCCCTTAAATTCCTTTTTATCATTTTTACCATTTCTCTTTCAGGGACGGATATATCGAGCCTTGATCGCATTTGTGTCATCGAGAAAAAAAATGCATCAATGTCTTCCCTAGGCTGCTGTTTTCTTTCAACCAAATCACTCATTAGCTCAAATCGCGATCTGGTTGATTGATACTGCTTCAGTAACGCATCTTTAAGAGTAGCCCATTCTGTGACGAAGTTAGTCTGGATATACAGCCAGTACCATTTTTCTGCAACCCCTTTGACTATTAAGTGAAAGTTGTCTAGCACTTCATCCCAAGAAACTTTATATTGTTGTTGAAGCCTTTCCACCCTAAATACGAAATCTTCGACGGCCAACTTACTCGGGTTGCCGTCAAATTCTAGACCCCATTTGTCAATACGTAATTGATGATAATCACGTGATCTACTGACCTCAATACTTGCTCTTGAAGATCTTGGAGAATTGTCGGAATTTTCTCGTGACACCTGAAAGTTATTAGCTGAATTACTGTTACTCTTATTTATGTGCGGCACAATATTTTCTCGCAGCTTTTTATTGTCCTGTTGAGTTTGCTGTAGCACCAGGCTCATTTTTCCCAACATAACAGTCATATCAGCCATTTGTCTTTTGATATCACCTATTTCATCCGATTTGTCACTCTTTTTCCTACCATTATCACCCTCAGAAATATCCATTGCAACGGGTGGCCTCTGATTTGACCGAGCCTGCAATTCTGCACGCGCTGCAGCACTAGTTGATGGCTTATCTACTAGGATCGTTTCAGATTTGTCAAAAATCTGTGGCTCTATGCTACCTGCACCCTGTTCCATGACAGTATTTCTATTTTCTGCTGATCTTCTATTCGGTGTATTAGATTTGTAAGTCTTTCCAAAAGCGTTTGGGGTGGACCTATTCAAATCGAATTCTATTTGTCTATCTCTTTTTCTGATTTTTTGGCCTATTAGCTTTGGGGAATTTTTCGACATATCATGCGGGAAATATAAATATTATTTTCTTTTTTTATTATTATAAGTATAAATATGTATGTTTTTTCACTATTATTCTATATATCTTCGCTATTAGTAGACGTAGAATCTAATTTATGTATATAAAATTTATTTTAAAATATGTATATTCAATGTTTATTTTCACTTTTGTAGGCATTTGGCATAAAAATAAGTATCGGTTGTCGAAGTGGTTAAAAAAAATTAAAATTTCTATCATACATTATCTTGGTATTATTTGCAAAGCGTTAATCAAAATTATTCCAATCAAAATGAATTTTCTCATACGGTCCTGATTTAAGATGTTATCTTATAAGGAGATTATGAGTTTAACTTTTTAATGTGATTTGATACTGCAAACCTTATGATAAAAAAAATTCATAGGCGGTTATCAAAACCATCATCTCAATGAAGCACTAAAGCACTTTTAAGCTGAAACTATTAAGAACTATATACAAATATAACAAAACTAGAGAAACGCTACCAATACAATTAGACAAACATTCACAACAAAATTTTTGTTTAAGCTACTGGTAACTCTCTAAAATGAATTATTCGAAATTTTTCACTTCCCAAATACCTAAATTCAAAATTCCTCTGTACTACCTTTCCAAGATCTTTGCTCGTAAGGGCTATAGAATAAACTTTAAATCCAGTACTGGGATAGCTATTATTTCGTCGGGCTATTAAAAAAAACAAGTGGTCTATTGTTACATGCTTAGCTGATTATACATGTTATTATCACGTAATTTGAGAAATTCTATTCTATCTAGTTCTCTCAATTCGTATACTTCAGTTTGGGCGCCATATATTGTTACGGTCGTATGGACCAGTGAGGTTTCCGACTAGCACTTAATAGCGAGCAAATCTCAGGCGGTTCCAACCCTCCCACTGGGTACACCGCACAATATAAATTTTCAGGAACATAATCACAAAAAACAAATATCAACACTTACATTTATACTTCTATATATACCTTGCAAATAATACCATTTTTTTTTTTTTTTTTTGTTTTTACCTGAGACAGATGTTATTCCCAGGATTTGCCCGCCCAACCATGTCACAACTGGCTCCTTCTGTTCAACATTTTTGTTTTGTGACCCACTAAACCACCTATTTCTTCAACCTTGTCTTACCTTTATGCCATTACCCTCCTTCAAATTAAGCCAACATTTTCTTTTTTACTTAATTTTCTTTTCACAATTTAATATACATATTTTGCTATTGTTTTTTTTTTTTAATGCTTATACCTATACAATTATTAATTTTATTTTTCTTATGTTTTTTTTTCCTGTTAAATTTTACAATATTTACTTAATTATTACTTTTATTCTAAATATGAACACTATGTACTTATTTTGGTACAGCAAAAGGTTAAAATTATTTTCTTTCTTTTAATTTTTCTGTTTTTACACTATTTTAGTTTACTACCGGTAAAACTTTTACTTTTCCGTTCGCTCAGATCAATATTTTCTAACAATCAATTTATTTTCTACTAACACAACCTAACCTGAAGGAGCTCCCTAAGGTTGGATATTTTCCTGCACTCTTTTTAGGAACGTTACTAATGTATACTAACAAAACTAATTGATATGAACCTTAAACAAAAGCAAAAATTCTTTTCGTTTCCGGTACGCCCAAAGGCAAACAAAACTAATTTATTACATACAATAAAAAAAAATTTTACCTACTTTGAGGCGGCAATAATTGTTGAATAACTCAAAATCCAATTTTTCAACCGTTCACTGTACTAACAAAACAAAAAAACGCCTAAACTAAATAAACATAGAAAATAAATATACTGAAGACTATTTTAACACTTATTTTAATAATTTTGTGACGAAACGTATCTATAAGTTGTTTTATTTTCTTTTTTCTTTTTGGTTGATAAATAACTTCCTGATTTTCACCAATTCTCCGTTTTTACGAGTTTATTTTTTTATTTATTTATTTTATGTTCCCTTTTTTTCTATTGTAAGGAGGTTATACAGAGGTTTACCTGGATATTGGACTTAGCCTTTTTTTGATTGTATTTATCCTTCCCTCTTTTTTGTCTTTAAAAGTGTCCCCGTGTCCCCGTGTCCGCATCCAATTTGATTTTAGCAGATTTTTAGCTGGTTTTTAATAACCAGGCACGATGCACCAGCTCCGTAGCCAACTGTGTCATATAAAAAAAACATTTAACCTTTTTTTTATACTTTTCTTACTTTTTTTTTTTTTTCCTGACTTTTACCTTTTTTTTTATTTCTTAATTTTGTTTACACAAAATTTCACTCAGTTACTGGTATGGTCTCACTTTTATAAAAACCCACTTTTCTCAGGCAAAATTTTTAATTTTAATTTAAATGTTTTTTTATTTTTGCAAGTTTGATGCTGACACTTAGAACACTTTTTTTATTGTGATCGCAACAGATTTATTTCTCATGTATCAACCTGATTTCTTTTTCCAATTTCCCACAGATTTTCTATAACTTTCCAAATTTTCCTGCTTCGCCATATTATTAATTTTTTTTATAAATGTTATTCTTTTCCCTCCATTTCTCCATCTTTTTTATTTATTTTCGATTTATAAAAAAAATTAGACATGTTCTTACATAGCAACACAATTTTTTAATTTCATAATGTTTAGAATAACTCTTTCTACCATCAGTCTTCCACTTTTCTAACTGGATACCCACCAACCAACACAATTAGGTCATTTCATCATTGCTTTATCTTCCTCTAGCATCTCATCGAATTTTCCTTTCACTAGGTTGTCATAAATATAGAACGTTTCTAATTTTCATTCATAATTTTATTAAAATTTTAAAATCTCTCATTACGTAGTAATATTACGACAACTCTGTATTTAATTTACTACGTTCATGCATTGCCGTTAATTTTACTACATTTTATGACAACACTAAATATAGCAACAATAAAGGCGAATTCATTGACAATCATCTGACAGCAGAATTGACTCTAAACTAGTATGGCGGCAAGTGCATAAAAAATGTAAACATAAAGGAACAAAAAGAAATCTAAATGGACAATTTAATTTTTATGTACATATAAATTGAGTCCTACGTGAACAATTTGAGTCCTATGTGAAGAAACAATAACAATCATGTTAATGAATTATTTATAAATAAAAGTTCTGTACGCAAACAAAATAAAATAAACTTGTTTGGTGTGGTTATCCCAAGTGGCCAAAAAAAAAATCATCCGCAACACAAATTACAAACATCTTCGAAATGAGCACTTTTGTAAGGTATAGCTTACAGACCTGCTTGTACAGGTAATGATTTTAATTCGGCTATCCTGACCTTTCTATCTTTCGGTTTGCCATAATGAAGACTATTTATTATTACACCGCCCATGAGCAATTGTGTACAATTGAACCAGTCTATGCACCATTAAACCAATCTATGTTCATATTTATATATTTTAATTCACTGATATCTACGGCGATAAATTGTTTTATTACAAATTTCTGCAAAAATAAACTTTACTTTCAAGCTAAATGAAATACTTGAGGAAAGCGAGCAGAGTCAAAAACAGACGTCACACAAAGGAGATGATAGTCGCAACTCTAGTGAAGGTCAAGTAGAATCACAAAATTATTTTATGGAATTATGTATATTGTAAAGTCCATTTACGTTACATTAAAATCTAGTAGACTCAAAATCAAGATATTTTACCCTGTATTTTTTTTACTTTAACAAGTTATTTTTCTTAGCAAAACAAAATGTGAATAATTGCATTACCTTTTAGTTATAGTTTGCACTTTATTTACTTATCAATTTTATTTATTTGTTCAATTTTATGAATGTTTTCTTAAAATGCTATGATTTTTCAACAAATTTTAATAACGCGCACTTTTTGTTTGTTCTTTTTCTGATTAGCGCAATATTTTTAGTACAAATTGAAAGAATACACAGTTGCATCACAATGTACTAAATCCTGTTAAATTTCACGCAGTTGGTATCGATACCACATCTGGGGGTAAATTACGGCATTCGATACGAATCGAAATTTTAAAAATATTTCCATATAAACTTTATTGAAATATTTTGCAATTTTCAATTTTGTAGAAAAACATTTTGATTAATGCAGAGCTGAACATCGAGAGAAACACGCGATAAATGTATTCGCGTATGTGTACTAATTTGAATAAGAAGCCGATTGATGTTCGGCACTCTGGCGTTAGTTTGGACAGGCTGGGTTGAATGTTATGTTTCCACTACGAGTTGAATCATATAAATTAATTTTTTGCATCGAATTAAGACGTAAGCGCTAGTTCGCGATAACAAAATATATCAACATATAAGGAATTGTACATACGTCTAATTTGTTTTTGCTTTAAAATCAGAATGGTACAATACACAGCTATGATATTTTGTCGGATGATGCCAATGATAGAGAACTTTCGATTTTTATGAAAAAACGATTATCGATATTCATGCCGCTTTCGACATTTTGGTGGTTTGGGCTCGATATGTTCGACTCATTCAAAATCTTTTTTTAAGGCATATCTATATTTTCTTCTTAATTTTTCTTTTTATAAAATTCATAACTTAAATAAATTTATTTATATTACACTCAAAATTTATATTTTTTTGGTTTGCTTTGGTTTGTTCACACACACATACACATATACCTGTGCTTCGGTCTCTATTCATGATTCACACCCCAATCATGAGCGAATCAATATTCTTCGCATTACAAAATTATGAGAGCGAATCAAGTAAATTCAATATGAATCTACTGGCGAATCACATAAAATTGGTATTTTCTCTAACTTTTATAGCACTTTATCGCCAGTTTAGCTGAACTAGCTATAAAAAAAAAATAGGTATATGTGTATGTGTGTGTGAACAAACCAAAAAAATATAAATTTTGAGTTTAATATAAATAAATTTAATTAAGCTATGAATTGTATAAAAAAGAAAATTAAGAAGAAAAAATAGAAATGCCGTAAAAAAAGATTTTGAATGAGTCGAATATATCGAGACAATCGTTTTTTTATAAAAATCAAAAGTTCTCTATAAATGTTGGTTTAATATAAATAAACTTAATTAAGTTATGAATTGCATAAAAAGAAAAAATAAGAAGAAAATGTGGGGATGCCTTCAAAAATAAGATTTTGAATGAGTCGAATATATATATATATATATATGTAAGTATGTATACTTATGTGTGTATGTACATATGTATACACATATATATGTGTAAACAGCATGATTCATAAACATGATTCAGAGAACGAAGCATGTCATTCAAATCGTAGTGGAAACATAGCATTAAACAAATCACATTACGTCGCCTCAGAATAGTTTTATCCCATATGCCAAAAAGTTGGATTGGAGAAAAACGACAAAGAAGGTTTACATGAAGTTTTCTCAAAATATCCCCGATGGATTTCTTTTGAATTTGCTTCCGATGCATGTTTTGAAGAAATATGTAAATTTTTGTGAACTTTCATGAATTAAGTTAGAAGTTAATATTACTTTGTTGTATAAGTAAAAGTACGTTTTGTGGTCCATACACCACTTTTCTTAATATATTTTCAAAAAGGAGCCTTTTTTGCTCCATACGTATACTTAACACAGCTGTGAATTAGATATTGTTGTTTTGTTTATTTTTCTTGCTGTCCAGAGAAATAAGTCGAACTTAAAATCTTTCAATATCAATCTGCTTACACACTAACACAAGAAAAACAAGTAATTGCAGTGTATTTAATATAAATAATGAAATTAAATGATTCCTGTTCTACTCGAACATGCATAATTAAGCTTTCTTTTATTTTATTTTAGTGTTTAATAAGTTTATATTAAAACATGTAATCGGCGCGCCGCAGAGGCTGCGACTAATTGATGATGTTTTTGCTTAACAGTCGCCGTTGAATCTTTCTTGCGGCATCTTATTTTTTTATTATTCATTTCTTGTTTTTGATTCATTTCACGCAAACGGCAAACTGTGGCGTGTATACCAAAACAATACATATTAAACCTTAAAATAGTGGTTATGGAGCAAAATGAATGCTTAATATCTCAGAAGCCATAATAAATTTCGTGAAACGCGTTTTTAATTCAGAAAGAGCATACTCAAAATATATATATTCCATACTTTACTTATTTTTTTAAGAATGGTCGGTGGATCAAAACTATTCTGGGTGGACGATTAAACAAAACAGAAAATTAAGTAAAAAATACTTGATGTGTTATCGATACTACCTGCGTGAATTTTAACAAGATTTAGTACATTGTGATGCAACTGTGCATTCTTCCAAACTGTACTAAAAATATTGCGCTAATCAGAAAAAGAACAAACAGAAAGTGCGCGTTATTAAAATTTGTTGAAAAATCGTAGCATTTTAAGAAAATGTTGATAAAATTGAAAAAAAAAATAAAATTGTTAAGTAAATAAAGTGCAAACTATAAGTAAAAGGTAATGCAATCATTCACATTTTGTTTTGCTATGAAAAATAACTTTTGTTAAAGTAAAAAAATACAGGGTAAAATATCTTGATTTTGAGTCTACTAGATTTTGATATAACGTAAATGGACTTTAATTCGGTAAAATAATTTTGTGATTCTACTTGGCCTTCACTATAGTTGCGACTATCATCTCCTTTGTGTGACGTCTGTTTTTGACTCTGCTCACTTTCCTCAAGTATTTCATTTAGCTTAGAACTAAAGTTTATTTTTGAGGAAATTTGTAATAAAACAATTTATCGCCGTAGATATCAGTGAATTAAAATATATAAATATGAACATATGTAGATTAGTTAATTGGTACATATATTGTATACATAGTTTGGTTCAATTGTACGCGATATCTCAGGTGCGGTGTAACTCTAAATAGTCTTCATTATGGAAAACCGAAGGATGGAAGGCCAGGATAGCTGAATTAAAATCATGACCTGTGCAAGCAGGTCTTTAAGCTATACCAACAAAACACTTCCTTGCAAAAGTGCTCATGTCGAAGACGTTTGTAATTTATAAGGAGAATATTTGCTTACTTTGAGGTACTTTTACTTTGGCTGCGAGCAACAGAAACAGGTGAGTTGTATATTTAACATTTATAAATATTCACCCTGATTCGAGTTGTCGACATCGACATCACTTTAACACAATACCAAATATTTGGGGCTTGTTTACTCGCTCTCGAGAACTGTTTTGTGCTACTGACAATCAATTTCTGGAAAATAGCATAAACCTGCCAACAGTTGTTTTCGACCACGGCTATACAAGCCCCGATTTGTTGGTATTGCGTTAAAGTGACGTCGATGTTGTTGCGGGAGATTATGTGGCAATGTTAAATTGTTCACTGCTCCTTGTTTTTACAAACATACATGCAAATGGTTATAGGGGATACCAGAGCATTTAGAGATTTTCCATTTTTTTGTTGATTGTATTCTTTAAAATATTACACTGTATAGATGAAACTCAAAGCTGGATAGCTGGGAAATTGTAATGGTGTGCGTCGTGAGTTATTGTAGTTGTAATTCTGTGGTATTTTTATTTAATTGTGTTATTATTTATGTATAGTAAATGTGTTCTATGGCTGAAATGTAGTTAAATGAATGACCGGCTTTATCTATATGTCATCATCAGGTTTGTTTTGACAAGTGACCTGCATTATCCTACACATGTTACAGTTGCTAGTGTTGCATTGTTGGTAGAATGTGCAAGATACACAGGGTGACACAGGTTATTAGCAAAAGAAAAACAAACAGACTAAAAACTCATTACATTTTTTTGATGGGAATGACCACATACTATTTTGCTGATATCCGAGTAGAAAGAAAAGTCCTAGGGCCGCTTAAAATGGCGATTATAAATCAAGAGGCGATCGCACGAAACATTTTTAGGCATATATGAATATAAAAATGTATAGAAAATGTAAAAATATATATATATATATGCATATATGCATACCTATTTTCAAATAAAAAAAGAAAAAAAAAGATGGAGATTTGGAGGGAAAATAGACGTTTCGAGAAGGGAGAGTAAAAATGGCGAATCAGGGAAAATTGTTTGGAAATTGGAAAAATCCATAGGAAAATCGTATGATTGCACATACAGCTCTAAATGCACATCTATTAGAAATAAAAAAGTTGTCGGAGTGTTCGCACACAAAAATAAAATAAAATAAAGTTAAAGTTTTAATTGTGTATTTATTTATGGACAATGAAATTCCAATAAAAATTTGATTGTGTCAAAATAAAGAAGTGATATTGGAGCTGTAGGAAAGGGAGAAAACACACTTAAATTAATAAAGGAAATTTTAAAATAAAAAAAGTTAAAAAAACGTAAGTGAGATGAAATATACAAAATTTTGTTTTTTGGCTGAAAAGAATGCATGTACATTATAGCTGGCTAGATATATAAAAAAAGGCAACAACAGTGGGGAGAACGCCGACAGCGAAAACCATTTAAGGTGCGAACGGAGAAAAAAGGCCCCGAGAAAGAGCCACGCAAAAATTAAAAAAAAGTATCCTATAGCCAGGTAAACTTTGTTATATAAATAAAATTTGTGAAGCAGAAAAGAGCTGCGAAGAGAAATATAAATCCTTAGAAATCAAAAGAGATCAAAAAAAGAAAGAAACAGAAAAATAAAAAAAAAAAATTATAATTTCACATATATATTTTATTTAGTTAAGTAGTGTTGTATTGTGCTTAGGTTAGTTTACTGTATAAAATGTATCACCTATATTGTTTAGTACAGTCAAAGGTTTAGGTATTTAATAGTTGTGCAGAGAATAAAATTATTTGCCTGAAAGTAGGCCACCCGAAAATTTATTAGTATTGTAATATTGAACTACCGGAAACGAAAAGAATTTTTGCTTTGTAGGTTCAGATCAGAGCAATTTATGTTCAAATTAGTATTCCTAGAAAGTGTAGGATTTTGTTTTTTTTTTACCAACCTTAGGGAGCTCCTTCAGGTTAGGAATAAAGTAAATTAGACCAGATATAAAGAAAAAAAAAAATTTTTTGATTTGAACGTAGAAAGGCGAAAATTCCTAAAACAAAAAAAGAAAAAAAGAAATAAGATACGTTTTTTTTTTTTAAAGATATTAATTGTTATTTTGATTATTATTAAATAAAAAAAAAAAACCTTTTACTGTACAGATAAAAAGAAAATAATTTGTTTAATTAATATAAGTATTAAATAATAAAATTTAGGAAGATAGAATAAGTCAAATAGCATAGAAAAAGAAAAATAGAGTAAGGTGCATAGTATAGGAAAAGATATATAAATCAAAAATAATAAAAAAATATGTATATATGATTTAAAGAAAAAAAAAATGTCCATGGAGTAAATTTGAAATAAAGGCGGAGGCATGAAGGTAAGGTAAGGTTGGAAAGGTCGAATGGAGCATGGGGTCATTGAGTAAAGTCAATAAGGATTCTACAATGACACGGATGGGAGGGCTATGGCTGGGATATAACACCTTTTCTCAGCCCTGTGAATATCAATTGTAATGCGCTTGTATGTTAGAGTAGTGTCAGTATGAAGTTTAATTGTTTGCTTGTCAATTTTGTATTTAGCATTGTTTTTTTTGTGGGCAGCATATCCATTGGGAGGGTTGGAACCCGCTGAGGTATATGCTCAGATGAGAGCTAGTTGGAAACCCCATTGGCCAAATATCGCTGTAACAATGTCGACAACTGGAATAAGTGTGATTAAGTTTTTTGAGCGAAATGTACATATATTTGTTTTAGTCATAGAAAATATCTTAAATTATAACACCGAACTCAATATTTGCAATAATTCATAGTACATGTAGTACATCAAGTCGTATTTTTAGTCGGACTTTTATCGTTATTGGCATTAGTTTTATGTAGAATTTAACTTTTGAATAAAGTAATGTGATGCTCAGGGATGATTTGAAGTACATACATACATCTGAGTTAAAAAGGGGCCCACTGTTAAGTACAGAAAAAAGTAAGATCCGACTGATTGTTTGGAGTCCCTTCCTTGTGATTATATGTGTGTATGCTTACTCCTGAAACAAGGGATCGAAGTTGACAACAGATATTATGAGTTACTTTTTTCGACGTTTTGAAGTCATAGAAATCTGTTTTATTCTATTGCTTGTGTATACCTCACATAACTACCGATAATATTCAAATGACCGTCATTCTAAAAATATAGAGCTCACTTAAGTTACAAAGGGATCATTGAGGGCAATTATGAATAAAATTCCGCGAGAATTTTTTCCCGGAGAACAATTCGAAATAATAGCAAATAATAGGGAAAAAAAATTCTAATTGGAAAAGGGAAAAATTTCTCGCGGAATTTTATTCATAATTGGCCTGATTGTATTGGACCCAAGTGAGCTGGACCCCCAGATTTAATTTTCACCAGCAACCTGCTAACCCAAAGGTGCGGTCATGCTGGTGGAAACATTTGCGTTAATAAAAGTGTGCTTAATTCATGGCTCGTAAGAGATAAGTTTCCAAAAATGTTTGCAACAAAGAATGCAAAATTCCATTTGATAGAAACATGAACCTTGTATTGGCACTTGTGTAAACTAAAAACATGATATTAAAAGGTTTACATATTTCAAATGTATGTATCTATAAATAATTATAAGCATTTGTATTTGTTAACGCAGACATGTGCCCTTAATTATAAAAGTGGTCTAAGTCATTGTTCAAATGTAATTTACTAAATATCTCGTCCACAAAAATATATGACTTACACCACTTTCATAATTAAGGGCAAACATATAAATGTAAAATCTGAGCTGCCCACAGTAGCACAAGAGTGCCGAACATCAATCGGCTTCTTACACAAATGAATACACATACGCGAATACATTTCTTTCGGTGGGCAGCTCTGATGTAAATGTGTACTTGGGTAGATTTACCATGTATTGATATATGTAATCGATGCATTTACAAGGGATAAATAAATATAAATCTAATACCTATTACATATTTTTGCTTATTTCAGACGTTGTAATTGTGATATTACAACTAATAATTGTACTCGTAAATAGAAAATAATAATAAGAAGTAAACTTATTTCACACTTACATATTTTGTAATATTGTTCTCGTATAAATTTAGGATCAAATCTCTTTTAGTTATTGACAATAAGAGGGGCCATTCCCAACTTGATTGCAAAGAAAATTTAATTTGATATTAATAAGTTTTCTTTAACAAAACTTTTTTAAACTTAAAATTTCTGGTATGTTGATTTATATTTCTTTTCATGATGAATGCGCCAGCTGCAAATGGCAGCAGTGTTACATAAAATAATGGGTTAGAGTGTGATGAGTGGGTATAGGATGTTCATGTAAAATACATATTTTCTTTCGTTCGTCGTAGTCCAATATAATTAAAATATCTTTGCAAATCAACGAACTTGGGACAAAATGTCATCGTTTTTTTTAGTGCATATTTTTGCATATTTTAAAATAAATACATATTTCTGCATATTTCATTATAAATGTATGTATTTTTTACGATTTTTTTTTAATTTTTTCATGCTATAAAACAAATTTTGGTGTTTGTTATTAGTTGCAAAGTATTTAAAAGCCGCAGTTTTGCCGAGCAATATTAAAACGATATTGTTGAAAAAAAAAGAAACAAAATCGGGGCGGCCAGGATCATTAAGAAAGTGAAATGTATTAATCAGCCTATTCGTGGCGATCCTAACTATCCAATTAGGAAGAGCGCAAGTTATTTAAATGTGTATAGTTAGGCTGTCACTAAAAAAAATTCAATTGGTGCAAAAATTAAAGTCAGTAAGAAAGAGGCTTGAATAGCATCTCCAGAAGAGGTGACATAAATTGGCCACAACGCCAATCAACGATTTAACTCCTATATAATATTTTTTTTAGAAATAAATTCCCAAATTGTGTATTTAAATATGTAATAAACATTTGTATTATAAAGGGCTTACTTATTTTATAATCGATACAAGGCAGTGTTGGCAGTTTTTTTTTAGAGTTTATCCCCCGAAAATCCGCAAATTGATTCAAATTTTTCTTTTGTGATAAAATAAAATTTTTTAATTTTATTCATATTAATTTAATTTGTACTTTTAAATTTGTAAAGAAAAAATTACACATACATAGTTTAATATACACAAGTATAAAAAAAAATTTTTAACCAAAGCTTACCATTTCAAAAACTTCAGAATCGAAATCTTCTGATTCATCAGCCTCAGAAATTGTGTTGTACATAGCACTTGTATTAAAAAGCTTTAATATTTCAGCGGAAGTGTTAAATTTATCACAACAAATTGAATTATTTTTAAAGTTTGTGTTTATTCTAAGAAGTGCTTCCAACAACTCATATTGCATTTTGTTACGTATTTTTGTTTTAATATGGTTCATTGCTGGTTAATCTGCCTTGATACTTCTTGTTTATTTAAAGCCATTCACATTTCTGGACTTGCCAAAAGCACATTTCTTATCTAAAAAATCATTATTGCTGCCATCAGTTATAAAAAAAAATTCCCAAATAATCCCCTAAAATTTGGTTATCATGCCCAACAAATCCCCAGATCCCCAACACGAAATTTTTATCCTCAATAGCGAAAAAAAATATAAATTTGGGAACAAAACCTCTAAACTGGCAACGCTGATACACAGTGTTGTCAGATATGGCAATTTCTAGCCAAACGTTGCGATTTTGCCACTTGTTTGGCGATTTTTCTGGCGATAAATGAATTTTTTGGCGATTTTAATGTTTTTTTTTAACAAAATTGAACTTAAAAATTTTTGTAATTCAGGAAATTAATTTGTTGAAGGACTTGCTTAAAAAAATAAATCTCACCAAAAATCGGCTGCAAGAAACTAAAACAATTTGATTTTGATGATTTTTCTTATATTAATTATAGCAATTTATGCGTTTCGAATTTGGATGAGAAAAATTTACAAGAAATCATTTTTGGCGATTTTATTTCTGCCTTTGGCTATTTTCTATTTTAAAAAAATTTTATATAAATACAATTTTATTATAAAATATGTATTAAGAAAATCTACATAAAACTGATTTTGGAAAATTTGGCGAAGAGGTCGGAAAAAATCTGACACTTCGAGCAAAAATTTTATTTAACATTTGCAGTCAACACTCACACGTTAATGTATTTACATTCGAAAGCATACGAAAATGGGTGTTAATCAACATTTAAATTTTGCTAAGTTTTGCATGTACATTAGAGTGGGTAAATTATTTTCTCGACCGAGCGGTTGTCAAAATCGTAATCTACATCAAATTCTAAGAAGGCTTGCCCAAGAAACCATGGGTCTAAAATCAAAATCGAGCTTCCCATTTTTAACGAGAAACTTTTCTTTTCGTATATGAATTTTTTTTTAATTTGCCTAAATTGTATTAAATATTAAATACTTAAAGTAAAACTTCTCGTTAAAAATGGGAAGCTCGATTTTGATTTTAGACTCATGGTTCCTTGGGCAAACCTTCTTAGAATTCATCGTATAGTACGATTTTAACAACCGCATCGTAAATTTTTTTAGTCCATACAAATTGACCCACTCTAATGTACACATTTTGTAATAGCAATATTTACATGAATCAAAGAATATAAGAACTTTTTAATAACTTCACTGACTGAGAAGTGAGATCGCTGGAAAAAATTTAAATTTGTTCCTTCCTGTTTCTGTAAAAAATGCTTTAAAATCATTCACAATACAAAGATGTTAAAAAAATTATAAATATAAATTTTTGTATCTCGATATTAATTGCTAGGCGCAAGAAAATTAGTGTGTTTCATCAACAAGTCTTTTGCCTCTGGTGTAAAATGTTAGAACGATTTGCATTTTCTGAACATCGTTACATTATGTGTTAAATAGAACCCAGTGTTATTATATTATCGATCTTATGCCTTACTTGCTAAAAATCGATAGATGTACTTATTTTTATTAGAGGTGTTATAATATTAAATAAAATCCCCTTTTACTGTTATAAACAATTGAAGGACGATGTCATTAGTTAGTTTGTGTTTTATTTTTTGAAAACTATCACCATGATTTATTTGTAAATATTTGATATTTACATGTAAAATTTTACATTTGCTTAAAGCTCCACAGGGAAATTATTTTGGTTTGTGTTAGAAAAGGCATTAATGAAAACAAAACAGTGTCAGGAAAAGAGAGGCGACTGTAAAATATTATTGCAAAGCAAGCTAAAAATTATGCTAAATTTTATATGGATTCATGATAAATTTTAAATACATAGTTCAGTAATAAAATGCACATGCACAAATGTTTTCGAACCACATACATATGTACCTACACACATATGTATATTAGTATAATTACAATTTATAATGGTTATACTTATGTGCAATGGCAAGCACTTCAGAAATTAAAATTTATAGACAAGCGAGTTTAATATACATATGTACATACCGATGGTCTCCAGTAGAAAGTCCCTAACTCGTATTTTTTAGGAAATTGAGTTTTTCATTGATTCCAACACATTTCACACAAACACACCTCGTCACAAAAATTTATTGCAATAGTGTAAAAATAACTCTTTTTGCAAGCAGTTGTACAGTTTCTATTATGTTTCTACCTTCTACTGTAAAGTTACAATTATTTCACTTGGGGCATTTCATACTTGTCCCACTGTATATTGATGTTTTAAGTTGCACATGACTGACTTGTTTAGTAATTTGAAGCGCGTTCGTTAGTGTAGATATTAACCCAAAAATCAATTATTTATGTTGATGTGATTTAAATCAGAATCAGCATGGAATTAGTTGTAGAGTGAAATCAGTAAAAACTAATTAATTAATTTTGTGTGTTCTTTTGCATTTCAGTACTGACTGAATACATAAATATTTTTGCTACATAGATTTCAAATTATAAAATCTATTGAATTTTTCTTAATCCCAATGGAAACTTATGTTGTTTTATCTGAATTGATTTTATATTACACACAAAAATAATAATAAACATGGGAAATATGTATGTACGTTACAACAAAATGCAAAATATAAGTAATGGTAGTATGTATGTATATAAATTTTATTTTCAAATGACTTAAGCAGTAATTGAACTTGATATAAACATACATACCTAAATACCTATTATGTTACTTGGAATCAGCACTTAAGGGCAAACTCATCGAATTCAAGCGCATTGAAATAATGAAATAATTGGGGGAGTGTTTAATTAGAAGATTAAAAATTATTGAAGGTGAGTGTCTAATTAGAAGATCAATTAAAATGATATCTTATGTATAGTACACAGCAATAAATATATAAATTAATTTAATAGGCTTCCAGGAGACTTAAAGTATTGTTGCAGAAGGCCTTGAGTTTTTAAGTATGTATTGTCTATGAAATTTACAAACACCACAACTCATATGAGTATCTTCATTATGTTTTTCTTCCCAGTAAAAATTAATAAAAAGAAAAAAAAGCTATATATTTAAAATGTCCATAAATTAATGTAATATATATTCTCTAAAGACTCATTCACACCATGCCGAGGCAGCAACTGTCGATGCTGAAGTTGAGTTTGATATTGAGAGAGTAACAATACCTGTCACAATTTTTCATAGAAATGAGCTACATATGTATATATAATAGTAACAGTTCTTATGTTGCCACGATGAAAGTGGCACTACACAATCGTGCAACTTTTGAGAAAATACAACCCTGGTATGATAGAGTTTATTTGAGTGCTCGCCGGTGGGCGAGTTAACATCAAGCGTCGTTGGCAATTACTGCGTAAATGCAACCAGGCCACTGTTCGTTTACTGGTCTTCGAGGGTTTTGCGTCTCAACCCCCGCATGTGATTAGTAGTTGACGTCAGTTAACGGTACCGAGTTACTGTTTCGTGGCGTCGGTTGCTGACCGCATGCAAAAAAAAAAAATAACCTAGCTTTTTAAGAAAGCATACTTTGAAATCGTGGTGGAGTACCAAATAAAACTCATTGAAACGGGAGAGGACTTTGAGGATTCCGGCTTTCTGCACAACGGTGAAGATCGACGCGTGATTCTTGGAGGAATCTCTTAAATTGTAGCACGACATATCGTGTGAATTGGTGATGGCGTAATAGTTCTTCGAACTGGCCAAATTATTCTCCGATTGTGAAAAACAGTTGGAGTAACAGAATAGAAACGAAAAAAAAAAAAAATGTTTTTTTGATGGTATGCCATCGACTAATTGTGCCCAATACTGCCTCTGAATGTCAATTCACGACACGGCTGCACATACCATATACAAACCAATTGGTACACCAAGCAGCTTGCCTATCCAGCGCGTTCACAAAGCAATCGCCGCATAGTGACACAATTCGCGAGAAGGCGGTCAAGAGAAGACACTTTATACTTAAATTTTGTATGTTAATTTTAAAATCGAGCATTGGGGTTTGAAAAATGGTTTCTAAACTTAAGATATTTATCGCCATTAGTAAGAACACTACTTTCCTAATGTAGTGATTTTACAATTTATTATATAAGATGTAAACTAGAATGAGCTTAAAAATACTTACTAAATCAGGACGCCTTAACAAGTCGGTCTTATTTCGCCCGTTTGTTACAGTGTGGTTTCGTAGTTGCCTATATTTTAGGTGTGCACTAGACTTGCTCAAAAAGGTTAACGAGATATATTATGTATATGTATATGTATGGGTGCCTCTGTGGCTGAGTGATAGCGAAGCTACTTACACCCAAAGGTAGCGGGTTCGATTCCCGGCATATACCCTGATCGTTTTCCGGTGACAAGCTTCACGGGAGGGGGGGGGGTGGGGGTTGTATTTGTTAGATGGCTGAGCATACGTTTCCACACAATAATGAATTTCTGATACATGATCTGCTCGATGTATTTTAATAAAAAAAACAATGATATACGTTAAATCAGTGTAGGAGATATTTATTACCATTTTTTTATTCCTATTACACCGAAATCATTTGTAGCAAATAAATTTCAACGTTTATAGTAGTTATTCGCTATCTGTGTTAGCAATTTCTTTGAATCAAATACGCTGTAACAAAAATAACATCTGAAATAAAACTGACTGCTTATTAGACATTTTACATTTCTTTTCATGCCATTTCATGCATGTGGTGTGTGACACATATTTTAACTTTGATTTTTCCTCAACAATATTCCACAAAAAAACTAAATCTTCCAAACATTCTTTGTCAATCCTGTAAAACTTTAAACACAAAAAATAGATTTTTATCCGTATGCTTCAATAAGAATATGTATATTATTAACAGCTTAATTTGAAACACAAAACCAAAATTAAAAGAAATAAATTGTCTATTTAAATAAAGTTTATCACCTTTTAGAAGGCATTATCACCAACTCATAATCACTACCACCATTGCCAAAGTCACCATCTACTTACATTCTACACATTCATTAGGCCTTCTTTATTTATTTATTTATTAAACTTTTTTTTTGTCACCGGCTATCACAATAGCGCAATTTACAGTCTTGTGCAAATGATCTTGCATCGTAGTATGTGCAAAATGGTATAGTATATTGATACTCACCACTAGGAATTGTTAAGTGGTGAGTATCAATATGCTACACCATTTTGAACATGCTACAATGCAAGACCATTTGCACAATTTTGTGAATTGGGCTAATATGTTTTTCTTAATTCTATAGTATTTTAGTTGTTTACCTTTAAGAAAGACAAAAAAAACTTTGTTGTGGCTTTTTATTAGTTTTAATGCTCTATGTGTCTCAGTTAAATACAGGCTTACCATTTTAGCACTTTTAATCTAGTTCTATAATAGCCCAATTCACAATCTTGTGCAAATGGTCTTGCATCGTTGCATGTGCAAAATGGTGTAGTATATTCATACTCACCACTTAACAATTCTTTGTGGTGAGTATCAATATACTCTACCATTTTGCACATGCTACAATGCAAGACCATTTGCACAAGATTGTGAATTCGGCTAATATTTTTATGTTAAAATTTGCTACTTTGTCACTAGATTTTCTTGCCATCTACTTAAAATCTAGTAGAACTTAGTGATCTAACTGATTTTTTTTTGCAAAACTGTAGTAAAAAATAAACCGGTGTACTTAGAAAGGTGTGTGAATTAGCTATAGTGCAGTTGTTTGGTTAAAGTTTGGAAAAAGTGTCCGTCAATGTCAATTTTTTTTGGGTATGAAATCTTGATAAATGTCAAAAAACTTTTTGTAAACACTATAGATTTTGATAAAGATTTTAATTGAATTCTGCTGGATTTCGTGCAGGTGTCAATGTCCTATAAATTAATTGTATTCGACTTTTTAAATTTTATTTAGATTTCCCGGTCTTATTAATTTCTAAATGTTGAACTTTTGTAATTACGAAAACAATTAAGGTGATTTCACCCACCTATTTCCGACAATTTGTTGTCGACATTGACAAATTTCTAAATTCTAATTTTTATACAGCTGAATGAATATATTAATTATATTTCTTCAGTGTGAAAGCACAAAAAGCTCTTTACAAAAGTTTGCACATTGTGCATATCAGAGATTGGCAATGAATCATGTTTTCGCTATTCATACTGACTTATAAAATTTTAAATAATTATAAGTGAGTAGACATCATTTAAAATCAACTACTTTTATTTACGCATACTCACCATGACATTGATTTATAAGTATAGGTTGAAATAGATATGAATGCGACGTCAACATCATAGTCATATCACACTCACACTCATAAATCACCTCAGTTTGATTTATAATTTCAGGAAAATACTTATACTACTCATATTGATTCAGCTCACTCAACTCATGCATGTATGTTTATTTAAAGTTGAGTATAAAATTTGTATGGAAAGCACTCATCTTTTTGAGTGATTTTCATACAAATTTTCTAGAGGAGTCGCCTGACTTGTGGAAACTGCACATAAGTCATCAAAGAGTTGCAAGGATAAGGTTATAGCAATAATACGCATGTAATATTATCCCGAAGGTTCCGTTTATGATTTTTCTACAATTGTTACGAAAGCCTTTTTTAATATATTTGTAATACTTTTTCAAGCTTGAGGCTTATTTTAGTAAGCTTATTATAATATTTTTCTCAAGCCATTTGGTATACTGGGAAATATTTGGATCAAATACAGTTTATTAAAGCAGCTCAAAACCAATTTAACCGAGCCTATGTCATAGAATATTAAAAAAATTAACTTAAATAAAATAATTGGCGGTGACCCACATTTTCCGAGTTATCGGTCTCTAAACTTTTCATAGGAAACGGTGAAGAATCTCCAAAAATTTATTTTTAAATAGCTTATCTAATAGAAACGTAAAAGAAATAAGAAAAAAAATTAAATAAAAAAAAATTGGCTGCGACCCATATTTCCCGACTTATTGGTCTTTAAAGTTTTCATAGAAAATGCAGTTTAGTGAAGCTGTTAAAAAGAAATTAAATTAAAATGTCTTTATAATACATATTCATTTATTTCCTTAAAAGTTTTGTAACGTAAAGCACATTGAATGTCGCGAAAAGCGTTGGTGATCATCGAATATTTTTCGCATACCACATTTTTCTTTCACTGTACCTATAAAGAATTTATTACACCCGCTACGCATGTGTTGTAGTCGCTGACTCATTGACGAATCTTTGAGTCCATATTAAATTAGAGTGTCAAGCGTTGCGTTAGCAGCAGGCTACGCATTTTCAGTACATTTATACGTATAAAATGTTATTTGAATGTTCTGAAAATACGTACCCTGCTGCTAAAGCAAAGCTTGACGCTTTAATTTAGGTTGGACTCTAAATGAAAGAAAATAAGAATGTGTGTGATTTTAGCTAGCACAATTGTGCTGTGAAACTGCCATCAATGATGTACGAACTTCTTATTTTTCGTTGTCTCCCGAAAATTGAAAACATTCGCTCCTTTTCTGTAATTCAAATCGATTTTAAATTGTACGATTTCTGAAATTAATAATGGTCCTACAGACGCGGCTAAACTCATCTACGATAATTTTCGTTCAGATATGATGTTTGAGAATCTATATAATAGGAATTTAAAAAAAATTTGAACAAATATTTCTATTGTGGGAGTTGGTGTTTTAAAATTTTGCGATTTTACATAGATTCCGTTTAAGAACAGTGCCTATTACCTCATCCATCCTCATGTAAATGTGATGTTTTTCTTTTAAAATTTATTAGTTTTACTAATCCCTTTATGGTAACACTGGATAGACAATGTTTGGCTGTGTATGTATGTGTAGTCATTGCCGTATGTGTGAAAAAACTAAAACCCAGTTGACCACTGCTTTCGTTAATGATATTGATTTCGTATATATCTCGAACATTTATCGTGTAAAACTATCGAGAGTGACACTCAAAAATGAATCGAAAAATGTTCACCTGTCGCTCAGTTTTGTCCCAAAAAACATTCGATCTCGGATTTCATTAGCAATATATAAAGTGAGAGATTATCGAATTAATTTCGATACCGCAAAAATGCAGCAGAAAAAGTAAAAAGTAATTTGTTTTTATTTATTTTTTTTTAACTTACTTATTTTATTTATTTGTTTAATTCCGTACTTACGCTGCAGGCTTTGAACATGGTACCTCCATTCTAACAGACTCGCACACATCCGCTAGGCTATCGTGGCAAATTTGTTTCTGTTGAATTATTGCACATATGAAGGTATGTGTTGTTATTTTATATTTTATTTTACATGCATCGAACTTGGTACTTCTAGACTAAAAGGCTGACGCACTTCTAAGCAGCTACCGTCACACATTCGAAATACTATCGAGAGAAGTGCGAAGTTCGGAGCTTTAGCGAACATTCGAATTTTTTTTTAGATTTGCGAAATGTCTTCGCTTTAGTGAGCATTCGTTTTTATCGAACCTTAGGTCAAGTGGGAAGTCGTAATAGCATCGTACAGCTAAACGACAAGGTCGTTCTTTAAATAATTACCCTCCCTGTCATAAAAAAAATCTATATGGAACTTAACATTTCACCAAGTCAAGGCAAAGCAGTACAATTTTCTTTCTATTTAAACTTTTTTGCTGCATTAAAAATGTTTCTTTTCTTTTTGAATGCCTAAAGAAGATGTCTGACACTTTTTATGGCCTTTGTTGTTGCCTTTGATAAGATGGTCTAGATTTTTCTTAATTTTTCTTTTTATAAATAAATGAAACTTAAAGGTGTTTATTTGGCTCATACCGTGAATATTAAATTGGTTTTTACTCGTATTAGATATTTGCAATAAAATCGAAAGCTTAATTTTTTGTTGCGTTTGCTATTTTTAAAATGGAATTCGCTTTGAAAATTTATTCAGAAGCCATTCGGCCCTGTTCTGTAAACCGAATCCGAGTAAATTTCTCGTTTTCAAAAAATTGATAATGGTCCTGCAGACGTGTTTAAAATCATACAGGATAATATTCTTTCAGATATGATTTTTGGGAATCTATACAATAAAAATGTTGAAAAGAATCTGAAAAAATATTTCTATTGCAGATACAATATTTTACAAAATTTATAAATATTATTTTCGCAGAAAATTTTAGTAAATTTGTTCACACGAAAAGCTATTGTACTTCATTATGATTATAGGTGCAATATACATATAATTAAAAAAAAAAATCATTGAAATATTGCGCCTCAATTGCATTTAAAATGCATTTGTAGACAAAAAAAATCTCTTGCACACAGTGGGGCAGAATCAAAATATTTTGGGCATATATTGGATAGTCCTGTAGAAATTAAATTTCTCATGGACATTGCTACGAGGGCGGTTCGGAAACTTCTTAGCCTAGCACAAAAAGCGCGGTATAAACAGAAAAAAGTTAAGTGTTTTGGAAACTTCCATCTCTGCTATGAACACATGTTAAATTTTGTTTCGATCTGGCAACTCCTTCATATAGAAACAGGTGTTCACAAAAGACGCATCCGCGATTTTTTAACAATGGAAAAATTAGAAATGCGTGGTGTCATTAAATATTTACATAAAAAAGGTTTATCAGGACAAGAAATGCATAATGATATGGTGAATGTGTTAGGTGAAAGTGCTCCTTCATATGCAACAGTAAAAAATTGGGTTGCTGAATTTAAACGTGGTCGTACAAGCATTGAAGATGAACCACGTAGTGGACGTCCAAAAACAGCAACAACAACAGAAATTGTAGCCAAAGTGCATGATATGGTATTAAATGATCGACGAATAAAAGTGCGTGAAATAGCTAATATCATGGGCATCTCAAATGATCGAGTCCATTTAATTTTGCATGCAGAACTACAGATGAAAAAGCTTTCTGCAAGATGGGTGCCGCATTATTTAACATTCGACCAAAAACGCATAAGAATGAACATTTCTCAAGCTTGTTTGGATCGTTTTAAGCGAAATAAAATAGATTTTAAGCGTCGTTTCATAACTGTTGATGAGACATGGATCCACCACTATACTCCAGAGACAAAAGAACAATCCAAACAATGGACTGAAGCTGGAGGAAGTGTCCCAAAGAAGGCAAAAACAATTCAATCTTCTGGTAAGGTTATGGCAACGGTTTTTTGGGACTTCAAAGGTATTTTATTGATTGACTATCTGCAAAAGGGTAAAACAATAAATTCAGAGTACTATTGCAACCTTTTGGATCAATTAAATGTACAAATTCGAGAAAAACGTCCTGGATTACAACACAAAAAAATAACTTTTCATTAAGACAACGCACCAGCGCACAATAGTATTTTAACAATGGCTAAAATCAAGGAATTAAAGTACGAGTTGCTTGACCACCCACCTTATTCTCCTGATTTGGCTCCCAGTGACTTTTACCTGTTCCCAAATCTAAAAAAATTCCTTTCTGGCAAGCGTTATACCTCAAATGAAGACGCAATTACAGTTGTAAACCACTATTTGGAAGACCTTGAGGAAAACTATTTTAATCAAGGGATAGAATAGCTAGAAAAGCGTTGGACTAAGTTTATTGAAGTTTCAGGAGATTATATTGAAAAATAAAAATATTTTTGAAAAACTAACTATTCTCTTTCATTGATAGGCTAGGAAGTTTCCGAACCGCCCTCGTATACAATTTGCTCAGGGGCGGAGCTATGAAGTTTCAAGGTATGCAATTTAAAATTTTTACCGGTCATAATTTTTTTGTTTCTCATCCGATTTGAAAAAATTTATAAATTATAGCTTTTGATAAGATCTATTCGAACATGTTTAGTTAAAGTCATTTGAAAATTTCTTTTCTTCCAGTCCTTTTCCAGATATCGGATCCAAATATCAACTGACCTTTACAATTTTTCATGTCTTAGTTAAAAAACAAAATTCGAAAGTGCGTAGATTCTGAGTTGAAAAAGAATGAACTTTGGATTTAAAAATTTAAAAAATTTTGAAAAACTGTTTTTACAAAATTAAAAAAAACCACTGTTTTATATATCTACATAAAATTTTTTTTCGAACTTGTGATAAATTTATACTTATGTGAAGCTAGCTTTTACCCGTGGCTTCGCTCGCGTTGATCTGATATTTTGGAAACTATGTATATGAACTTAAAATTTATGAATGTTTTGTTATTTGTTACTCACGATAAAAACCGACAAGAAGGCTATAAAAAAATAAGAAAACCGAATAAAAACCGGTTTTAAGACCAGAAATTAAAATTGCCCTAACCAGCCCAAAAATGTGTTTTTCGGAAAAAATCCGTACAAAATATAAAAAACCGGTTCCAAACCGGATACAAAATAGGTGATGTTTGCCGCTGGTAATGTAGCTTTCTTTTCAAAATCGTTTAAGCGGTTTGAAAATCCGTACAAAAAAAACTGGTTCTGAACCGACTAAAAAATGAGCTATGTTTGCCGCTGGTAATGTAGCTTTCTATTGGTGAAAGAATTTTCAAAATGCTTTAAGCGGTTTGAAAATCCGTACAAAATATAAAAAACCGGTTCCGAACCGAATAAAAAATGGGATATATTTAATGCTGTTAATGTAGCTTTCTATTGGTGAAAGAAAATCTGTACAAAATATAAAAAACCGGTTGTGAACCGAATAAAAAATGGGATATGTTTGATGCCTGTATTGTAGCTATCTATTGGTGCAAACACTTTCAAAATTGGTTTAGCGGTTTGAAAATCTGTACAAAATATAAAAACCGGTTCCGAACAGGATAAAAAACTGGGCTATGTTTGACGCTGGTAATGTAAATGTGTATTGCTGAACGAATTTTCAAAATCGGTTTAGCGGTTTGAAAATCTGTACAAAATATAAAAAACTGGTTGCGAACTCGGTAAAAATCGCCTTCGTTTGACGCTGGTAATGTAGCTTTCTATGCGTTAAAGAACTTTCAAAATCGATTTAGTGGTTTGCGCGTGAAAGCATAGCAAACAAACAAATAAATTCACTTTCACATTTATAATATTATATAAGGATGTATTTCCACAGGCATGTATCGACAGTAAATACATAGTTGAATTTTCTAGTTTTGTTGCACCTGGACCTTTCCGGATACCACCTGTTTTATATAAAAATTTTGACTTTACTCCATATTTTCTAAAATCCCATAGATTGGATTAAAAAAATTTCCACTTCTTGAAACCCCATGAGCGTTTTTTTATTCGGGAAAACTTTAAATGGGCCTTGGACCACGACGTATGAATGCTATGGGGAGAATTCTTCAAAATGGATTTTGATTTGAAATCCTTATATTGTTTATAAGTAAAAACTGACAACGATCATGGGCACAATGGCGTATACTTAAACGTAAAATATTGTTAAAGTTACAACTTTAATAATCGTTTATGAATACCGTCGTTAATATTGAGTTGAGTATTTTTTCTGTGTAACTAATGAAGAATCAATATAGTCCTGCAAAATTATATTATATTTATTATATTATATTATATTTACATTTCAAAATATTCATTAATATGAAAGGTTTCTATAATACCAGCAACTTATTATTGTACAACAGTAATTCTGATCTATTGACCACATATTACATTGGCTCCATCGATACCTCTCTTTTATGTATATATGTATATTATAACCATGTTGTGTTGAAACTGTTGTTGCTTCAAACCAATTTCAACAAAAACTACTAATAACTATTTTGTGTGCGTGCGTGTGTTTCTGTTAAGTACAAAAGCATAAATTTGCCTAATGGACATTTGTGGAGATTTTCCGTATAAATTGTTGGATAAAAGCAAAAAAAAAAAAAAAAAAGAAATAATTTTCTCTCAAAGTTTTAACTTAAAAAAGACATTCACTTTAAGGATTTCGAAAAACTAATCCACAAGAATAAGCTTGCCGTTCGTTGATTGCATTAAGGTTTGAATTAAATTTGTTGCAAAAAAAAGGTAAATAAAAATCAACAAAACAATGAGAAAACTTCTTGTAAAAAACTTCTAACGAAACAAAATTAAAATCAAAACTTTGTGTGATTTTAAGCACCATACATATTTACACCTACAAATTATACACAAATACTAATACAGTGGAGTTCGTTTATAACGAAGGTAGGTTGCAACTAATTATAGCTTATAACGAATAACTTCTCAAATTCCAATGCGAATCCATCCATGTCAGTTGGTCTAATCTTCCCCGGTGACTATTTTCGACGCTTGTAATTTGAATATCCCTCAGATGTCAGCACACATTTTTCAGTAAATTTTTTTGGCATTCCAAGTATGAATTTTTACCTTCCATGAATATGCCTTACCCAGTTCCAACAGTTTTTCATTCATTCATATATCGTCATTGGCGTAGGCATACAATTTTTCTAGGGGGGGCATTATGACTGGTGAATTTCATGAATAATATTGAAATAAATAATTACATGAAATTTTTAATAATTCTAAGGGGGGGGAGGACAACAGCAATTCTTGTGGGGGGGGGAGGAATAGCCTTTCAACGCCTATGTTTAGTGTTCAACAACACGTGAAATGATAAAATTGTTTTTATCAAATTTGGTTTTCATGTTCGGGCAACGTTTCGCGTTTTCTATAATCGTCCTACCGAGAGGACTATCTGCAGTGCAGTGCATAAATCTTAGTTCACTGGCAAGATCTGCCGAATACGTCGGCGCTGTGTGTGGGAGTATGCAGGAATGTTAGGTTCCGCTATGTAGGGCATCCGGCTTCAGTGGATGCTAGTACTAATGTAACATCAGAGCGACCGCCTTCGTCGATATTGTGTAGCAGAATCATCGGCGAAGTAAAATAATCAATAAAATGGCTACTAAATACAGCTTCGCCTCATTTAACACCAGAGGCGCTGCAACACTGCATTATTACAAACGTACAAAAAAGCAGAGTTGTAAAAGAATGAAGCTTTCCTCTATGTCTTCCTTCACCACCTGTCTTCTCTATCACTATCCCTTCCCTATCACCATCTCTCACTAACTTCTCTTCACCACATAGGTACCACAAAGGGATCATTGTATTGGAGCCAAGTTAGCTGGACTCTAAATTTCATCCTTCCTTACCAGCAGCCTGCTAACCTAACCTAACCTAACCTAACCTAGGTAGGACTGGGAGTCAGAAACCCAGACTCACTTGGACCGTTTTGGTCCATTGTGATACCACGGAGACTCTGCTTATGCACTGTCGAACCAACCAGAGCTCAATATAAAGCTACTAATACGCTGCAGTTCAAAACTAACAACGTCAGAAAGTTCCCTGAACTCAAGGCACCCTTAACCTTTGTGCATCCCTGCCTATGAGACAGTATCCGGTTAGCATGGACACTGAAATCAAGATTTGTTTCCAATAATTTAAAATTAAAGAAGCTGTATTTTTCCTATTTCTTGTGACCCACCTTCTATTTGTTTCATCTTCTGTCTTGCGCCTAAGTTAGAGTTTGCAAGAGAGCAGGGATAAACCCACACATTCCAAATCCGGCGGAACTTGTAAGGTTGTCCCAGTTCTAGCAAACTCATCAGCCCTAGAGTTTCCCTGAAAGCCTCTATGACACGGGATCCAGATGATCATTTAGAGATGTTCGGCAGTCGAGGGTTGTTGTTGCTCTTAGAAGTGGGGATTCAAGGGCCATAATAGCTGCTCGACCATCAGTGTATATGTTAATAAAAGTCGTTGAAATGACATTCACTTTCAACCCATTCGCAACTTCTTTTATAGCAAGGATTTCTGCCTGGAAGACATTGCAGTGATCTGGAAGTCGCTTTGCAATACGAAGACCTAAATATCCTGAAAAGATTCCATAACCCACATCTTCTTGTGTTTTGGAACCATCCGTATAAAAATCAACACTCTTTCTTCTGACGTCCGTATAAAAATCAACACTTTCTTATGCCTGGAGTTCCATTCATCCAAAATTCAGTGGATGGTGTCCAGGTTTTATAAAGACGTTCGTGTAATAGAGCAGGGGAGGTTTGGTCAATCCTCCATCCCCAAGCTTCATCATCGAGTATTCTACAGTAGCCGGTACCATTTCCGTTCCACAGAGAGGTAGAACGAAGACGGATTGCTGAGGTTGTTGCTATATCCTTCAATACTAGTTCCAATGGTAGTAGGAGAAGGGAGCATCCCCAGTGCATCCGTAGGAGTAGTGCGAAGAGAACTGGTTATATACAAGGATGCAAGTATTTGCACCTTGTGTAAGATAAATAGATACGTCTTTTTCTTCAGGAACGGCCACCACACGATGATCCCACACATGAGAATTGGACGTACTATGCTGAATGATTTTTCTGGGTAAGACCCCAGTTTTTCCCAATCGATTTTTTGCATATATAGAGTGAAATTGTTGCTTTCTTCACTCTCTCTAGAACATTAGTTTTTTCTGGAGATATGTTATTAATATCTGCGAAGGCCACAAAAGTATATTCACCCACATGAGAGTGTGCAGGAAAATCTGCGTCGATTTCGCTTCGCTCACAAGTACTTTTACTTTCGCAGACCACAACTTGGGTAATTTTGCGTCATGACTTGTGTTTGCAGCCAACTGACCCAGGATCTGAAGGTAGTCGGCCATAGACAATTATGTGTGCTCGCTGAATGGCGCCTAGAGAAGTTGGAAACTGACCCTAATATTCATTGAAATGTCATCCTCAGGAATGAGTATAATTTTTGGATGAATGAGTGGGTCAACAAACAAAATTTACCAATTAGGGACGAAACCAATCCAGATGGGACGGAAGAGCGTTCAATGCATCCCTAAAAGGTCCATTGGTGGCGGCGTTATTCGTCCATTATTCTTACAGAACGAAGTTGGCGAGCCCGTAACCGTGAACGGCGAGTGCTATAGGTCGACGATTTCTAACTTCTTTTGATCAGAAATTAATGATATAGGGACATCCATCCATATGGACATTCTGCACTTTCGATTTGAGGGGCTGGTCATCTCACATAGAGGTGATGTAAACTGGCAACCGAGATTAAGCGATTTGACTCCCTGTTAGGCTTTTTCTTGTGGGTTTCTTAAATCACAAGGTCTATGCGAATAAGTCACAAAGCACAGCAGCCCTCAAAGCCACCATAGCCCATGCCACCGGTCGAATTCAGCCAGATATGCGCCAGATTAATGGAGAATTTGACATTTTAGAAGCGCCAGCCTGCGAAGCTGCCACGGTCATTTAAAAGATGTTATATGCTATACATAATGATCGCTGCTGTTCGAACGCATTGAAAACTTCGGTGATATCTCAGACACACTTTTTTTTCAAATTTAAAGATAGGAAGCCCTCGAAAGTAATAAGCTTAAAATTGTATTTAGAGATGAAAAATGTTAATTTGGTGGTATTTAACTTTCTTTGATTCCTAGAAAGCAATTAAGTCTGGTACTCACTATCTTACATAATCGTTTGACTTTTGAAAAAATGCAACCCTGATCTAACGGAGCTTATGAAAATTGTCATTAGATCAGGGTTACATTTTCTCAAAAGTCGAACGAGTTCGTTATAGCTGAACTCCACTATATATCAATGGCTAGGTAATGTGTACATGCTTTCACTTACATTTACTGTGTGTACGAAAACACTTAACTCTGTAATAGATGGTGAAACAACAGCCATGGAAATAGTAAAACTACACTTAGAGTGTGTGTGTAAATGTGTTTTAGAATAACATAAACGAACACACAATTCCACTTGCTCACTGACACACACACACACACATAAAGCCTAAAAGGTAAAGTGGCATAGAAAGTTAAATCCAGAGTTATACACATTTAAAATGAGGAAATTTTGACAGATAGATGTCAGGCTATAGTGTGTAGTAGGGATGGGCAAATGAAAGAAATGTATCGATATATATCGTATCGATATTTTTGAACAGCATCGATATATATTTTTTGAAAACATCGATATATCGATATATCGATATTTTTTGCCTTATGGGTTTTAAGGGTTTTTCAAAAAGATTTCCATAAAAAATGTTCTGATTAAGCCTTTAGAAAGCCTTAATAATTTTTATAAATAATGATGTTAATCATTGATTAATGAATACGAGAAATATTCACTTTGCATCCAAACAATAATATTTAAGGAAATCGCGAACAACTAACTTAAAACTTGATGAACTCCATCAGTGGAGAAATCCCAAATTGATATTGGTATCGAAAAAGGAAATAAATTTCTCCATACATCTGTATGTTTAATTTGTATTATAGGATCATTTCTGAAAAACTACATTCATTTCGAATCCACAATAAGTGACTTTAAGAAATTTAATACAAAGGAACTACGTATGTTAACGCTTCATTTACACATGCAGGTAACTTGTTACAAGTTGCGTGTACGTATTAACAACCAACACATCGAATGAAATAATAAAAACACTTGCAACTTGCTTGATTGTTTACACAGTCAAGTGCAAGTTTATTTTAAAAATGTCGTTGAGGGAAAATGTTTTAAAGAAAATTGTTCCGTATGTTGTTTCTATTTTGTGTGTGTTTGTATAAGTTTTTAATGTCTGGGTTGCCAAATTTTTAGCATAGAAACATTGCAGGGAAGCAAATTAAGTGAACAACTTTTTAACAGAATAATTAACAAATGTACTGCAAATCAATAATAAATCATATTTGATTACATGATTTTACTTTTTATATTATTTTTTCTGTATATAAGTTGAAATAATAATATTTTAAAAATTATTCCATATAAACTATACATTAAAATTAAAATAAAATCCCTAAGGGGTAACACTGTTTTTACTTTTGACAATTCTCCTAATTGCAATTACTTGTAATGAAAATCCCTTGCCAGTGAGCAGCGATGCCAATTTCGCGCGTTTTAACTACTCCAAACGCGCTTTTTTTCGTCTTAGCGCGTTTAATCAAAAAAGCGCTAACTTAGCGCGTTTTGGATAAAGTCAGTAACATCATTTCAGTTAAATTTTTTTTCTTCTTTTGTATAAATTTACCGATTTTCTAGTATCCAAAAGTCTGATACAATTTTTTTTTAATTTCGTTAATGATTCAGCTGTTGCAAATTAAATTCCCTTGCCTATGATTAGAATTAAAAACGCATTTTAATACTGTAAATGACAAATATCTTTAAATTTCACAACAATAAATATGTAGTCGTACTCGTGACCAAAAAATTATATCTTCTATATAATTAATGGCGAACACGTTTTTTGTAATCCCTTTTACGCCGGAACTACTGCACCGATTTTGGAAAGATTTATATAATTTTAAAGGAATTTCTGCACAGATGTGCAGAATCTATATTTTATTGAAATCGGTTTAGTATTTTGGGAGCTATAAGCGTTTAAAGTTGCTACTACTACATGCAAACATAGTACACACGCATTTGTTAGCTTACACTGTGTGTGTGTATATTTGTGTAGTATTTTTCCTGATATTCCAATTTTTTTCTTATTTTTCTTTTCTTATAGGAAGAGAGTTCAATAAATTGAATTAGGTTTAATACGGACGATTGTGTCGTCCGTTTGGTATATCTAGTATAATTTATAACGCATCTATTATAGCTGAAGTACAAAAATCATTTGAATCGCAAAACTATACGACATTTTATACGAGTGTGTTGTTACTGGTACAAAGTTTGTTAAAGAAAATTGAAATAAAAACTAAGGATTTCGATTATTTGGTGATTCTGATTCTGTATTAAATTATTTTAGTTATTTAGGATATAATTTCGAAGAAGCAATATTGCAAAATATGAAAAAGAGTTGCTTAAAAAAGTATATTTACTAATACATACATCGACTTTTATTAAAATTTAATTTAGCGCGCAGAAAAATAGCGCGTTTTAGCTATAAATAGTTGACAATGCTGTAACTCAGCGCGTTCTAGCGCGTTTTAAGAAGGCGAATAGCGCGTTTAGGTTGTAAATAGTTGGCATCACTGCCAGTGAGCCTACAACTTGTAGCATTACGATTGTATTAGTAAAAATATGTCGATGTATTGAGTTACTTGCACTTGTACTTGCATGTGTAAACGGTAACTAAGTTATACGTAACCTACTGTACCTCCTTAACGCTTCCTTAGTTTTTACTTTATGTTGCTGTTCTGTGCTGCGCCTTTCTGTAATAAATTAGCTGTTTTTGAGCAGAAAGGTCAGTTTTCGACTGAATTGATGAATTTTGCATCGTCCATTGTTATGTTTCAATATAGTGTTTATTTTTTCCCAGAATGGTCACAGGTTTCCACAAAAGTGATGAGTTTTGCTTCGTCCATTGTTATATTTAAATACAATTTTATGTTTCTTAATTCTTAAAGTACAATCACAGTTTATTTCGAAATGTTTTTATTTTATTTATGTTTTTTGATTTTCAGAGGTTGAACCGAAAAAGAACAGGGGCTCATTTTTCAAACCTACAAGTTACAAAATTTACAAGTAAAATAGACACAAAACAACAACACTTTTACAAATTTTATTGTTGATTTGTGTGTATTTTATTTTTAGATTTGTAACTTGTAGATTTCAGAAACGGGCCCCTTAACGAAAGAGAAAAACTAACGGCTTGTTTCGTAACAGAACAGAAAGTAAAAACTAATTCTCTCTTCAGGCTTATACCCACACAAACCAAATTTAGCATTTAGCTTAGTTAACAAGTAGAAGTCACCTGGCTTAGTGGGTCACCTCATAGATGAGCCTTTTTATTATGAAATTTCTCTTTTTTTTGTTCGCATCACTAGCAGTGATGCCAATATCGTACAGTTAAAACCCGGCTAAAATTTGTAGATCTCTTAAAAATATCGAAACCCGATACTCGTAAATAAGAATCGATGCATCGATATATCGGTTTTTGAAATATCGGCGATATATATCGATATTTATTTTCGCAAATATCGATATTTCGATATATCGATATTTTTTGCCCATCCCTAGTGTGTAGGCATGTGCGTGCCTACCTGTTTGAGTATGTGTTAACAGGTAATCATATATGTAAATGTATGTATAAAGCTTCTCATACATTTAAAGAAATACCAAACAGCAATAAAACGTACTCTTGCCATCATAAGTTCTAAAAGTGATATTTGTTTTTAAACAGAACACATGAATCCATCCATACTCATTCCTTTACGTGTTAATGTCACTGTGTGTTAAGTTCACAGTAGCGGGGAAAACTTGAAGTATTATTTGAAGTGAAGTGCTTTCATCTTAACCTTAAATCTTAATTAAATTAAAGTTTGGAACTGGAAATAGCATAGTTGAATTGTAGGAACACTGCAGTATATTTATTTGAAATTTAGTCTTTAATGTGTGTATGAAGAATTTTTAATTGGTTGTTGGTTAAGCAACGTCTATATGCATTTCGTTTCTGCTTAATAAATTTAATAGTAGTATAATGTAAAGATTTTTGTTTGAAGTCTTTAAACTTATTCTGCTTTCCGCACTTAAAGAAGTTTCTCCTCTCGACATGTAAAATAGTAGCTTCGCTGAATAAAAAATTTCTTCTTTGCCGGTATCATTTCAGTAAAAAGAAGTGAGCATAAATAAGTACGCAATTAAATATTTACAAATTTTGTATACTTAAAGCTTTGCTGTATTGAGAGAGAGAGAGAGAGTTGTAGTAGAATTTTATGGCAAATAGTTTATTTTAGGAACGTTTTAACCCAGTTTTAACCATCTGAATGTGTCTGAAAAGATACGATTACTATTTGTTTGGTATGACGAAAGTTTTTACCTTTAATATTATATGGCCGATTTTTGTTTTCTTTTCCTTACAATCTGCCTTTTCTAATCTTTGTTTAACCAGTTCTAACTTACACTCTCAATCCAGCAGGTGCACATAATCGTGTTAACAATGTTGTTGCCACTTCTACAAACTACAAATGGCTAAAAAAAGTGTCAAAAACATGAATTTCAATGTTTTCATTTAAGCGTAAGTATGTGTTTGGTTGTGTGTGTAGACTAAACAACACACACACACACACATGGATTTACAACACTTGTATTAGGGTACTTGTGTAGAGTAGACAGTGTAACTGCTAGTGTAAAAATGTTAATATAGTTGTTTGGGTTTTCTCACCTAAAGAAATGGACAAACAAGGTAAATACACGTTTAACAAACATATTTTGTATTACACATACTTGTGTGTAGAATTGTTTTTGAGGTTAAGTACCTTTTTGATTATGTATCCTTGGAATGAACTCATCGAACTTTGTGTGGCTAGAGATGAAGATGAAGATGAGTTGCTACATACAATTGTACATTTTCAGCTACAGCCTGCGAGCACTAGACATTAAGGAAGTCAAGACCATGCCATGCACCTACTTTGTATTAGTATTAGTAACGCACGTGATAGGTAATATCATGAGTCACAGACTGTAGTATAGGACTTAGCTCAAAAAGAAGCATACTTAGTACATAACCGCTAAGTTTCTCTGCCAGATCCACCAAGGTTGCTTCAGATGATGGGGAGGGAATAGCGATAGAGAAGTTGTTGAAGGAAAAGATAGAGGAAAGCTTCAATCTTTATTTTACAACTCTGCTTTTTTGCACGTTTTTAATAATGCAGTGTTGCAGCGCCTCTGGTGTCAATGAGGCGTATTAAATTTTGAAGCCGTGCTTAGTAGCCATTTTATCGGTTATTTTACTTCGCCGATGATTCTGCTATACAACGAAGGAGTGCGGTCGGATGTAACATTAGGATTAGCATCCGCTAAAGCCGGTGCAGTTTAGTGAGCAGTGCCTTATGCCTGCAACTCTAGAACTTTTCCTACAACAACTGCTACAAAAGACACTAATGCACATCAGAAAAAATGCGTGGTGTTGTTATTTTAATGACTCTCGGAGACCGGGATCGAACCGAGGACCTTCGGTTTTGTAGTCAACGTGCTACTACTTCAGCCAACGCCACCCCCAGAGACATGACCTTACGCATACAACTTTTCTGTTACTAGCTAACCTCTTAAATAATAGCGAAACGGATGTGCGTATATTTTTTTTTTCAAGAAAGCAGCTTTTCTAAGTGCCTGTTTAAGGTGGGGCGTCACCCTGAAATGTCCTGAGCTCAAATGACGTTAGAAAAGAAGCCCGGAAATTTGAGGTATAGGCAGTGGCTTAGTACTGTAATAGTTGATCTGGGGAAGCATTGTCATTCATCGACAGAAAGCTCATGGTAGACCTCACGGGGTTTAAAAGATGATGCAAGTAAATGGTGGAAGTTGTCTGTGGCAGGAATCGTTCCAACCTATCGAGAGATCTGACATTGTGTCCGGTGATTGGGGAGATCTTCTCTTGGTGGACAAGCGGCGGCTGTGAGAGGCGTACGTAGTGGCTGTAATTACTACTGAAATCGCTGGAAGAATAGTTTTCGATATCCAGTCCTAGATAAATGCTAGTAATTGGTTGGATCCGGTCAGTCAGATACCATTCTTGGTGCTGTTGAAATTCAACAGATGTAGCTGTTGACGGTGGTGAATGGTTTCGGTATCGGGGAATGCGGGATTGGATAGCTGGAAGCACCTCAGCAAGGTGCTTGCTTGTAGTCAGGGATAACCATGTTCAAAGATTGGAATCTATGCGTTCCTCGCAAGTCTCATAGTCCGTTCTTGATATGCATCGCACAGTGGGGAACGCTATGAACTCACGTTAATCTTGCAGACATCTGTGCTGGGAAGCCACGACTTTTTTAGGCAACATGAACTAGATGCCCTACAGCAGTTCCCGCAAGCTGATAAGTCTGACCTCATGATGTATCTCGACTCATCAACGTGGGTCTTACGCCGTTTTTCCTGTACCTGATATTTAAAAGGAAAAAGCTTACTACGCTGGAACTGCTACGCTGGAGCTGCATGAGTTAGAGAGTGAAACATTCGAGTGGAATTTCAAGGTCTAACCAGTGGTTTAATACTATTGCTACGGATACCACAGACCCGAAAATGTATCTGCTCTAGGGTTTTAATGGGTGGTGATGTGTCCGCATAATCTCTTAACGTAAGCTGTCAGTGGACTTCGCCTAACCCTACGGAGTTAAGTAGATGATGCTCACCATGCTAACTAAGTAGGTAGTGAATGATGTTTGGGTCATACATTGATCCAACCCCAATATGGGTAGTTATGTTATGCCGGTAATTGGTGAGCAACCACTACCCGCTGCGCGTTATTATGGAGGCGGTTGTGGTTGCTACCAAAATCGCTGGGAGAAGTCTTCGTTCGCCAGTGTTAAATCAATACATACTACTGATTGGTGTGACGTGGACAAACAGACACTATTCTAGGTGCTGTTACCATACAACAGAACGGTCTTAGCAGCAAGAGTTGAGATAGCACAAGTACCTCAGCAAGGTACATGTTCATAGTCAGCAGGGATGTTCGTAGATTGTAACCTATGTGTTCTTTGCAAGTCACATAATGCTTTCTAAGGTTGCATGGGGGCAATGGTTGGACGCTCAACTTCAACCGGTGTTTGCAACACTGTGAGATTTCACTGTATAGACAGGTGGTCACGTTAACCTGTATTTGGTGTTATTTAGGTCTAGATTATCGAATAAGTAGAATGATGCCTGCCGAAATGAAATCTCGTGATTATACTTGATTGCTTGTACCTAGCCAGCAGCTAGGGTCCACGTAAACGAAACAACCAATTAAACGGAGCCTGAATAGCTGCACATTACATTAACACTTTACTATGCTTATATTGATTCCACTATTCATTTCCTGTTTTTCCGTTTTTAGGGCTCCGTACACCAAAGGTGAAAAGGTACCCTATTGTTTTCGCTACGCTGTCCGTCTGTCACTCACAGGCTGGTTCCTCGAGAATCGTAAGAGCTACATAGATGAAATAAAAAAACAAAATTAAAGGGTGTTGTATCCGTTAATGTAATTTTGACAACTCTTGAAGTTTTCAAAAACGGTAAAACTAAAAAAAATCCCAAAATTATAAAATCGTTAAATTGATAAAAAGCGCCAAACTAAAAAATCTAAAACTAAAATAAATCGCCAAAAACCGAAAAAATCGCCAAAATGAAAAAAAAAAGTCCAAAAAAAAAAAATGCCGAAATGAAAAAAAAAACATAGAAAACCGAAATAAATCGCCAAAATTAAAATAAATCGTCAAAATCGAAAAAATACTAAAAACGAAAAAAAAGCCAAAACTAAAAAAAAACCCAAAAACCGAAAAAGTTCTAAAAACGTAAAAAATGACAAAACTGTATACAAACATACAGCCTTATTTATAAAAATTATTAAAGCTTTATAAAGTCTTAATAAGAAAATCTTTTTATGACAATTTGTTTTAAAAACCCTTTATAAAGCCTTAGTAATTTTTATAAATAGTATAGTATTATATATCTAGTGTCCGTGCGGAACCTTTCATGTGGCGAGTCAAAGTCGCACTTTACTGAAAATATTTATTTTCCTATTTTTAAATAATATAAAGAACGATATGCCGATTAACTCTGCAGCAAAAAAAAAAATATATATCAAGTAGAAAGGCCCTAACTCAAATAACTGTAACTTTACAGGAGAAGGTAAAAAAAACATAATAGAAACTGTGCAACTGCTTGTAAAAGCGTTATTTTTTTACACTATTGCAATAAATTTTTGTGACGAGATGTATTTGTGTGAAATGTATTGGAATCCTGAAAAACTCAGTTTCGTAAAAAATACGAGTTATGCCCTTTCTACTTCATACCATCCATATATTATATTTTTATAATATTGTTTGGAAAATGCTTTCATGCCCCTACTGTTTATTGTTGAAGTTTATATATTCTTTTCGTAATATTTATATACGTATGTACATATAATGAGGTTGAAAGCTAAGTGGGATCCTGTAACTAATTTGGTTTATTAAATACAAAGTTATTTAATGTTGTGCATACATAATATATGTATGTATGTATACTACGAGGGCGGTTCGGAAACTTCCTAGCCTATCAATGAAAGAGAATAGTTAGTTTTTCAAAAATATTTTTATTTTTCAATATAATCTCCTGAAACTTCAATACACTTAGTCCAACGCTTTGCTAGCTATTCTATCCCTTGATTAAAATAGTTTTCCTCAAGGTCTTCAAAATAGTGGTTTACAACTGTAATTGTATCTTCATTTGAGGTAAAACGCTTGCCAGCAAGGATTTTTTTTAGATTTGGGAACAGGTAAAAGTCACTGGGAGCCAAATCAGGAGAATAAGGTGGGTGGTCAAGCAACTCGTACTTTAATTCGTTGATTTTAGCCATTGTTAAAACACTCTTGTGCGCTGGTGCGTTGTCTTAATGAAAAGTTATTTTTTTGTGTTGTAATCCAGGACGTTTTTCGCGAATTTGTACATTTAATTGATCCAAAAGGTTGCAATAGTACTCTGAATTTATTGTTTTACCCTTTTGCAGATAGTCAATCAATAAAATACCTTTGAAGTCCCAAAAGCCCGTTGCCATAACCTTACCAGCCGATTGAATTGTTTTTGCCTTCTTTGGAGCACTTCCTCCAGCTTCAGTCCATTGTTTGGATTGTTCTTTTGTCTCTGGAGTATAGTGGTGGATCCATGTCTCATCAACAGTTATGAAACGACGTTTAATATCCATTTTATTTCGCTTAAAACGATCCAAACAAGCTTGAGAAATGTTCATTCTTATGCGTTTTTGGTCGACTGTTAACAAATGCGGCACCCATCTTGCAGAAAGCTTTTTCATCTGTAGTTGTTCATGCAAAATTAAATGGACTCGATCATTTGAGATGCCCATGATATTAGCTATTTCACGCACTTTTATTTGTCGATCATTTAATACCATATCATGCACTCTGGCTACAATTTCTGTTGTTGTTGCTGTTTTTGGACGTCCACTACGTGGTTGATCTTCAATGCTTGTACGACCACGTTTAAATTCAGCAACCCAATTTTTTACTGTTGCATATGAAGGAGCACTTTCACCTAACACATTCACCATATCATTATGAATTTCTTGTCCCGATAAACCTTTTTTATGTAAATATTTAATGACACCACGCATTTCTAATTTTTCCATTGTTAAAAAATCGCGGATGCGTCTTTTGTGAACACCTGTTTCTATATGAAGGAGTTGCCAGATCGAAACAAAATTTAACATGTGTTCATAGCAGAGATGGAAGTTTCCAAAACACTTAACTTTTTTCTGTTTATACCGCGCTTTTTGTGCTAGGCTAAGAAGTTTCCGAACCGCCCTCGTAATATACATATATATTGTCTCTTTAGTGTTTAAATGCGTATTTGTTAAATATTAATTCACCCAAAAATATTTACATACTAATTTACTACAAATATTTTCATAGTTTTTTTTTTGCCAAATTAATATCAAGTGATTTTAGTTTTACATATGCACATATTTATTTGGAAAATATAATGTGCTAACTACTGCATGCCAGTTGAAAATATTTGAGGCACGTTTTTGTAATTTTAGGAGTTTTAATTGATTAAAATTTGCATGAGGTAACAATTACGTTTAGTGAGAATTGAAGTGAGTAGAAAAGTATAAAATAGGTTTTAATTACTTGTAAAAACTGGAAGTAGGATATGAACTTTTAGACTTGAATCAGAAAACTTTTCTTTCATGGGAAAATGCCTTGCAGTGTTTGGTTAATCTCTATCACTAGTGCAACAACCAATCACTTCAGCACGATGCTTGCTTACAGTCAAGGATAAAACTACGTTCAAGATTGCAAAACGTATGTACTCGTATCCAGGTAAAGGTACAAAATTTAAACAAATTTTAATCAGGAATAATTTCTTAATCGGGCTTAAGATTAGTATTATCAATTCTTATTGAATGAAACTTCCAAGTATATAGACATGGGTGCTGATAAAGTGCGTGGCTGCACAGAAAAATGCGCATTTTCCCCAGCTAAAGTCTAGTTAAATTTTTCTTCTCTTCTTTAGAAAATTACATTAATTAATAAAAAATTTCATTCAATAAGAAGTGAAAATACTGAACTTAAGGCCGATTAAGAAATTATTCCTGATTAAAATTCACTCTAGTTCAATTAAAATTAATGTGTTTCATTTAAACAAATTCTTGAAATTAATGTATGAGTTGGGTAGATAACTCAGTGTTGTGAACGCTGTAATATAGGGCCGTCGCACAGTGTCGTGAGTTCATATAACGAGCGGCCAAAAATAGAAGGAGTTATCGTAAAGAGATGAAATTTGGAACACATGCTTTAATTGGTAAAATATAATCACACATAAAATTTGGCCATTTAATTTCCAAGGATTCGTGTCCTTCCCATAACGATACTAATTTCAACACATTTAATGATTTGTAAAAATTTCGGTCTTTTAAAAAAAGTAAGAAGATGCAAAACAACCCAGCAAAAAATTTTCGAAATTTTGTAATGGGTAGTACTCTTTTAATGGCTTACAAAGTAACGAGTGGTACTTATTTATCTAATTATTTTATTTGCATAATAATGACTGTCATGTAATTAATAAAATAAGAACTTATTTATATCACTACGTGAAAGTACTTATTGTAGTACTTTCCAGTTAATAAGGAAATATGTATATCTAGAGAAATTTGTTACAAAATTTTATTCGTTTAAAATAAAAAAAATAGAAAATATAGCAAATTAATTTTGAATAATTTTAAGCAAAAATTAATTTATATTATTTTGCATATTTGCACGCAAAAAATAACCCATTAAATTTTGAGTACTTTTAGGCAATCAGTAATCTATTAACTTTTGTATGTTTGTAGGCAAAAAGTATAGGGTACCGCATACTTTTTGAACTTCTCACACAAAAATAATGGGTTATTCAGTCAAATTGTAAGTACTTACGACTGAGGAGTACATACACTTTTTTGCATTCTAGTAGGCAAAGTTTTTTGCTGGGAAATTGTCTTCACTTGAATCACATACAATTTGGCCATTTAAATTTCAAGGGGTAATGTCCTTCCCAAATGTCCTGGAACTAAATAATATACTGAAAATATACAAATTCTAAGGGGAAGGTGGACAAGAATACAAAAAATTTTAAATCATCTTGTAGAAATATAATGTTAAAGTATGAAAAATATATTTTTTTATTATTTTTTTCTATAGACCACTTACTTAACTTGTAACTTGTACTTTTTTCACTCACAGATGTTTCTCTTTCCATTTAGATTATAAGCAACGGCACATAGCATATGAGTTACAAAACATCGAAAAAATATATTGTAGCCATATTAAAACAATATTCCCCTTATGTTTTATTGAAAGTTGTAGTGCAATATCTAAAAAAATTTTTAATTAACCTGTTAAAGTTTGCATGTGTCCGTACCATTTTTTCAAATAGTTGAACACTGGCCTAAAACTGTTGACTTTGAATCATCACAAAACTTTAAAAAATAAACCTTTTTTAAAAAATTCTTTTTTATTTTACTTAATTAGAATATTGCACATGCAACAAAGTAATTTGTTCGTTTTAATTCAAAACTAATTTTTGGCCGCCTTCGCGACAGTGTGCGTCGTGGAATGTAACTACTAGAGATCGACCGAAGGCGTTTTTTTTGGCCGAAGCCGAAGCCGAACTTCGGCTAAAATCCTAAACTTCGGCCAAATTTTAAAAATGATACTTACGTTTTATATGAATTAAGAAAAAAGTTTGCTTTTTTGAGATCACTGAAATAGCTGTAATATCTATTCGACTGTATCAGGCATGTTCTGAAAATCACAAGATTTAAAATCACTTTGTGGTTTTAAAATCACAATTGTGATTTGTTGGTGTTCTGAAAATCACAAAAGTTTTTTTAACTTTTCTGTGTGATTTTACCCTTTCAAAAACACAAGAAAACAGCTGACGTTTTGTTGTGTTAATGCAAAATCACAAATGTAAATCACAAAGCAAATAACAACATTTTTTGCGAAAGAAAGTGTTTTTAATTTTTAAGTAATTTTATTATTTCTTTCGTAGAAAATTATCATTTTAATATAAAAATCAATAAAAAAGATATTAAGTTATTCATTTCATTAATCTATTGAGAATTTCAAAATGAACTGATTGAAAAAATAACCAAGTGATTTCAAATCGGCAGGCATTTAGCTGACCGGTTTAAAATCACAAAAATTCAACAAGTTTTGTGTGCAGAACACCTTTCGTGTGATTTCAAATCACTTTCACAAAAAGTGATTTTCAGAACATGCCTGATAACAAGAAAAATAAAACTATTTTGCAATTTCTAGATTGCTTTTTCATATGATCACTCACAAGAACGTCCAAGTAAAAGAAAATAGAAAGCAACAAGGTTGTATTTCAAAGCCACCCTTTCAAAACGTTAAACACAATAGAAACTGTCGGCGAGCAACGACCAATCATAATTTTATTTTTCAAGCTTGAAATGAAAAATATTCGGATTCGGCTAATCGGCCGATTTTTTCCATATGCCGAATGTTGTCCGATTACCAATTTTTGGCCGAAGGCCGAAGCCGATTAATCGGTCGAACCCTAGTAACTACGTAAACCTTACACACCTTACACTTTCTGAATTACATTTGAATGGAAATAATGTTAATGCTAAATATCGGATGCACGAGGGCGGTTCCTAAACTACCCCATCTGGCCTACAGATAGCGGCAGTAGTTTGAGAAAAAAAAATCATTTCGGTGCAAAGTGGCAACAAAGGCACTTCAAGCAGGTACCACTAGGTCCCATCAGGTCTACAACAAACTTACGACACCAAAAAAACACATGCATTTTGTTGGTGGAAGCAAACAGGATGGTGTAAAAATTTTTTGAGATGTACAAATGCAGATTTGTTACGCGTGAGTTACGTATTAGTTCGTTCATAAAGCACAAAAAAGAAAATTTTTCCTAAAATCACTTCCAATTCGGTGACCAGGCATCGAAAAAGAGAACTTCTTGCAATGACAACCCTATGTAAAAATCATTAGAACGGATCGAAATTTGCACTACTTCCCATAATTATTTGAGCAACGTGAACACTTGGATCATATTTAGGACCCTCCAGAGTACCACACCTATATGGTGTTGTACGTGTGCTCTTTCATATTTTATCCAAATGACCACTGATCTCAAGAAATTTCACCAAAAAAAGCATGTTTTCAAAATCGATTATTTCAATTCCCAAAATTATTTGAGAAACGCAAACACTTGGATCACATTTAGGACCCTCCAGAGTACCACACCTATATGGTGTAGTACGTGTGCTCTTCCATATTTTACCCTGATCTTCTCAAGAAATTTCACCAAAAAAAGCATGTTTTCAAAATCGATTATTTCAATTCCCAAAATTATTTGAGAAACGCAAACACTTGGATCACATTTAGGACCCTCCAGAGTACCACACCTATATGGTGTAGTACGTGTGTTCTTCCATATTTTACCCAAATGACTACTCATCTTCTCAAGAAAATTATGTTTTCTTAAATCTAATTTATTGGCTCAACCAAACATATTTCCATCACCATTCTTTTATAATTTCTTAAAGTACATTTTAGAGCGATTTTTCCAAAAAAAAAATTATCTATCTTAATTCCAAGGATTTGGAATCCTAATCCATTTATCGACTACTGTTAAATAGCTAACAGTGCCCTGTTATGTGCTTAACATGCTATGTTAGAAATGTTTGTTCCTGTCTCTGCTATTTAAATTCGAATTTATCTTCACACACACAAATAAATAAAAAGAAAGTTATTAATACTAAATTAATTAGTACTAAACTAATTATTCAAATGAACAATAATGTTTCGTTTTATAACATTCAAAGATAATTAAAAATCAATAAATTCATATAAATTATTGAAATCTTTCCACATTCTCCTAATAGGATCTGTATTTGAATAATTATTACGGTAGAATAGAATAGAATGAATACGCTAAATGTGGGTCGAATAAAATTACAAACAATTTTGTTTGTATAAGAATATAAGTTGAAACATATAATTTAGAAATTCTGTAGTTATTTGCACACATCTCTACTGTGGCTTAACAAAAATTATATTTTTCCTTTTGCTTCTCCGTATCAAAATAATTTTCAAATTAAAATTGTGCTGACACTTGTGCTATTTGTTATACTTGAGATTTCCATAGTGTATTTTTGTCTCAAACCTGTATTAATGTACATTTTCAAGAAAATTCGCTCCAATGCCACAAAAGCATGATTTTGGTCTTAGAGGAAACAAAAGAAAAGAAAGAAAATGTAGAAGTTTGCATTTTTTTTCTTGTGCAAATATTTGTTTGCGGTTCATTTTGTCTTTCTTCTTGCTTTTTACTCGTATTATTTTTTTTTGTATTGCGGTTAATAAACAGTTCAAATAATCTACATAATTATCAGCTGGGGTCTGTCGTGTGCTGCCAAGAAGTTCGTTCGTTCGGTCTCATCTGTTGTTTTTGAGGTGTATAATGGAAATTTCCACCCTTAAAACTTGGAAGCAGCAGACAAAAATTAAAGATATCCATTGTTACGAGTATTTTGTGTTTAGTTAATATAAAAAATTAAAATTTATTTATAACTTATTTACTAACAAAGTTGACACGATTTCTTTTTATCTTTAATATTTTAAGTTTTTTTTATTGTTGTTGTTGTAGTTGCATTTTAAATATTTTCAAGAAATTAAAATGTACGAAAACAGAAAATATGTATTATAAATTTAGTGACAAATTCACAAGAGAACCGAAAATTTGCAATCACAAAAATTTTAAAAGAAAAAAAAACTAGAAGAAATTAACAAAAAAAAATTTATATTAAAAATCCTGGCACATTTGTTTGTGTTGTAGCAAATGAAAACGCCTCATTGGATAAGGTTGGAATTTGTAATGGAAAAGGATTTTCTTAAAAGTTGTTTCAATTTTCATCAACACTTTCGCCATCAGCTTCTTGTACGGGTCCCGAGAAAATATAACTATCACGTCCTTGTATACCAGTGCCAGCAGCATCACCCAGCCAAGGATAAACATTTGGACATTCGCGACATGTTTCCATGTAACGAGTGTCGGTGATATTCTGTTCGGGCACTTTGAAGGACAACGCACATGTATTCCAAATGTTGCAGGGCTTGGGAGCGACAGCCACACTTTTGTCACATTTCCAGGATTCAATGCTGGACACATCGCGCAATTCCTTGGGATCGGTCATGTATTGCAACATTTGCGTAATGGTCAATACGTAAACGTCGGGCCTGCAATGATTAAAAAATAAAAAACAAAACAAATTAATGAAAAGCTAATTAAAAAAGAATAAAAGCAATGATGATTGTGGCTTTTAGGCAAGTGTCGTAGTGACAGTAGTTGCAGTAAGGAAAAATTGGTTCTTTCACGATTTAAAGTTGGTCGCAGCCGGGTTTTTTTGATTTTTAAAAATTTTACTTGTTCTAAGGGTAGATTTTTTCGTTTTTAAAATTTTTATGGAAAAAATATTTTTTTTAAACGAATTTTCGTTATTTTTCATAGAAATTTGAAACGTTTAGAAACGAAATTTATGCCCTAATTCTGTTCGACGATTGTATCGTCTTGGCTATGGACGAAAAAAAGAAGAAGTTTTGATTCTTTAAAACAATTATTATTTATTGTCTATGCTAGAAGGTTCGCGTATTTGCTTTATGATTTTGTTCTAAATATTATATCCAACACATATTTGTTCATATATTTTTCAAACTATTGTATAATAATTTCATTGAATTTTTATGTTTTAAAAACTTGGCAATAATATTTATATTTTTCATTATCAAAGACAACAACCATTTTTGAAGAAAATAATTTAGAGACTTCAAAGACAAGAACTCAGAAGCATTTTCAAACAAAAACGTCCTAAATCTTCTTACTGAATTAGGGCATTAAAAAAAAATCAATTTACAATTCTTTTGTAATATTCGGAATATCCTCTATCCTTACTAATATTAGGTTTGTTCATTTACTAAAAATTGTTACGAATTTGTTGTTACTGGAAAGTGTTCATTAACTCAAAAAGTTTGCAAGGAGAGAGCGTCAAAAGAGAGAAAAAAATTGAGAGACAAAAAAATTCCTACAAATTATTAGTAGTAAAATTTTTACTTCCAAGAATTATCCAACCACCTGTTGTGTGCTTAGTTGTCAAATTAATTATATAAAAAATATCTGAAAAAGGAAAACTGAAAAATGTGAATTTCTGATGTAAAAAGGAAAGCATTTTTTCTTAATTTATTGTTTTTCTTTCATTAAGCCACATAAATTAAATTTTAATGGCAAATAATTTTGTTTGTTTCTCATATATGATCAGAGATGGAAAGTGGTATTTTTGTATTTGTTAATCAATAAAATTAAAAAACTATGAAAAATACATGAAACTGTGTAAATAATTTCATATGTCAATTTTTTAAGAAAATTACAATTTAAAATATCAAACAAAATACATCAGAAAAAGTACAATTGTATCATGATTTCCATCCATGGTACTGATATGAATAAAATTTTCTTGCAAGTTCTTACAAGTAAAAGCGTTCATTTACTTTTTCATATTTCGGAGAGATATTTTGTAAATTTCTGCCTTACTCTCTCGTTGATAGTTTCTGCTGGGAAAGTAAATGAACAGACCGATTATAAACGTGAAAGTGAGTTTGTTTGTTTGCTACGCTTTCACGCCCAAACCACTAAACCGATTTTGAAAATACTTTCACTAAGAGAAAGCTACGATTTTTAAACCGCTTAACCGATGTTGAATATTCTCTCAGCAATAGAAAGCTACAATACCAGCGTCAAATATGGCCTACTTTTTTATCCGGTTCTTAAAGGGTTCTTTTATATTTGGTGCGGATTTTCAAACCGCTTAACCGATTTTGAAAATTCTTTCACCAATGGAAAGCTGCAGTACCAGCGTCAAACATCGCTTATTTTTTTTATCCGGTTCGGAACCGGTTTTTTTTATATACATATGTATATTAGGGCGGGTCGATTTGTATGGAGGCAAAAAAATCGCTCAAATTACAAGGAAAATCGTATTCTAGGGATCAAAATAAGAAACGTTGCCGAAGGAAACAATACCTCTAAAATATACATATTTTGATGTCCCGACTTTTGATCCGAAAGGTCAAATTTTCTTGAAGGGTCAAATTTTGAAAAATCTCACTTTGACCCATTTAGAGTTCCTCAATCGAGTCAAAATGTATGACCGACCCCCACTAATTTTGGAAGGCCGACCCACCTATGCCAGTGGCACACCTCCTGGAACAACCTCTGGGGGTTCCCCATACAAATATTTGTGATTTTTTGAAATATTTGTATTGGGAACCCCCCAGGGGTGATTCCATGGGGTGTGCCACTGGCATAGGTGGGTCGGCCCTCCAAAATTAGTGGGGGTCGGACATACATTTTGACTGGATTGAGGAACTCTAAATGGGTCAAAGTGTGATTTTTCAAAATTTGACCCTTCGCATCAAAAGTCGGGACGTCAAAATACATTTCAGAGCTATGGTTCCTTCGGCAAAGTTTCTTATTTTGATCCCTAGAATACGATTTTCCTTGTAATTTGTGCGATTTTTAAATCGACCCGCCCAAATTTGAAAGTTGACTTGATCGAAAAGGTTCTTAGCTATGTTTTAAGAAGATCGGTCCAGCCGCTTAGAAGATATCACATCTCTTCTAGAAATATTCGGTGGTTTTTAAAATATTTAAATTTTGTTATTGCTATTTTTTTATCGCCTTTTTGTCGTTTTTTTTATCGGTTTTTTACATTATCAGTGCGTAGCGAAATAATAAAAAATTCATAAATTTTATATATAGTTTCCAAAATATCATATCAAAGCTACTATTTATATATTTTTGCTCTCATAAAGTTTTCTATATTAATTTCAACTTGTGCCTAAATCTCGTGATTATAATAAATCATTTAATTTAGATGATATGACTTACATTATTAATCCACTGCTTTTTTTTCGTCTGCAATCATGTTTGTTTTATTTTTTAAAAACTTCTTACTCTATTTGTCAATATTGTTTGCCCACGACCAATAGAATAGAACCTGGCTTTTTTATTTATTTTTTCGCTTACAATTTCTATGGGTATGTCCAAAAGTTGTTCTATTTGTTGTGTAAAAATTTTTTTTGTATGTTTTTCTGCACTAATTAAAAATACCAATGAATAGAATTTTGTTTTTTATTCCCTATATATAAGATGTTTATTTTTGAGGCAAAGAACTTTAAATTTACCACAGTCTCACGCTAGAGCAGCTCTCGCAAACAGTTTAAATTTAAATTTGTTTTGGAAAAATATGGTTTCATTCGAGAAGTACATGACTGATGTGATGATCAGTACCTGGATTCAGTAACTTTTTGCGAATCGAGAATCGTAATATTCATTGATATATTTATTCGTTTGCCGCAACGATAATATGTTTCTGTAATTTATTTTTTACGATAGTGTACATCGGGGTTTTATTCGCCATTTAATTTTATGTCATGTGGTATCACTGCATACAAAATCTCAAAATGACCGAAATGCACAAAAAAGAATTAAAGAAACATTAAACATTATATCGTTAAAATATGTTAATGAATAGCATAGTTGATAAATTTTAGTTATATTTACTACAGCGATACGATTATCGTAATAAAGTAGAAGAAGTGGACTTCTGTACCTGAAATCAGTAACTTTTATTACGATAATCGTATCGCTATAATAAATATAGCGAAAGTTTGTCTACTTTGCTATTCGATAACATATTTTAACGATAAAAAAATCTAAAGCTCAAATTAGTTGAGTTTTTCTTTATTATTCTTTGTGCTTTTCGCTTATTTTCACATTTTCTATACAGAGATACCACATAATATTAAATTAAATGGATACCAAGATAAAGCTGGAGACTATCGTATAAAAAAAATTACTGAATCACATTATCGTTAACGCAAACGAATAAATATAAGGATAAATATTACGATTTTTGGTTCGCAAAAAGTTACAGAATCCAGCTACTGCTCAAAATGATATTCCAATTAATAAAATTATTGCCTTTGAAGCTATAAGATATTCATAAAGGATTATTAAAGTTAGTGTTGGCTTGGAAATTTATTCCTCATTAACGTAGAAATTTTATATGAAGAACTTCAACAATCCCTCCAACTTTTCATCTTAAGAAGTAGAAAAAAAAATCACCCGCTGCTTAAAAAGTGCTAATGCTTCCTCCACTCTAAGCTTTCATTTTCTATGATTATTTTTCTTGAAACAAAAAAAAAAAACATCCTGAACGACAATCGAAGGATTGACTTCGTTTTAACGTTATTCAAATTCTTGTTTGTTTTCTTAACAAAAAGGAAGCGCACGTAAGTTGTATAAAATAAGTCGGATAAATGCTATAGTGATCAATATAAGAAAGAAAAAAAAAAGAATGTTGAAAAGACAAAAGCTTGAAGGAAATTGAAGAAACTTTAAGCAAAATAACATAAATTTATTCAAGCATTTAATTATTTTTTGCGCTTTCATCAAGCGAAATTGCTTTTAATGTGATTGGCATAAATGAATTTTGGTTTGAGTTTGGTAAACAAGGGGGCGATTTCGATTAACATTTAGACTTTAAGGAAAATATTTATACAAAAAGTTTCTGTATACAATTTTAAATCGTCCAAAAAATATGCCAAGGTGAAAGTAAGATTTATTTAACAGGTACATAGTTATTTATTATTTTTTTTAAAGAAGTAAAACTCAGGCAATGAAGTACTAATAGGTCTTATCTGCTTTATGAAAGTGATAGTGAAGGAAGAGATAGAGGAAAGCTTCATTATGTATTTGCATTGGCAGTTTCACATGTGAAGGTGGTTCGAAGGACCATACACATGCTGAGCTTGGTAATTACAATTACCAGGGTTTATGTGGACCATAATTATATTCAACAGCTGTTGCTTGCACTACTTCGTTTATATTTAAGTTCTTGCTGTTTTGAACTAAATTGAACCTTACGCTCTTCATCAGCCCTCAATCAAGCAAATTACTTCCGGGTTCCTTTTTCATTTATCAACTTTTGTTAAACACCTCAAAGTCAAATTTTTTTTACAAAAATGTCAATACAATTTGCGAGTTTTACTTTAACTTTTATTTTAAATGTATTTTTTCGTCAAATACTCTGTAAATAAATTAAAATCTTGTCAAAAGTCCGGAAATAAAAAACTTAGTTACACACATACATACATTTATAATTTCCACCAACTCCCACAATTTGTATAGAAATAACATCGAAAAAAAAAGTGACAAAACAGAAATGTGTGAGTAGCAAAATTTTAGTGTTGTGTGTCCTTCTTCCACCACGAACAAGAACAAAAAAAAACGAGTTCAAAGTAGCGTGTGTTATTTTGATGGCTGATTTAAAAATTAGTTTGACTACAACTTTTCAAAACTTTTTAGCAGTATCTAGAGATGGTGGATATCACCCACGTGACACTTAATAACGTGTGATGAAGTGCTATATTGCCTTCAATCACGTGAGTGTGCATGAGAGTGTAAAAAAGCTCAACGTCTGTTATGGTGCGTGAGTAGATTTTGTGTGTATTCTTTCGTCATTTTGAAATTCTGAAATAAATGCTAAATTTTTTAAAACGTTCAAAAATTTTGAGAGAGAGACCGTTTTGGTAAAATTATAAGGGTCTTCCCATAAGGACCTTCGCACTTTGACAGTTGCTAGCGGCCATATTGTAGAATCTACATCTGTCAAATTGGCAGTCATAAGCGTTGCCGTTTTGGTTACTTTTAACCAAAATTGGTTACTTTTTTTCTCAATGTGTGCTTGTGTACTTTTTTTTCCCATTTTGGTTACTTTTTTGCAGCATAGTAAGAACCATTTTTATGTGGTATATTGAATTCGCATATCGTCAGTAGGTTATTGGTTTACTGCCGACATAATGTATTTTGAATAGATTGTGCCGCAAACCAATAACCAACCCATGATATAACTAACTATCGTGATAAATGTAGATGTGGTTTCCAAATTGTGGTTTTCAGAAATTGTATCAGAATAGAAATTGCTCATTGGTTTTGCTTCTGCTTTTACTTGCGATATTAACCAAAAGCAAAAGTAAATCAATTTCAAACTTTTCAAAACGTCGATTGTTGAAAGTGCTGCGCAATGGCTCATAAATCGTTTTCTGATTCTGCTTTGATTGAAACTGTTGTATTTTGCAAAAGCGAAAGGAGAGTGAAGTCAAATTTAATGAAAATCATTACAATTTTTTAAAAGCTGCATATTAAATACATTAAAAATTTTGGTTACTTTTTGTCGTCTTTGGTTACATTTTTTTTTCATATTTTGGTTACAAAAATATTTTGTTTGTGGCAACGCTGGCTGTCATTTATTTAGTCGGATATAGCGTGCAACTAAGCGTGCAAATGATAAAATTGTTTTATCGTTCCGGAGTTGGTATAATCGTCCTACCGAAATGACTATCCGCTGTGTAGTAGATAAATTTCCTCGTCGACAAAACTCAAGATCTGCCGAAAACATCACCGCTGTTCGTAAGAGTGTGCTGGAGAGTCTGAAGCAGTACGTTTGGTAGGAAGTCCTTAATGGAAGACCCTTTATTGAGCAAATGATCACAAAACTGAGTTCTTTGTTAGTTTTGTTCTAATAGCTTTGCTATTTATTGGGCGATACAGGAGTTAGAACAAAAATAATAGACATAGAATAACAAAAATAATAGACACTATTAAAGTTTTTTTTTTTTTTTTTTTGGATGCATGATTTTTTATTTATTGTATCTTCATATATGAACTAACAATAAGTATTCAAATCTTAAATCTAAAAATATAATTAGGCCCGACCAGTGTCGGACATAAGCTTAGTAATAGTTATATATAATACATAAGTAGTGATAGTCAAAAGGAAAAAAATAAAGTATTTTCAAGAAGTCCCATCTGGAGTGCTATGAATAAGAGCCCATGTGTCCCTCTTTTTTAGGCGGATGTGTCCAGTAAAGTTCAAAATATTACGGGCAAGCGGATTAGGATGTGACTCGAGTTTTGTTAAATATTTGCCAGCGTATTTTGCAATTTCTTCAGTCACTAGTGGCATATTTAAATCACGATGTATATTTGAATTTTTTATATACCATGGAGCCAATGTTATTAAGCGTAAAATTTTGTTTTGCCTTCGTTGGATTCTCTCGACATTAGAAGCTGAAGCAGTGCCCCATAACTGTATTCCGTAGCACCATATTGGTTTCAAAATCGTCTTGTATATTAAAAGTTTACAATCTAGACTGAGTGAAGAATTTCTACCAATCAGCCAATGTAGCTGAGTTAATTTCAGTTTTATTTGTGTTAGCTTTGAGTCAATATGGGGCTTCCATGTAAGCCGTCGATCAAGGTGTATACCAAGGTATTTTACGTGTGAATGTTGAAGAACAACTTGATTGTTGATTCGAATAGGGGAACAAGTATCTCTTCGCAGGGTAAATGTTACCTGGACACACTTTTGCTCGTTTACTTTGATTCTCCATAAATTTAACCATAGTTCCAGTTGTGTAATATGTTCTTGTAGATATCGGGAAGCCTCGTGAGGGTTTTCGTGCATACTAAGGCAGGCTGTATCATCGGCAAACGTAGATGTATGAATATTGCTGCTCAAAGGCATATCACAAGTGTAAATCAAATACAAAACTGGCCCCAGTATGCTCCCCTGTGGCACACCGGATGATATAGATTCGGGCACACTCATGAAGTCTCCTTCCACAACCGTAAACTTCCGGGTAGTAATATAACTTTCTAATAGCTTCAGAAAATTTATTGGTAAATATGATTTCAATTTTAAAATAAGACCTTCATGCCACACTTTATCAAATGCCTGAGAAACGTCGATAAACAGCGCAGAACAATACTTCTTTTCTTCAAATGTTCTTCTTATAAATTGAACCAATCTATGAGTTTGTTCGATGGTGCTATGCTGACTTCTAAAACCAAATTGATGGTCCGGTATGCACCCATTACTAACTAGAATTGGGGACAATTTTGTCATGAGCAGTTTTTCGAAAAGTTTTGAAATTGTTGATAGCAGACTTATTGGCCTGTATGACTCAGCCTTGGTAAGGTCTTTGCCCGGCTTTGGAATCATTTTAACTTTGGCAAGCTTCCAGCTATTTGGAAAATACTCCAGTCGTAAAATGGCGTTAAAAATAAATAATAGGATTCTAATTGCAATACGAGGCAACTTTATTAGCATCTGGTTACTAATTCCATCAATACCCGGAGCTTTCTTCGGGTTAAGTTCAGCAATTACTTTTTGTACATCACACGTTCTAAATTTTATGGGTCGAGGGGGTAGCGCCACTACATTCGGCAAATCAATAACACCAGTACACGAGTTAGGGGTAAATACTGATTTTAAATGCTCAGCAAATAGTTTACCTTTTTCAGTATCGCTTCTTGCCCAACCCCCTGTAGATGTACGCAGAGGTGGTTTAAACGCAACAGGTGTTTTAAGCTTTCTAGCAGCGCGCCACAAGGAGTAATTAGATGCTGGTGTGGCATCAAGACCTTCGAGATAGTTTTTAAAAGATGCAGTTTTTTCAAATGCAAGCAAGTCTTGGAGTCGTTTAGTGCACTCTTTAAATCTGATTTTATGTTGTGGTGATCTGTGCTGTTGCCATTCCCTTCTAGCTCTTCTTTTTTCACTCACAAGACGTTCAATATCCGTAGAATAAATTCTATTAAATCCAGTCTGCGGGTAGGAGGTAGTCGCATGTTCAGCAGCCTGTTTTATATTTTTGATAAGATTGCCAATGTTAAATTCAATATCTTCGGATGTTCTTAGTATAATGTTTTCCGTACAATGAGTACTGAGATATTTTCTGAACCCCAGCCAATTAGCACGGTTGATCGTCTTCACATACGGGTGAGGTAAGTCACTACTTAGTGGGCTACAAATTGTAACGATCGTGGGAGAGTGATCGGAGGAAAGATCTTGAGACGCTTCAACATGAACTAATTCCCTAGAAATATTTTTCATGACTCCAAAATCTATAACATCCGGAATTTTTTGTATGTCCGTAGGCCAGTAAGTGGGCTCCCCACTCGAAATGACGTCCAAGCCCATTTTTGAAATTGTGTTGAACAATGCCCGACCTCTAGGTGTAATAAGACGCGAACCCCAGAACGTATGTTTTGCATTGTAGTCGCCAGCTGCTACGAAGCAAGGGCCAAGGGATTTGTAGAAATTCTCGTATTGGTCCTCAGTAATTGCGAACCTAGGAGGGGAGTAAATTGATGATATGACAAAATTAGTGCAAAAATTTTCGATACAAATATTCGTTGCTTGTAAATGTTCTTCGCAAATGTTGTCAATAATATAATGCTTGAGTCTTGACTTTATTAAAATTGCTGATCCACCGCATGCTCTTCCTCTCGGGTCCTTTGAATCATATAAGGTGTAGCCATAAATTTTAAAAAGGCTTCTCGAAGTCAAATGAGTCTCAGAGACCAACATTATATCAATATTTTTTTCCGTGAGGAAGTGCTCAAGTTCATTTTTATGTTGGCGAATGCCGTTTGCGTTCCAGAAACATATTGTTAATGTGTTCATGGCTTATTAAGTATTGCTTGAAGCAGAGTATTCTGCATTCGCAGCATTTCTTGCATCATGCTAGTCATACTTGTTGTAAAATTGTTTATAGTTTGCACCAGATTTTCAATAGTAGCTTCAAGGCGATTAAAATTAAAGCCTGAGTTTGTATTTATTGAAGTATTTGGCCGTGAAACATTTTGTGTGGGAATAGAGCTTGTTTTTGCAGCATCGGCATACGATACACGTGAATTAACTGGTTGGCTCACTTGGGCAAGAGTGGCGGAGTAAGTGTTTGCTGTTTGTGCTGGAGCTACTTTAGGTTTTTGCCCCATTGTCTTTTTAACGAAAGAATATACACGACAACCTCTGTAGTTAGCAGTGTGATTTTCTCCACAATTACTGCATTTTTTGTTACTTTGATCTTTCGGTTTATTGCAACTAGCAGTACCGTGCAATTCACCGCAAATAACACAAACTGTAGGTAATTTGCAGTAAGTTTTTGTGTGGCCATATTCTTGACAATTATGGCACTGTACGGGTCCAGAACGCTTGTGTGGTTCTTCAACTGTTATTTTTCGGTATAAAAGATATTTTAAATTATAAATTGGGTGCGTCTCATTTTTTCTCAATTTTATATCATTCGGCTCAAGTTCAACGCGAAATAGAGGCTGGGGGATCTTCTCCCTATTTATTATATTTGAAACATTTTTTACCTTGAATCCCTGGAGGACGAGTGCGTCTTTTATTTCTTCGGGAACAACATAAGAATCTATGCCCTTCAATACGATCTGCAGGCCTTTAGCACTCTTGAGCTGGTATGTGTAGAAACTTGTTTTATTTTTTTCAAATTCAGAAACCATTTTACGGAAATCTGTTTCGTCATAAATTTGAATTTTCGTTTCATCGATATTGCCACGTTTTATTGGAACAATGTGAAATTTTTTCTCACCAATGACCGAAATTAATTTCTTAATAAGAGCGTTTGAATTTTTTTCTCTCAAATATATTGGTGGCGGCTTGGAGGTTTTTTTCTCAGATATATCAGGTGTGTCGTTGTCATCTTGCAATATTTGAAAACGATTAGTGGAGGATGCGCTGTTATCCCTAGATACCTTTGAAGCAGATGCAATTTTATTAGAATTTGGACTTCGCCCGCGCTTTCCCACCATTATATATCGGTCCATTCCGACTTGGACCTTGGGTTTTGGGCTACTCTTATTTATATTGACAATTTGGGTAAGTGATGAACACGAGCCTGAATCGGATGATATCGCTGATTTAAATGACGAAGTAGTAGGCAACTGTAATGTTAACAAATCACTAGTTGACATTGGACAAAGCGAAGTTGATCGCTGACGAAAAATTGGCTTAGCCGTTAAAAAAAGTCTGTCATCAGGTTTTTTATTTATTTTGTTTATATTAAGAGCATCAGAACTCACAGTAAGTATATCATCAGATTTTTTATTGTTATCATTAAGATCATCAGAGCTCACAGTAAGATAGGCATTTCTGCCGTTATCACTCACTTCACAATTATTTGTTTTTGAGGTACTCATATATAGTATTCCTCAAGGGCACTTTGTTAGTGTATTCCTCAAGGGCACTTTGAGTTATTTTGTTTACGGTTGTTTTTGTTTTATTTTTGTTTTAGTTATTACTGTCTATGTAAAAAAATATTAGCAAAGCAAAAAAAGCTTATTTATCAAAGTTAATGTACAACGAATATTATGTACTACAAATATTTTTTTGTATGATTTTTTTTATTATGTATGTAAAAAAAAATCCGCTAATACGTCTGTTCACTATGAAGGTACAACGAGAACTCTGACTATTAAAGTTATAAATTTATTTTTGTTTTGATTTCTTTGTACTTAAGAGCAGAGTACGAAAATAAACAAAACAAATTGTTTGATTTTGTTTTGTTTCGTTCTTTGAAGTGAGTGAAACAAAAACAAAACAAAAACAATGAGAACGATTGCTCAATTTGTTTTTGCTCTGCTTTTGCACATGAGTACAAAGCAGAGAACACAGCCGATCGGCCACAAACAATACATTAATTTAATCGTACGCCGCTAGAAAAGAAAATAATGGGAAATAAATGGAAACGTTTTGAAATATTTGCAGAGAATTTGACATCATCTCTCTTCTTTTTTTGGTTTTCCGTGAATAATTTGCTAGCGTAATATTAAGTGTAATTTATAATCTGAATAAAGTTTAAATAAAGTTCGACACAAAGAACTCCCTTTTCATTGAGAGCGTGAGCATGATTATGCGTTAACAGTTACTCATGATCCCATATCTAATGAGAAAGCTACAACGAAATCCATATAAATGTCTATTACCCAGCTGCGAGCGCTGCATACCACATTACATCTCTTTAATGATGTTTGTCATACTTTGTGTTCAATGAATGCTAGCTTACAAAGTGTACGAAAGTAAGCTGGATTGTATTCGAACTGCCCACTGCCAACTTACTATGTATGTTAGGCAATACTGAGCTTTTATGTTGATTGGATGAGCACTTCCGTATCTCGCTTACTTTGTGTGCAAGTGAAAGGCATTCACTCCACAAATGCGGCAATGCATTTGAAAATGTATACTAGGTACGTATATGAGGTGGTGTGCATTACTATCTTACATGTGTGCATCGAATCATCCCTTCTGTAATCGACATTTTCGCCGCTGGGTACTTTTGTTATTTAGTGTTGCTTTCTCTTACCTCTAGTTTTTAGCTTAATATTTAAGTACGTAGTTAGCTAAAATTTTATATAAATTTAAATTGTATTTAAATACAACTTAATTTTTTCAGTGTTTAATTAAAGTTCTTATTAAATTGCGTTGAAAGTACGGCAGCACTAAACATTTTCCAAGCGTTATTAAAAGCTTTCCAACAAACAGCTGTTTAAAACAAATAAGAAAGTTAGTTAATCAATATGTAGAAAATTGAAATTGCATAAAAACAAATTTTATGAAATCAAAGGAACATCCGAATGCAGTTTTCTATTTGTTTATTCCATGATATGAAACAATGTATTGCATATACAGGGAGTTTTTTTTAGAGGTATAGAACTTCGAATTGAAATAAAACACAAGAAAATCGTTTTAATGTCCATCAATTTGGCTTTATTGGAAGGATAATTTTATGCCATTAATGTTTAAATATGATTTCGGGCATGTGGCCGCCGCGGCTGGCTCGAATAAAGCCAATTCTACAGGTCCAATTTTCAACCACTTTTTCGAGCATATGGGGACGTATGTTGGCAATAACGCCACGAATGTTGGCTTCTAAGTCCCCTAACGTTTCTGGTTTGTTGGCGTAGACGAGCGACTTCACATATCCCCAAAGAAAATAATCCAATGGTGTCAAATCACACGATCTTGGTGGCCAATTGACAGGTCCATTCCGCGAAATTATGCGCTCATCGAATGTTTCCTTCAATAAATCGATTGTGACGTGCGCTGTGTGGCATGTAGCGCCGTCTTGTTGGAACCACAACTCATCCACATTCAAAATCTTCAAAATCTTCCATAAAGTTGATGGACAAAGCTCCAATTGCTGTGCACGGTGGCGAATCGATTCATTCGGGTCCTCTTCAACACTTTGCTCTACAGCGGCAATTGTTTCTTCGGTGCGCACTGTTCGACGTCTCTGCGGATGCGTATTATCACATAGAGTAAACGTAGTGCGAAAACGATCCATGGTTAACCGAATTAATTGCTCTGATGGACGATTATGTCGACCATAAAATGGACGGAGCTTGCGGTAAACTTCGCGAACTGAACCATTATTTTCGAAATAAATTTGCACGATTTGCAAGCGTTGTTCTTTTGTCAACCTGTTCATGATGAAATGGCAAACCAAACTAAATATTAATCACTTGACAGCTGACAAAATGGCCGCCAGTTAAAAAAGTGATGCCAACTTAAAGTTCTATACCTCAATAAAAAACACCCATTATTATATAGATATGTATTTATGAAAATTACAGGTAATTTTTTTTTAATACGACCACATGATGTTCATATGTATGTTTTCAATAAACACACACACACACACACACACACACATAAAAACAAACATATGGTACGCTCATAAAACTTAACTAGTATTTAAATACACAGGGTAGGGCATTTAAGTATTATTTAAATATGCACTCAAAAAAACAATTTCGTATGTAAATAGAACTTAAAAATAATAACAATTTAATTACCAAGTCAAAAATTGGGCCTTTTATTTAATTATAAACGCTGTTATGCAGCATCTATTGTATCACCTACTGTTTGTTGTTGTTAAAAGCAAATTATAAAGTTTTACACTATTGTTACTGATATTTTCATTTCATTAGGGATTACATTAACTTAAATTTTGGGTTGCAAAAAAAAGGAGACCAAAAAGTGTAGTTAAAAATTTTAAGAGTGCTTAAAGCTTAAATATCTTTCATACTGTCAAGTAGTCATTTGCTATAAAAAAATAATTTAAACACATCGGGACTATTAATGAAAAGAGAAAATAGCATTAGGGCTTGCAAAGTCTTGACATTTTTGTTTTCAAAGAAAAGCTTATTATATTTTAAATCCCATTTAACTATTTTAAAAGAAATAATGGTACGTAGTCATAGTCGTGCACTAAATTGCTGAAGTAAATCCTTAACTTAAAAGCTCTTACTACATTTCTTGATGTGCGTGAAGATAAATTTTAAAATTTATAACCCTAGACACAAACCGTCTTGTTTAACAGAGCTCTGTTAACAAAAAAACAGACCTCTGTTAAATAATAATAATTAGTTTTTACCCACAAAATGGACTTGATACCCAATTTTTTAAGCAAAATGAACCAGAAAATTTAAACCGAGATCCGTCTCTATGCTTTCTTTATATGTATATATCATTTAATACATCCAACAACAAGAAAAATACATATCTTGACCCACAGTCATAAAATATTTTTAAGTAATTTTTTTCAAAAACGGTAGGAGATGGGGAAAAAAAGAATATTGGAGGAGACTCCTGGACGCCTCTGGATCAATGTCCAATAGTCAAAAATCTTAACAGCCTGTTTTTGTAAAAATTACAGCACAATTTAAAAAAAAAATTTTCAAATTTGAAAAATAATTTTTGTCATTTTTTTCAAAAACGGTAGGAGATGGGGAAAAAAAGAATATTGGAGAAGACTCCTGGACGCTTCTGGATCAATGTCCAATAGTCAAAAGTCTTAACAGCCTGTTTTTGTAAAAATTACAGCACAATTTCAAAAAAAAATTTTTCAAATTTGATAAATAATTTTTGTCATTTTTTTCAAAAACGGTAGGAGATGGGGAAAAAAAGAATATTGGAGAAGACTCCCGGACGCCTCTGGATTAATGTCCAATAGTCAAAAGTCTTAACAGCCTGTTTTTGTAAAAATTACAGCACAATTTCAAAAAATTTTTTTTCAAATTTGATAAATAATTTTTGTCATTTTTTTCAAAAACGGTAGGAGATGGGGAAAAAAAGAATATTGGAGAAGACTCCTGGACGCCTCTGGATCAATGTCCAATAGTCAAAAATCTTAACAGCCTGTTTTTGTAAAAATTACAGCACAATTTAAAAAAAAAATTTTTCAAATTTGAAAAATAATTTTTGTCATTTTTTTCAAAAACGGTAGGAGATGGGGAAAAAAAGAATATTGGAGAAGACTCCTGGACGCCTCTGGATCAATGTCCAATAGTCAAAAAAATTTTTTTTTTTTCCTCCAATATTCTTTTTTTCCCCATCTCCTACCGTTTTTGAAAAAAATGACAAAAATTATTTTTCAAATTTGAAAAATTTTTTTTTGAAATTGTGCTGTAATTTTTACTAAAACAGGCTGTTAAGACTTTTGACTATTGGACATTAATCCAGAGGCGTCCAGGAGTCTTCTCCAATATTCTTTTTTTCCCCATCTCCTACCGTTTTTGAAAAAAAATGACAAAAATTATTTTTCAAATTTGAAAATTTTTTTTTTGAAATTGTGCTGTAATTTTTACAAAAACAGGCTGTTAAGACTTTTGACTATTGGACATTGATCCAGAGGCGTCCAGGAGTCTTCTCCAATATTCTTTTTTTCCCCATCTCCTACCGTTTTTGAAAAAAATGACAAAAATTATTTTTCAAATTTGAAAAAATTTTTTTTTAAATTGTGCTGTAATTTTTACAAAAACAGGCTGTTAAGACTTTTGACTATTGGACATTGATCCAGAAGCGTCCAGGAGTCTCCTCCAATATTCTTTTTTTCCCCATCTCCTAACGTTTTTGGAAAAAATTACAAAAATTATTTTTCAAATTTGAAAATTTTTTTTTTTAAATTGTGCTGTAATTTTTACAAAAACAGGCTGTTAAGATTTTTGACTATTGGACATTGATCCAGAGGCGTCCAGGAGTCTTCTCCAATATTCTTTTTTTCCCCATCTCCTACCGTTTTTGAAAAAAATTACAAAAATTATTTTTCAAATTTGAAAAATTTTTTTTTGAAATTGTGCTGTAATTTTTACTAAAACAGGCTGTTAAGACTTTTGACTATTGGACATTAATCCAGAGGCGTCCAGGAGTCTTCTCCAATATTCTTTTTTTCCCCATCTCCTACCGTTTTTGAAAAAAATGACAAAAATCATTTTTCAAATTTGAAAAATTTTTTTTTTAAATTGTGCTGTAATTTTTACAAAAACAGGCTGTTAAGATTTTTGACTATTGGACATTGATCCAGAGGCGTCCAGGAGTCTTCTCCAATATTCTTTTTTTCCCCATCTCCTACCGTTTTTGAAAAAAATGACAAAAATTATTTTTCAAATTTGAAAATTTTTTTTTTGAAATTGTGCTGTAATTTTTACAAAAACAGGCTGTTAAGACTTTTGACTATTGGACATTGATCCAGAGGCGTCCAGGAGTCTTCTCCAATATTCTTTTTTTCCCCATCTCCTACCGTTTTTGAAAAAAATGACAAAAATTATTTTTCAAATTTGAAAAAATTTTTTTTTAAATTGTGCTGTAATTTTTACAAAAACAGGCTGTTAAGACTTTTGACTATTGGACATTGATCCAGAGGCGTCCAGGAGTCTCCTCCAATATTCTTTTTTTCCCCATCTCCTACCGTTTTTGAAAAAAATTACTTAAAAATATTTTATGACTGTGGGTCAAGATATGTATTTTTCTTGTTGTTGGATGTATTAAATGATATATACATATAAAGAAAGCATAGAGACGGATCTCGGTTTAAATTTTCTGGTTCATTTTGCTTAAAAAATTGGGTATCAAGTCCATTTTGTGGGTAAAAACTAATTATTATTATTTAACAGAGGTCTGTTTTTTTGTTAACAGAGCTCTGTTAAACAAGACGGTTTGTGTCTAGGGTTATAAATTTTAAAATTTATCTTCACGCACATCATTTCTTGTATTAATAGTAATAAAATAGTTTACCTAAAGTTGAACTAGCATTAAATGGGTGCCGAGTTTTATTTACTAAATGTTTACCTATAGTTTCTTATCAAATATAAGGAAGTGGCAACCTTAAAAAGTTGCTAAATATTTTTGAACGAAAGTCATGACTGGAATATGGCGTGGTAGAAAAAAACCAGTGTTTAAAAAACTGAAATGCTTTTCATTTCATTTCATTTTGCTTCTGCTTTCGCTTTTGAAAAGTGCAACAGCTTCAGTCAAAGCAAAATCACAAAACGATTTATGACCAATTGCGCAGTCTAAAATTTTAAAAGTTTGAATTTAATTTACTTTTGCTTTTGGTTAGTATCGCAATTAAAAGCAGAAGCAGTTTATATGCTTTTGGAAGTCGCAAACAGTGACAGTCGAAGAAGCTAAAACTTTTGCTTTTAGAAGTTTTAAGCAACCGAAGTAAAGTGGTTTTTGTTTTTGCTTTTCGTCTGACGTGCAAAAACAACAACAAAAACATGACAAACACCACAAAATAGTTCACGCAACCTGCTGAAAGCTTCTAAAAGCAAGAGCTTTTGCTTCTCCGACTGTTACTTTTTAGTACATACAAAATCACACAGACTGCTTATGCTTTTACCAGCGAAACTAACCAAAAGCAACAGCAAATCAAATTCAAACTTTTGAAATCGTCGACTGCTGAAAGTACTGCGCAATTGTTCATGATTGGTTTTCTGCTTCTGATTCGACTGCGACTGTTGATTATTTTCACAAGCACAAGCAAAAGCACTGGTTCATTTTAAACAGTTGGAAAAAGCAAAAGCAGAGAAAAGTAAAAATTTTACGACTTTTGGTACTTCGACTCAAGTTTTTTAAACACTGAAAAAAAAAAACTATTAAAGACAGAAATGTAACCCATACGGAGCCATGAACACCGGTATACAAAATGTTATAATCGGATTAAAAATGGTGCCAAAGTGTATAAAATACTGAAAGGGCGGTAGTTGTAGGCGTGGCAAAAAGAAAAAATATATTTTTGGAATTGTTTTTACATTATCTTTAATCCTAGGGGGTGACTGACACAAACTTTTTTTGTATGGAAGGTACCGACCTTGCTGATTTGCTTACAGATTATTGCTGTGATGGTCGAGAAGGAACAAGAGGTTATTAAGTTTTTAAGGGTTGATGTTGGCGTGGCACTTCCCATTTAACTAGAAGCAACTTTTACTTAAAGATATCTTGGAAGCCAAAACAGTCAAAATTTTGATTTTTTTTTAGTGAGAATAGTAACTATTATAAAAAGGAGCAAATGAAGCAAAAATTGTGTCACGTCCCAAGTAAATTGTATATTATTTTTTCAATATCTTGGTATCCGCTACAAGCACAAACTGGAAATCCCGCTGATTCTGCCAATGATAGAAAATAATACAGATTGAATTGTATAGACTTCTCTCAAATAGAGAAAATGTTCACTTAAAAAAATATCTCGGAAAAACAAATGCAGTGAGAATTTTGTGGCACTTCGAATAAAAAAAATTTAATTTTCATTTCAAAACGTTTAAGGGGATGTAGCGTAGCAAACAGGGTTTTGGCTAGTTAAGCAATAACCACACTAATAGCCTGTTTCACAATAACGAAAGAAAACTTTCGACTGATAATTTATATTGAAAACAGCAATAAGATATGAAAATTTTGTTTTTGTTTTCAATATAAATTTTAAGTCAAAAGTTTTCTTTCGTTATCGTGAAAGAGGCCATAAAAATATTTGGAATGAATTTTTGTCAGTTACATTGGCAATAAAAATCGAACAATAGATTGAATTTTTCAAAACTCTAAAAAGCTGGATAAAGCGGGAAAGAAATTCCAGGCGGCATTCACCTGTAAAAAGCAGGATAATCACGCCTAAAGCGGCATTTTTCGGGGGCAGATTACGGCACTCTTTATCCAATGAAATCACGCAATATTTCAATAGAGTTTGTATGGAAATATTTTTAAATTTCGAATCGTATCGAATGCCGTAATTTGCCCCCTGGTCAGATTAGATATGATATATAAAATAAAATTAAACAGGTACGAGTATATGATGTCAAATCTTTATCGTATTATACGAGTATGACATTCGTCATGACATTCTGCCTTCACACTATCGCATTTGCAGGTATTATTTGAATTTTTGACATGTACACACAGAAAAAAATACCAATGTAAAATCAACATGCAAAAAGTTTGATTCAAAGTCATTCAAATCACATCAAATGTACAAGAAATAACCCAGCAGGAACTAGAAGGAGTGAGGATGGCTTCTAGAAGGCCTCTGTACGCTTTCTTTTGGATGTAGAAGGCCTGTTCGCTCCATTCCGTACTCATATATTTTTTACACGCGTTGTAATTTGCGGAGCAGGCCTTCTATTTTTGCTTCTTTCGCCAGAGATTCTGGAAGGCCTTCAAAGTTAATGGATTTTGCTATTGCTTTGGTAAAAAAAAAAACAAAACAAAACATGTTACTCCTTCTCTTCTCACTTCTCATAGAAGGGAGTGTCGAATGTGTATCATATATTTTATGCGAAAGAGCCCTTTAATAAGGCCTGCACCAAGAGAGTCTTCTGAGTTTTACCGCTGGGAATATGTTGTTTAAGTGTGTTGGTGTTTATTTGCTTTGTTCATAGCTGCAATACACTTTTATGCTTCGTTGAGTGAGTTGTTTTTGTATTGTTGTTGTTTTTGTATTGTTGTTGTTTTTGTATTGTTGTTGTTTTTGTTTTCATGTTTGCAAACTGCTGCTGGCTGGTAGGCCGTGTACTAGTCTTGCAGTCAGAGGATCACAGGATCTAATCCTGGAGTCAAGTTAAAATTTTTTTTGTATTTTTTTTTTTAACTAAAACTTTTCAAGTAAATTGTACTCGTATGTTAAATGATCAATGAAATGATGTTGAATTAAAATTGTATTCATGATAGGTATATATTTAGGGTGTATCTAAAGAAGAGTTCAAGTTGTTGTGGCTGCAGGTGTAAGCACGTTGACTACCACGCGATGAGGTCCGAGTTAAAATCTTGGGCGGGGAAGCCAATTTATATACAAACAAACATTTTTCTGATGTCTATGTATACCACACATAAATTAAATAATTATTAAAATACAATTACTACATTAAATTAAGTTCACACAGAAAAAAATGATTTTCATATTTGAATACGAAAATCTTTGATTCAATAAAAAAATCTTTTAAATTTTCTGTGATGACGATTTTTACAATATTGATAAATAAAATTGTAAGCATGTTTATTGGATATAAAGCAGTGATAACCAAGCCCCGAACGCACGCACACAAAGATATTATGTGATTGTGTGCTTTTGTGTTCATTACGAAAAAGAAACAAAAACAAAGCCAAACAAGCGTGCGTGGTGCTGCTTTCACAAAGCTTGAGCAGAGACTGATGTTTTGAAACGAACAAAGTTGTTGTATACATGTGAATTGCCGACCGTGTCTGTGTGAAAAATACGATTATTGACTGCCTCGCGAGGCTATGGAGTGGTTATCACTGATATAAAGTCAATAAAGCGATTTAATGAATCAAAGAAAAAAATTGTTGGCTGAAATTTTATTTTCAGTGATATTTGTTTTAGTGTGTGTGTGTGTGTGGATGAATGTCGCATTTTTTTAACCCCTTTTGGTTTGTTTTTGCTTGGCTGCGATTAAAACTAAATGTGTTTGGGATGAGTCGAACCGGGAGTCTCTTGACTAATAGTTTAACATACTTACCACTCAGCTAAATAGCAAATCGCTTTATATACGCAAATAATGAATACACGCAAAACATGATTTCTTATGTTTCTTCTTTCTATAATCTAAAAATAACTTTGTATAAAAAAAAACAAGCCACGACGTTTTTCGGCTACTTGTTGTAATTCACACGTATACAAGCCGAGCAATCAAAATAAACAACAACAATAGCACATGACCACGTTGGGTCAATCAACAAAGCAAGATAAACACCAACACAAAGAAATTAAATTAAATGATATTTTAAAATGCGCGGTATTGATAAACATAATATTCAAGTTAATGACAAATATTATTGAATTTAAAAATTTTATTCAATAACATTGTTTGTTGAAAATAATTCTTGCATATTTTTTTCTGTGCATGTTGTTCCAACTTGTTGAAATAACTTTGATGCAACATGATGCTTCATTTTGATTTTAACATTACGTAAATGTTATTTCAAAAGGAAAAATTTTCTTTGAAAATTACTATAAATCATGTTAGATTAACATGAAACACATATGAGGAAAAATCATTGCCGAAAAAGATTAGATTAATTTTGTTTACGTACATAGATTTTAAGTTGAAATTTTTCTGTGTGTGCTCGTATTAATACAAAATACATACAACAGTCTGAACAGCGCTTAAACGACATTTTATTTGAGTCACATATAAAAAAAATCTGTTTAGAATGATTTCATATAGAAATGATTTTAAATCTTCCATGAAAAAAATTGTTAATTTATTTTATTTACAACTCTGTTTTTTTTGCCTCTAACTGCACATCTTTTCATTAAAATTTGTTTGAATTTAGCTTTTTTTTTATATAAACTTGTTATTACTTTAGCCAATTTGGTTGGTAAGACGATAGTAATGAGAATGGCGTTGATGATGATGATGATGATAAAGAAAGAGAATCCATGTGGTAAACAGCGATATTATCTGAACACAACTTTATTATTAAAGTTTGCTTGGCAAACACCATTTTTAACATGGCGGCTTTAGGTCGCTACATCCGTTATAATTAATGTATGTGTATGCATGTGTGTGTATGTATGTGCGTATGTATGTATGTTTATATTCTTCTTCCTTACATTGCTTAACTACAAGCGATTTTAATTTTTTTTCTCTCACTTGCAGGTGGTTTTATGCTGTTTTATTTCGTTTTTCATTTGTTTGCAGTTTGTTTTTTTTGTTTGTTTGTTGTGAAATGGCAAGTTAAAATTTTCTTCTTTTTTTTATGGAAAAAATTAAACTTTTCTCATTAAAACGTGCGAGTTGAAGTTTATATAGGATATCGTTGTTTTGCCTTTTTTGTGTTGATGTTCTTTTTTTTCTTTTTGAAATTTTACTGGCCAGCTATTTGCGCAATTTAGCTGGGCGTTTTTTCTCGCTTAGTGTTTTTTTACGAGTTTTTGTAAGAAAATAAATAAAGTTTTTTAGTTGTTAATACTGTTGTTATTTTAACTAAAACAAAAAAAAAAAAACGATAACAAATAAATATTTTTGTACTTACAATTCCAAAGCCCAGTCTAGGAATTTGTGCAAACCATTCTCCAAGGGCTTAGTTTGGAACCAGTTTGTATGCACCGGCATCATGTAGGGCGCCTTATTTTGTTCATAGTACCTTGAGAAATCTTCTTGCAGCCACTCGAACACTTCATTTTCATCCAAGTTGTGTAAAACGCATTGATCCAGATAGGGACAATGACCACCCTCGAAACCTTCTACGTAGTGAGTGTTAAGGGGAACTTCCCAAACACCAGGGAACGTTTTCGAGGGGCAGGTACCACTCTTGCATTCGTGAGAGATTTTGTAGTCCAAAGTGTATGGCCAGACGGGCACCGCTATTGGTGGCACTGTAATAGAACTGTCGTAAATATAGCCGAAATCTTCCAAAACCTGCAACACAAAGAAAAACAGTGATAAATAATAAAATCGCATTTAGTGCTACATATCCATGGATTAATTGATTTTGCTGGCATTTATTTGAAAATGTTATCTATCACACTGACATGGTTTTAATAAAATTTGGTTTTAACAGTTGCAGTTTTAATGATTTTGTTAAAAGCAACTTAAAACCATTTTTGAATTGGTCCTAAGTTGGTTTTATGAAATGCAAACTTGTTTTCCCTGTGCTAAATTCAGTGCTGCCAAGTTAAAATGACCGTAAGCAGCTGATAATGTTTATGCCAGTGAATAAGAATAAGAATAGCGATTGAGAGATTTTCCACTTAAAAATGGATGGCAGCCGCAACAATAATTAAAAAGTTACGGAAAAAAAGAATCTTGGACAGAAAATAACGAAAATATTTTCATTGACTTCTGGAAAATGAAAATAGACGATATGACTGACATCTCCCTCTGCCTATAAAAAAGGTTTAGCTTCTAATGTATTTATGCATTTTTATATATGTATAATGGGCCTAATCGTGGTTGGCGTATTTCGACTTCGACTACGACAGTTTCGTCCTAGATTAAAGAAAAAATATTGCCCTGTTCTTTAATCTATTACAAAACCGTCGTAGTAAGAGTCGCAATACGTCAACCACGATAAGGGGGAATAACTTTATTTCCAAGCACTTCTTCACCAGGGTGACCGATGACATTTTTCAAAAAGTGGCACCAAAAGGGGATTTATCCAAAAAAAGGGGCAAAATTAAAAAATAAACGAGAAAACTACATTAAACTTTTTATTTTTAATGTATTTTTATGTAATTCACTCTAAAAAAAGGAGGACAAAAAGTGGCAAGGCAGTCGAAAAAGTGACAGGGCAGTCAAAAAGTGGCAATTTGCCACTTTAGTCGGTCAAACGGTCACGCTGTTCTTCACTATGTACATATAAGTATTTCGATAATTTTAAAATGTTTATTTACAAAATATAAGATAATTTACATTTTAGAGCGTATTGTGAAATTTCGAGTTTTTCATATAAATATGTTGTACAGTTTGTCAAATAAGTGTTATGAAAAGCGGGGAAAAATACAACAACAAATACACACATTTCTGCAGGAGATTTCTTTTATTTTGAACAAATTCATTAGACAGTCTGTTGTTTAAAACCTGAATTTATCAAATTTGCAGTGTGAACGCAAAATCAGCTGTTTATGTTTTTTTTAACATTAAAACCAGGTTTTAACTTGCAGTGTGAAAACACTATAAATATCTCATCCGTTATTTTAATTAAACGTTTTAAAATAAATTTTAAACTAAATCATTAGTGTGGAAATATTGACTTTGAGTCTATTTATTTGCTGGTAAAGTTAAAGTCTGTATTTGCTGCAGAGGTTGTTGAGGATTTTAATTTCTTTGCTTATTAACTTAAATGCATATCAACAGCCGCTTGCATACTCGTTTATTGCGAGCAATCCAATAATGATAATGTTAATCAGTATTCAAACATATCGTCGGCTTAGAGTGTAAACCTGCTAACTCACTTCAAACAAATTTTACAAGAGGGAAAAAAATACTTTTAACACTTTCTATAAATAGCTTAAGAAATTAGTCTAATAATTACATTAGGTTTGTTTTCGATGCATAGAGTTTCGAATTAAAATGAATGCGGCGCACACTGTCGCGAAGGCAACCAAAAGGGGAAAAATATTGTTTTGAATTAAAACGAACAAATTACTCTGTTGCATGTGCAATATTCTAATTAAGTAAAATAAAAAATAATTTTTTAAAAAAGGTATACTTTTTAAAGAGTTTTGATGATTCAAAGTCAACAGTTTTTGGCCAGTATGCAACTATATGGAAATATGGTACAGACACATGCAAACTTTAACAGGTTAATTAAAAATTATTTTAGATATTGCACTACAACTTCCAATAAAACATAAAGGGGATATTGTTATAATATGGCTACAATAAAGTTTTTCTATATTCTGTAACTCATATGCGATGGGCAGTTGCTTTTAATGTACATTTAAAGAAAGCCATCTGTGAGTGAAAAAGTACGAGTTAAGTGTTCTATAGAAAAAAATATAAAAAAAATATATTTTTCATACTTTCACATTATATTTATACAAGTATGTAGATTTAAAATTTTTTTGTACTCTTGTCCATCTTTCTCCCCCTTACAATTTAATTTTAAAATATTTTTTAAGTTAGAATTTGCATATTTTCAGTATATTATTTAGTTCCAGGACATTTGGAAAGCATACTAGTCCTTGAAATTTAAATGTCCAAATTGTAGATGTGATTTATATTATATATTCTGTTAACTCACTTAAGTGAAGACAATTTGTTTTGATGCTTTTTACTTTTTTGATAAAGGAAATTTTTTGAAGTATGCGTATCCTTTCTCTGAATTGCACGAAATTTTTACGAAGCATTAAATGTGTTAAAATTAGTGTCTTTACACAATTTCATTGAGTTACAATTATTTTTCTCACTGTTATGATAATTTTTTATTTCAGGATATACGGGAATAACACGAATCCTTGAAAATTAAATGGCCAAATTTTATGTGTGATTATATTTTACCAATTAAAACATATGTGTCAAATTTCATTATGCACTACTTGTGCTTTTATATCATAAAAATTCAAACTTTTGAGCTTTTACGGGCAAGGGGAAGTATCTCTCCCCTCAAAACAAAACATTTCCTGACTGACAAAAAGGTTTCTTACTCATATTTATACATGCAACATGAGCCAAAACAGAAAAAATGTGAATAAAAAAAAACACAAAAAAAAAATGGCGCAAACTTGGGCAAACTTTTTTCTTGCATTTAAAATTAGAGATTTTAAATTTTATTTTGGTATAAAACAGAATTCTTCTTTGTTTTTTTTGTGCAAAAAAAATGTATATTTTTGTTATTTCTTAAACGAATTATTTCAACATTAATATTCGAGATAATTTTTTTGTTTTAATACTAATAGCTCTTGATCATATCTTTCAGCGAAAAAAAGTCAACGCAATAGCTGTATTCGTTTAGCCACAAAAAAATTTTACAAACATGTTGAAACCGAAAAAAAAAAATAAAAACTCATGTAATTTCCTTCACTTTCCTGACCTTAGCCTCAGAGTCTCAGAGCTACAAATCACAACTTAAAGTCTTCAAAATTTACAATATGATGTTGTGTATCGTAGTTGTTAAGGTTTCTTTAAATTAATTTTTGCCTTTTTGGCCAGCTTTTTGGCTCAAATACTCTTCTGTGCGGCGCTTAAATGTCACATGTTATAAAAACTGTATTTAGGTGGTTTACACTCTTAGCCGACGATATCACAAGAGCAGAAAATCTTTTAATACAGTAAAATCTCAAGTATAATATTTCAGTGATAGAACAACCCCTCTGCTTTTACATTCTCAATCGAAAATATTTTGCGGTCACACTATGACGACCAATTGTTTGACAAAATTCCTAAAATGTTTCAAATTATATTTAAAAATATTTTCTTAAGGAAAATTTAATTTTTTTTGATAACTGTTACCCGATTGTATTTCATTGTGCAGGCAAATGGTCATTTTGCAAACTTTATCCTTGTTTTTTAAATATAGTACATATTTCGCTTTAGTATTATAAATATTTATTCGTATTTTTTTATTGTGTATGTATAATTTTTATTTTTTTTTATTTCTTAAACGAATTATTTCAACATTAATATTCGAGATACTTTTTTTTGTTTTAATACTAATAGCTCTTGATCATATTTTTCAGCGAAAAAAAAAGTCAACGTAATAGTTGTATTCGTTTAGCCACAAAAAATTTTACAAACATGTTAAAATCGAAAAAAAATATTAAAAACTCATATAATTTTCTTCACTTTCCTGACTTTAGCCTCAGAGTCTCAGAGCTACAAATCACAACTTAAAGTCTTCAAAATTTACAATATGATGTTGTGTATCGTGCTGTGAACTTAGTTCTTAAGGTTTCTCTAAATTTATTTTTGCCTTTTTGGCCAGCTAAAATGTCACATGTTATAAAAACTTTATTTAACTGGTTTACACTCTTAGCCGACGGTATATCGCACGAAGACCAGAAAAACTTTTACTACAGTAAAATCTCAAATATAATATTTCACTGATTTCCCAAAACGCATCTGCTTTTACATTCTCAATCGAAAATATTTTGTGGTCGCGCTATGACGAACAATTGTTTGACAAAATTCGTTAAATGTTTCACATTTTATTTAAAAATATTTTCTTAAGGAAAATTTCATTTTTTTTGATAACTGTTACCCGATTGTATTTCATTGTGCAGGCAAATGGACATTTTGCAAACTTTATCCTTGTTTTTTATATATACATATTTTTCCTTTAGTATTATAAATATTTATTCTTACACACTATTTTCGCATTATTTTCTCGTCGTTATTTTCCTTGTATCATTTAATGTATTTTTAATTATCGATAAAAGTGTTACTGGCTACTGCAATACAGGTAGCTGGTTGTTGAACGGGTGGCAAATGCTTAAGGAATATCCTATAAATGATTTTGCAGAGTCTTAAAAGAACAACATTTTTAAGTAAACAATTGTTGACTGAATTCTAGGCAGAAAATGTGACGTCATTTTTACAATTAAAGTCGATAAAATAAAATTGAAATTGCAAAATTAAATAAACAAACAAATGTTTAAATGGAAATTACCAACAACGTTTGTACGAACTAAGACTCTTACAATAGATTGTGAATTGAGCAATTGTTTTTCATTTTGCCTTTTGTAAGCTTAGGGTATTAAGCAGCAACGTTAAGCAGCAACGAAATGCATGTGGACGTGCTTAACCAACAAAAAACAAATCATTTTAAATATTAAATTAATAATAAATTCTTGTATGAATCATGTTTATTGTCACTCCTTTTGTTGGTTAAAATGTGGCGTGGAAAAATGAAAAACAAGTCATTCATTAAACACATTAATTTAATACAACTGCATGTAATAAGCGTACATACATACATATGTATATTAAACGTATAAAATATTGCTTGTATAAAATGAAATATATTTTTATGGTTTTCATTAAAAAATAATAAACATAATCAGTAGTACCGCCAATTTTTTTAAATTAGTTTCCCATAACAGATTGAGGTCAAAAGGCGAACAATGTATTAAACGCTTAGTGATAATAACTAATGACTAATCTTCGAAGAGAATCGATTTTAATGTTCATAAAGGTTCAATCAGACGTGCCATAGCGAATATCGCTTCATCTACACTTTGCAAGTCTTATTGCCAAGCTGATTAGTTTGATGGAGAGAAAGAGAGAGAGAGAGAGACGAGGGGAACAGATACTTTTCCTTTCCAGTTGTCTCTCTCTCTCTCTCTCTCTCTTAACAAACTAATCAGCTTAGCAATAAGACTTACATAATGTAAACTAGGACTTAGTGCTGCCATAAACATAAAAAGCTGTTTATGCTCTCATGTGTTTATTCATACATATCATAAGTGCAACAACTTATATGTATGTGTAACCATTGGTGACACATATATTTTGCCTCTGTGCTGAGTGGTAGCGATGCTAGCTTGTCAGTCCAAAGGTCGTGTGTTCGAATCCCGTCATAGACCCTGGATGTTTTCCGTAGACAAGATAATCGCTTCGCGGGATTCTATTTGTTTTTTATGTACATATGTGTACAAAAATATATGTGGGATATAAATATTGGGGCTTGGCCAATGTTCCTTGGATTCAGTATTGTCATATTTTATTTTTACTCGTAGAACCGCTGAAAGCTTATACCATGGGAATGAAAAAGTGCAATTTGCTTATCGGTCGATATATATTTTCATGCCATTTTACTTTCCGTGCCGAACCATAATACTTTCCAATGTAAAAAGATATTAAACGATTTTATTACTTGTTTACATTTAAAAATTAAAATTATTTTGTAGTTTCAAATATAAAGTTCAATCTATTTGTTATTTAGGAGTTTTTGTTCACGGAAAGAAACCATTAACTTCTGCGGATGTGATAAACTCAAATTTTAATAATTCTATTTATATACAGATGTGTCACACAATACAAAATTTTAAAGTTTACAAAATCTACAGGAAGAAAATGTGAAAATATATATACAATTGCCATATTGTGCTGTTGTGTTCTGTTTTTTTTTCAAATAAAAACTGCAACTATTGAAACCCCGGTCATATTGATATATAAAAAATTTTTAAGCATGAAATTTAGTTTCAAACAAGATCCTTAATTTATTTCCAAAATACCCACAATTATTTCTATATTCTTTCTGCTTTGTTTTGTTTTATTTACTTTTCTTTTATTTACAAATCAGCTGACCAATAGAGATGCCATATTTAATAACAATAAAAAAAAAGAAGAGCTTTATAGCTATGCTGCTTAGTTATATAAAACAAATTTCATGTGTTAAATACCAATACAATAAAATTATATTATATGATGATGTCAAATTCGCCTCAAATATTTCAAAGCGTTTCCATTTATTTCCCATTATGTTATTTTCTAGCGGCGTACGATTTAATTAACGTATTGTTTGTGGCCGGCGGCGGCTGTTAGCCGGCTTACAGTCGCTCGCTTGTGTTCTCTGCTTTGTGGTCATATGCAAAAACAATACAAAAAATAAATTGAGCAAAACTTCTTATTGTTTTTGTTGTATTTCTGTTTCACTCACTTCAAAGAACTAAACAAAACAAAATCAAACAATTTGTTTCATTTATTTTCGTACTCTGCTTTTAAGTACAAAGAAATCAAAACGAAAATAAAGTTATAACTGTAATAGTGTCGATTGTTTTTGTTACGAAAATCACGTCTTAGCTCCTGTGTCGTGGCATAAATAGCATAGCTATAAAAACACAATGCTTTAGTATTTATCGGATTTATGAAAACGTATGCAAGTAGAAGCAAGCAAAACAAAAAATGTACGAATTTAAAAATGTGCTAATTTTTTAATTTCGTGCAAATTATCTGACACACCTTATAATGGGGTATGGGTATTTTCACAGAGAAGTCCAACATTTTGGCACGTTACGTCACCAAGCAATTAAGCTTGTATTTTAAGGTCATGCTGTTCGATTTTTTTCTATTCATTTTTTTTTTTTACTAAATAAAGAGTTAATTAAGCTCTAAGCAAACATACAAAAAAAAAAGTATATATAACACAAGTTTTTCTTAAAAAAAAACAAGCTACTTCACAAAGTAACATAACGTGGCAAAAGGTGGACTTTTCTGTGGAAAAGCCAATATGTGACCTGCTCCACGAAAAGGGACCTCTGCGCCGAAAAGAAGTTATTGAGAAAAACGCGTTTAAAAAAAGCACCCGTGTTTTACGCATGGTTATGCAACTCTTCTTTTTTCGGCGCAGAGGTCCCTTTTCGTGGAGCAGGTCACACATATGTACATATTTATTAAACTGAATCATACAAGGTATTGAATCAAAAACACCAGCTATTAAAATTATATCAACCGCCCATATTGCGTACGTCGAGCCAAATATTCGTCTAAGAAAATTTCGTACAAGACGTGACAGACGAGGGCAAAAGAAACGTTTCTTTTCCCCTCGGCTCTCACTCTCATAAAAATAATCAGCTTAGCAATAAGACTGGCATAGTGTAAATTAGGACTAACACTGATTGGTTCAGTATTTACTAATTTAAGCAAGTGCTGGATCAAATATACATATATACCAATGAAAAGCAAATGATTTGTCATACTGTGCCTTAAATCTGTGCAATGAGTTTTTGAAATGTGTGCAGCAGCATTGATGTTAAAAAAAAAACGATTAAAATCATTGACACTTGTTTTGTTTCTCCAGCAATGGAATTTCTGTGTTATTTTTCCACCTGAGGAAAAAAAAGCCACCACCAAATTCATTTGTTGATGAAAATGATGGCATAAATACATATAAGCAATTTTTTCTTTGTTTGTTTATTATTTCATTATTCCCACAATGCAACTTCAGTGCGCTGAGAAGCAAAGATGAATATTCATGAGCAGATATTCAACACACACCACTCGCCCGCTCGCTCACTTACCTTATATTGTGTATTGCGGCCAGGTTTTAAAAATGGTGCACGCATACCGACAACATCATTAACTGAGACATTGGCAAAATTGCGTAAAATTTCACGCATACCAATCATTTCACCAACCCATTCCTCGTAGCCTTTGTCCTGGAGACCTTGTTGCTGTGAAATACTTTCGGTGGCAATTTCATGACCGGCATAGCCAAGATGTTGTATCTGCTGGTAGTTGCTATTTTAAGAAAAAAAAAAAATGCAAACGGAAAAGAAAACCCAAAATTAATTATTGTATGATAAAAAAAAAAGAATAAAATCAAGAGAAAAGTATTAAGATAATTGTTTTAATAAAGGAGAGAATGAAAATTGTTGAACAAAAATTTAATTGTTGTTTATATTAAAACAAAATAAGAAATAATGAATTTCTTTTTTTTTTCATATTTATGCAACAAAATGCGTGATTGGCATACATATTATAAATAAAGCTTAAATTTTAAATTTTTCTTGAAATTTCATTTAAAATTTTAATGTAAAAAGTCCAAACATTTTTCCATGTTTTATTGGCTTATAATGTCCACTTAGAACGTTCGAACACATTTGTGTGTCCGTTTAGTCGTTTATTAGGCGTTCATGTAAGCATTCAAATGGACCATTAGGAGCTGCCATTCGCAGATTGTCAGGAAACTGAATATCTGCTTTATAGCCTTAATAACCAATCAGATGGGCTTACTATTGAACCTTCAATTTATTTTTTAATAGCGGATATCCATCATATTTTATTTATGTATTTGGTAAAAAATCAGTAAAGTGCGACTTTGACACCTACACAAAAAATTCCGTACGATGCTTATTTCTTTTTGACGATTTTTTCGGTTTTGGAGATTTTTTTTCAGTATTGACGACTTTTTAGTTTTGACGTGTTTTTCGTTTTGGAGTTTTATTTTTCGTTTTAGCGATTTTTTTGGTTTATGGCGATTTTTAACGGACTTCAAAAAAAGAAGGAGGTTAACAATTCGTCACAATTTTTTTTTTTTTTTAGGTGTGTAGGTTCATAACTCGGTGCATTTTAGACCGATTGTAAAAATTTTGTTGTTGTCTGAGAGGGTATAGCTTCCCATTGGTCCCATTTGAAGAAAGGTGGGCGGGGCCACGGTCACAATTTTTTAAATTTTATTTTGTGATCTTCTACTCATTTGATTGCTGCGAAACCTAGCAAACATCTTTGGTTCTTGTAATTAGAAAATTTTTAAGTTGAAAAAATGGGCGGGGCTACGCCAATAAAAATGTAAATTATAAAATAATTAAAGTTGTCTTTTGAATACAATTTCTTAATAAAGAAATGTTAGCCTTAAAGTACTTGGTAACTATTTACTATGAACTTTAAAGCTCAAGTAAAATATTTTTTTTTTGCATAAGGGGTTAGGTATTTAAGTATGTATTATTTAAATATGCACTGAAAAACTCAATTTTGTATTTAAATGCCCGTAATTTCTACCCATAGATATCTATTAGTGTAAAGATATCTATCAAAATTTATAAGGCAAACACGTAGGTAAAAAGACTAGGTAAATTACCTGTGTGTAGAAATTACGGGCATAACTCATTCAAATGTGGAAAATTTAAATTCAACTAGCAGAGACAAAAACCAAAATTTTTAGCAGCGCCCTTTTAACAGTTAACAGTGCACTGTTAACCACTGTTAATTTGGAAAAAGTCAAATTTTAAGCAAAATTTCTCGAAAAGATTATTGGTCATTGTGGATAACTGGAGAATTCTACAGGTATCACACCAACATAGAAATGGTGCTGCTCATGGATCTTTATTGAGTAGATTAAGGAGCATTTATGAAATAATTATAGAATTTTCGTAAAATTAATTTGAAAAAAATACACATTTCAAGCAAAAATTCTTGAGAAGATTTGAGGGTATCAGCGCAGAAGTGGTGTAACCCACATTTGTTTTTTGGTTGCTGTTCTGATGATAAATACCGACTATCTAGAAAAGTAGAGTAAGCCACCTTCTGTTATTGGAAAAAAAAATGGAGCTGAAAAATCATTTGTGGACAAATCATAATATTGCTCATGATAATTCTTTATAGTAGGAGACCTGTACCTGATATCAGCATTTTGTATAGGTGCACGATTAAAAAAAATAATAATTCCAGCAATTTAATGTTTCAAATATTTTTTTAATTGTTTTTGTTTATCAAACAAACTAATTCCGCCGAATTTAAAAAAAATCAAACGAAAGCGAAATGGATGTCAAAGAAACAAAATAGCTGATTCATTCCTTTTAGTTGAGATGAATCTCAGTGCTAAATATTCTAAGAATTTTTGCACTTTCTTGTAATGGAAACCTGTTATTCCAGATGTCAACACCAACCAGCCTTAATTAATTAATTTCCTCAACTGATGTTGATTTTTCTTAACATAACTACCAAACACTACCAAATCCTACTATCAATCCTTCTCACAATAATTTTTTTTAATTTGAATATCTTGTCTAATGTTAATCATAAATAATTTATTAATTAATTTTTTTTTGGCAACATTTTAACATGTTAACTGGTAATGACAAGTCAAGAGAAAATAACATTTGTTGTTGAATCTCGAGACAAGACAACAAAAAGGGTAGCCGGGTGTAATGTTCACACGTAAAACTAAAATGGAGCTACACAACCAACAATGACTTGGAAATATTAAATACAAAAACTCAAATGAAGAAAACAAGTGGCCAGGAAGTCATGTTGAGGATGATGATTACGTTGGTGATGATAATGATGATGATGAATGTTAAAGAAAGAAAAAGTAAGAAATGTCAGCAAAGCAACACAAAAGAGGCAAATAATACACACCAATAGAAACATCAACAAGAGTTATAGCAATAGAAGAAAAAGAAGAAGAAGAGCTAAAAAAGAGACCCTAAAACAAAAATAATGACAATGATGTAATGTTTGTTGTACTGGCTTCACAAGCTGAAATTACATTTCAACAGGATGCTGCAGATTTAGAGAAAAAATATGTTAAGCATTTATATTCTATAGAAAAACCAAAAAGCGGGAAAGCAAATCATTAGAACTTGTATCTCAAGGAAGGCTCTTAAATCCTTATGGTACTAGAGCTAGAAATATTTTGTAGAAAAGAAATTTTAAGAAGGCTGGTTTTTTTAAATATATAATAGGCTATTTGATTTATACATATGTATGTTTATATAAATTACAAAAACTAATAGGAAAAAATAACACCTCCTTTAGAAACACCCGCTCCACTCACTACAAGGCCTACACAAAAGCAAAAGTAGCGAAGTAAACAAAAATCTACACTCTAAAATAACTTTCCAAACATAAGAATGTACATACAAGCGCAGATGTAAAACAATTAAAGGACTAAATTTCAACTTACACACACATATTACAACTACATTCAAATGCACACATATACGAGGGTGCATCATTCATCCTTATTCCAGTTGTCAACATCGACGTCACGTCAATACAATACCGAAAAATTGGTGCTCGTCTAGTCGCTCTCGGGATCAATTTCGTACTACTGATAGTCTATTTCTGTTCCCTAAGTTCTAGAAAATAGCATGAGCGTGTCAATAGCAGTCAGTTGTTTTCGGCAATGAGTAGATAGGGCCCAATTTTTTGGTATTGTATTGACTTGATGACGATATTGATAACTTGAAAAAAGTTGATTAACTCAGTGTCTTTTTGAATTTCCCGCCTCTTGATGGAAATGGCAACACTGCTGCTGTCAAGAGGCAACTGTCAGTTGACTCCTGTCTACATTTGAACAAGCTGTGCCATTTAGTTTGTGTTTGGCAGCCGTTGATAACAGACTACCTCGCCTTTTGAGAAGAAAATGGACAAAAGTGAATTTCGTGTGCTCATTAAACATAATTTTTTGCGGAAAAAAACCGTCAATCAAACCAAGGAAAAGCTCGATAAATACTATGGGCACTCTGCACTATCGATTTCAATGGTAAAAAAGTGGTTTACTGACTTTCGTTGTGGTCTTACAAGTACAAATAACGCTGAACGTTCTGGACGGCCACTTAAGGTCAGTACACTCGAAAATGTCGAAAAACTCCACGATATGGTGTTGGCCGATCGAAGAGTAAAAGTGCGTGAGATTTTTGATGCCATAGGCATTTCATATGGCAGTGTGGTTTCGATTTTAAATGATCAGCTGGATTTAAGAGAATTGTCTGCAAAATGGGTGCCGCGTTCGCTCGCAATTGACCATAAACGTAAAAGGGTGACAACTTCAAAGGATTGTTTGGAGTTATTTAACCGCAATCCAAATGAGTTCTTACGGCGTTTTGTAACTATGGATGAAACATGGATCTATTACTGTACTCCGGAGACCAAGCAGCAGTCGAAACCTGCTCCGAAGAAGGCCAAGACAAGTTTGTCGGCCAATAAGGTGATGACAACAGTTTTTTGGGATGTACGCGGGATAATACATATCGATTACCTTCAAAAGGGAAAAAGAATAAACGGCGAATATTATGGCAAGTTATTACACCGATTTAATGAGGATCTAAAAAGAAAAGGACCCCATATGGCCAAGATAAGGCACGAGTGCACACGTGTGCAGTCTCAATGGCAAAACTCTACTAATTGGTACCCCATCCGCCATATTCTCCGGATTTAACCCTTATTGACTACTTCCCATTTCCAAACCTAAAGACATGGCTCGGTGGAAAGAGATTTACATAGCTCCAACGACCAAACAATTGCCTATTTCAAGGAGCTCAAAAAATCCTATTGTTTGAAAGGGATGCAAACCCTGGAGAAACGTTGGACTAATTGTATTGAGTTAAAAGGAGATTATGTGGAAAAATCAATTTTTGTTTTACAAAAAAAAAACTGTTTCATTAAAAAACTCACGGACTTATTGATCCGCCCTCGTACAAATGTAAAAAGGCTTTTGCATGTACATATAAATATTTTTGTGTGTGTGTGTGTGTTTTTTTTTTTACTGACTGTTCCCAGCCAACTCTAATTTTTACACTCAACCTCATCGTTTGAAAGCAGACAAATTATATTTTTATCTCATAAAACATTCAAATTTAATTAATTTATTTACTGATTCAATTATTTATTTAATTGGAAAAAAATTTGAAATTTTACATTTTCAATAATTTTTTGATGGCTTTTTAAATAATATTAAATTCAAATATTAATCGGTTCAAGCATTTGATCAAATGAAAAGCAATATGTTGTTAGTTTTGTTGAAGCTTTTAAGCTTCTTATTTTTAGATATTTAATAATTCTCAATTATATTACTGTATTTACGAATGTAGACAAGGTTTTATGAAAATGTGGCTTTTAGTATAACTTGGCTCTTATTGCAAATTTTATTGGACTCTTTATAAGACTTAGGGCAATATTGTTTTGTTTATATCTTCATAACTAACTTCGTTAGAGACATGGAGGATTTAAGGTAAATATGAAGCTTCGTTTGTTTAAATTTGCAGCATATATAACTCGTTTTTGTCTTAGGTCGACTTATGCTGCTATCAGATTTTAAGCACAAATATATCATTAGCATTAGTTTAGTAATTAATTTAGTTGCACTAATTTCAAGTGCGAAAATTCTCTCTAAAGATCAGCAAAATATGAAATTTCCTAATGCAATATCAAATCTCTGTGGCAATAAGGAACAAGTGCTTAAGTAATATTTTACTGTTTTGCATGAGAGCACTGTTAAGCCTTCAAATCGATTCTTAGAAATTTATTTCTCTTTCAGTTAAATCAGGAAATTAGAAGTCTGGAAAAGATAAGTCTCAAGTCAAAGTGCTATAACTTCCTGAAAAATCACACAAATTAATTGAGATTTAAACCAGGGGTACTTTGAGATTATGCAGATTACGGAGCTACCATTAATTCAAAAACAGCTCATCTCGACTTAAGCACTTTTTCCCTTTTGTGAAACAGAAATATTTTATCCCAATTTGATTAAATATTTAAAAATAATTCCACTCAAATTAGTGCAAATATAAATGAAAACAATATATTTTTCCAACTCTTAACTTTGCGTTAACTGGGACAGCAAAACTTTGCTTTCAGTTCTTGCTGATGTGCAGTGTTACCATGTGTGCAGAGTTAACTTATTTCTGAAACTTTTACAGATGTTAAAACGACCAAAAAGATTTCTTTAGCAAAAAAAAAAAAGATTTTTAAAAATATGATATACGGTACTTTAAGGGCCAATTTATGACTTGGTAATCAAACTTTAATTATTATAACCTTTACCATAAAATGGAAAAGGTTTTCCAGGGTTGGAAAACTTTAGTTTTTTTTGTTATATAAAAATAACTTACTAAAACTAATTTTTCCTTTTTCTCTATAAATTAAACATATCATATACACTTAAAAGAAAGAGACTGGTGTAAGAAATCAGAAAACTCAAAAAGAATGATTCCCGAGTTGGGAAACTTACACTTTTTGTGATATCTAAAAGTAACTAGGTCTAATTAAATGGTTTCTTTTTCTTTATAAATTATATATATTTTACGTTGTGAAAAGAAAAGTTTGTTGTCGAAAATTATAAAATTAAAAACCACAGCTTCAGGAATGGACACCACTTTTTACTTTTTTATCTGGATATTAAAGTAACTAAATAAAATTACTTATTTTAATTTCCTTTTTTCTTTGGTTCACGTAACATACTTTATATATTTTTTAATAACTACTAGATTGGATAAGGAATCAGAAAAATCCAAAAGTATGATTCCAGGGTTTGAAAATCTCATGTTATATACGAGTGGGAATCAATAAGTCCGTTTGGTTCTGGTCTTACAAGTACAAATGACGCTGAACGTTCTGGACAGCCACTTAAGGTCAGTACACCCGAAAATGTCGAAAAAATTCACGATATGCTGTTGGCCGATCGAAGAGTAAAAGTGCATGAGATTGTTGATGCTATGGGCATTTCATATGACAGTGTGGGGTTCGATATTAAATGATAAGCTGGGTTTAAGAAAGTTGTCTGCAAGATGGGTGTCGTATTTGCTCACAATCAACCACAATCGCATGTGCTGTTTCCATGGCAAAAATCCATGTATTGGGCTACGAATTGTTCCCTAATCCGCTCTATTCTTCAGATTTAGCCCCGAGTTACTATTTCTTATTCCCAAACTTGAAGTAATAGACTCAAACAACGAATCATTCCACAAACAAAGTCCTATTTTAAGGACCTCTTCAAACGGCACTGTAGGTAACATATATAAAAATCTTTTATTTAACTAGATCTATATTATTTGTAGCTTTTTAGTGCTTCTTTTTGAAGTCGGTTTAATTTTTTTTAAAAAGTTTTATTTGTAGCTTTTTAGTGCTTATTTAGAAATATGGTCCAGTTTTGTAAAAATCGATTAAGTAAAAACACGTGAAATATAGTAATAAATTTAATGGGGCGTGGCTACGCCTACTTTTTTAAAACTAGATTGTGTATTTTTAAGAGTTTAAGGTGTGTGCCAAGTTTCGTACAGATCGATAAAGTAAAAGTACGTGAAATTAAGTATTAAATTTTATGGGGCGTGACTACGCCCCTTTTTTTAAAACAAGATTGTGTATTTTTAAGAGTTCAAGGTGTGTGCCAAGTTTCGTCAATATTGGTTAAATACAAGCACATGAAATATTATACTAAAATTTAATAGGCGTGCCCCGCCCACTTTTTTGAACGCAATTTTGTGCCTTTATTAAACTTTAGGGTGTGTGCCAAGTTTCGTCAATATTGGTGAAATACAAGCACATGAAATATTATACTAAAATTTAATAGGCGTGCCCCGCCCACTTTTTTGAACGCAATTTTGTGCCTTGATTAAAGCTTAGGGTGTGTGCCAAGTTTCGTAAAAAGCGGTGAAATAGAACCCTGTGAAATATAATATAAAATTTTAATGGGCGTAACTCCGCCCATTTTTTTAAAAGAAAATTGTGTCTATTTTAGAGTTCAAGGTGTGTGCTAAGTTTCGTAAAAATCGGTTGAGTAGAACTACGTGTAATGTTATAATACATTTTAATGGGCGTAGCCCCGCCCATTTTTTCAACTTAAAAATTTTCTAATTACAAGAACCAAAGATGTTTGCTAGACAACAAAAAAATTTTTACAATCGGTCTAAAATGCACCGAGTTATGGACCTACACACCTAAAAAAAAAAAAAAAATAGAGACGAATTGTTAACCTCCTTCTTTTTTGGAAGTCGGTTAAAAAAAGATATTTTTTGGTCGACTCGGAAGATTTAAAAAAAATAAATATGGCAACACTGTTGATGTGATCATATGTGCATGCATGTTTTATACAAGGAATAACCAAATATTCCCATGTTACAAAAAAAAAAAAAAAACAAAAACATATCGTATGTAGATAGATATGTGTATGTGTGTTTGTTGTTCCCTTCCTTCAGTAAAACTTTTTTGTGTTTTGGTTGAATGCATCTAAATTTCTTCTCTTCATCATGATGTCCTTAGGGCTTTGCACGACTAATACAAAAACTTACCACACAAAAAAAAAAAGTTAACAACAAAAAGAAAAAGTGACTTTAGTATTTGACATTTAGGAGAATTGTTATGTCCAAACTGCACACATACATACACATGAACTCGAATGTATGCACGCACTAACACATACACATTCACATTCACATTCATATTCACATTCGCACTTACTTTAATTCACAAAACTCACAGAACATGATATTTACTCGTTTTTATATTTCTATACATTATACGTAAGTATTGTATGTTGATGTTGTTTCTCATAACTCTTCTTGCTGGTTTAGGTCTAAGGCCTTCTCCTGCTGTTGACCCCAAACTATGATGATAATAAAAGGTTAAGTATTTAATGGATCACTTTGTAAGGCTCTTGTTTTTTCTTCTAGATTTTATGGTAACATTTATGTGTAAATGATTAAAGTTTTTAAAAGCATTTTTTTGTGTTCTTCTAAATGTGAATTAGGAAATTTTGTTTGTTTGGAAAAAGGATAATATTAAATTTTCTTGTTGGAAGAAATACAATTTTTTTTAAATTATTTTCTGTTACTTAGAGCAATGGGCAAAAAAAATAATAAAGCCTTGAAGATTATGTATTAGTTAGTATAATTTAAATTCATGCAGCAAATAATTTTGATTGAAATTAATTGTACATAATGGTTCAAAGTCCAAAGTTAGTTGGCTTTTAAGGATGCTCACTACCAGGAAAAGCTATTTATGCAGCAGACGATACTCTTCAAACTCTAGCACCAACCAGACAAAGAGGCTGACATCATGGTAATACGGAAGGTTTTTGGCCTGGAAGTCGGGAAGCTATGCTGTGATCTTTTAAGGATATTTAGGCATATTCTTCTAAAATATACAATTATTGTGGCTTGAATGAAAAGCAGTAGGAAGCTATAAGGTTAGCTTAGGTTTGACAGGTTGCAGATAAGAGTAAAATAGAGATAGTGTAAGAGAATGTCCCACGATGTCGACAGAGAACGTTCAATCGATTACTTATATTGAAAACTATTTTTTTTATTTTCTTATTGTGGATCGAACGTTTTCTTTGGACTTCGCGGACCAGGCCGTAAGTACATATGGTGAAGTGGCAGATAGAGAACAAGAGGAGCTTAAATATGTTTTTCTTTTTTACAACTCTTTTATTGTATATTTGTTTTAATTTCAATAGCATCGTTGCAGCGCCTCTGGTGTTCAGTTAAGTAGGCGCATTATTTAAGCTTTAGCATAGACACTAATGCATATCATACATATATAAAAACTCGGTTCGTACACACCCTTTTTCTAAATATATTTGAACGAAAGTCATGACTATAATATGACGTGATAATAAATAACTATGTAGCCCTTGCGGAGCCCTGAACACCGCTGTATAAAATGTTATGATTGGACTAAAAATGGCGCCACAGTGAACAAAATACTAAAAGGGCGGTATTTGTAGGCGTGGCAAAAAAATAAAAAATATTTTTTTGGAATTGTTTTTACATTATCTGTGACTGACAAATTTTTTTTTTGCATGGAAGGCGAACCACTCTAATACACAATGCCCAAACGCCTCAGTAGGCAATCGAGGGAATTTTTAACGAAAAATATATTTTTGATTTATTTAGTCGTTAAACAGATTGCTTACATCTTGATTACAATTAAGTCATATAGTGGATAAGTGATGGGGCTTCGGCAGAAAATGTAAAAGTTCGTTTTTTTATGTCAACTCGTACAAATTTTTAAGTTTAATATTTCCGTGTGCAAAAAAGAAAAAAGTGCTTAAGTCGAGATAAGCTGATTCTGAGTTAATGGTAAGTACTCCTGGTCAAAATCTCAATTCATTTGTATGAATTTTCAGGAAGTTATAGCGTTCGTGTTAATTAAATTGTAAATTGCTTGCTTACGAACAAAAAGATCTCTACAAATCCTCCGAAGAGCTTCAGTCAAAACTTGTAAACTGCTTGCATGAATTCAATGTGAGCATTATTAACTATTTCCAGCTATTGACTAAAATCTACTTTCTATAAACATTTTCTTTGAGCGAAATAATATATTTATATATTTTTTTTTTGTATATTTTTGAAACACTTTTGTTTATACATACTTAAACTTTTTCAATAAGATTAGCACATCGTGTCTTCATTAAAGTTTTAAAGCACTAAAGTATTTAGTTAAATGAGAACAGTTAATTTCTTTAATCTAACTTTGCTAAATTAGTTTCGTTTAGCTATTCTTTTTATTTTTCTTTTAATTCCATATGGTTTAAAGTTTAGTTAAACTTGGTCTGATTTCACACACCCACACACATATGAAAGCACATTCATGAAAGCACACTCATTAACAAAAAAAAAAAAAAAAAAAGAGGAACACATAAATACAGACATTTTAAAATCTTTAGTTTTGGCTTTCAAATTGAACCAGTACACAGAAAAAAAAAAGATTTGTAAATATAATTAATTTATTTGTGAATGCAATTAAAATATTATTTAAAAAGGCACCATCTACCAGGATTTTTGCAAATAGAAACACACATTTGTAACATAAGATAATAACAAAAATTAAAAATTTTAAAAACCCCCGATATACCTAGAAAAGACGTGCAGGGGTGTTCTGTAAATCGCACGTTTTGAAATCGCCTAATTTCCAGGAAAAAGCTCAATTAAAAAGGTGACTTATTGCAGCGTTTTAATTGTTTTTAGTGTTTTTATTGGAAAAATATTTTTCAATCATATAAGCTTTGTTTTATACTTTGTTCGAAAAAAATTATTTTTACATTCCTTTGTAAACTTTTATAAAAACTAGTAATATTTTTCTTTAAAAATAAAACTCTTATTTTTCAATTACGAGAGGTTATGGGCGATAAAGAAGTAACTGTAATTCCACAATTTAACGGTTGTGGATATGATGAATGGCAGTTCCGTGTACAAGTACATTTGGAAGGTTTGAATCTTGGAGAAGTTTTAACGAACTTGGCTCCATCAGATAATGCCAAGAGAGAAGAATTTTTGAAGAAAGATTGCAAGGCAAAGGAACGATTAGTTGCATTTGTTGGAAACAAATGTTTGGGGTATATCCGTGAGAAAGCTACAGCGAAAGAAATGTGGGAGAGTTTGAAGGAAGTTTTTGCAAAGAAGTCTATGATTAATCAGATCTTGGTAAGAAAACAATTGATGCAAATAAAACTAAGCGAAGGGGATGTTGTAGCTGAACATTTAGTAAAGTTTGAAAATTTGATTAGAAATTTAAAAACTGCTGGTGCTGTTTTAGAAGAAAGTGACATTCTTACACATTTATTTATGTCACTTCCGGAAAAATTTGATCCTCTTATCACAGCTCTACAAAATCTTGAAGGTCAAATCAATTACGACATGGTAAAGCAGCGTCTATTATTGGAAGAAACAAAGATTTCAAATCGTTATGTAGATGAAACTGGTCCTACTAAAACCGCCTTTACTGGTAAGAAGCAAATGAAGAGAAAATTTTATGGCAAATGTTTCAAGTGCAATAAGATGGGACATAAAGCAAATGATTGTCGCAGTAGTGAAGCTCGTAGTGCTTTTAAAGGTAAGACTGAATCCCAAAATATTTGTTTCATGGTAGATACAAAACCGAATATGAAATCAACAATAACGTTCAAACTGGATTCTGGATCAAGTGATCATCTTGTGAATGAAAATAGTCATTTTACATCTGTAAATGAAATAATGAATCCAATACAAATAAAAGTAGCTAAGGATGATCAATATTTAACGGCTAATCATGTAGGTACAATTCATTGTGTGACCAATAAGGATGTTGATGTTATGCTTAAAGATGTATTATATGTACAAGACTTGAGAGATAATCTACTGTCAGTTAAAAAAATGACTGCTGCAGGAATTGAAGTGAAATTCAGTAAGGATAATGCCTTTATATACAAGGATAAAGTATTGATTGCGTCAGGATACTTACGGGGAAGTCTGTATGAAGTTACATTTCAATTAAAACAACATGATGCACATTTTTCAAATTATAATGAAGTTGAACTGTGGCACAAAAGGTATGGTCACATTGGGCAATCCGTCTTTAATGAATTATTAAATAAGAATTTTGTAAGTGGTATAAATGTGAAGTCCAAAAGTAAAAAACTGGATTTTTGTGAAATCTGTGTAAAAGGAAAACTTTCAAGAGAACCTTTTACCGGATCTCGTCAACGTGCATTACGTCCATTGGAAAGAATACACTCAGATGTGTGTGGTCCAATTGATCCTATAGCCTGGGATGGATCAAAGTATTTTGTATCGTTCATAGACGATTTTACTCATTTCACTGTAATTTACGCGATTAAAAAGAAATCTTGTGTATTTGAGAAATTAGTAGAATATGAAGCCATGGCCAAAGCAAAGTTTGGTTTATCAATATCAAAACTAACAATAGATCAAGGTCGTGAGTATAACTCGAAGGAGCAGTGGAAGTGGTATAAAGCCAAAGGTATTCAAATAGAAGAGACAATTGCTTATTCTCCACAACAGAATGGAGTGTCTGAACGTTTTAATAGAACGTTAGTGGAAAAAGTTCGTACTATGTTGCTCGAATCTTATATGCCGAAAAATATGTGGAATGAGGCCGCGCTAACTGGAGTATATCTTATAAACAGAAGTCCAACTAAAGCTTTAGATGGTATTGCAACACCTGCTGAAATGTGGTATGGTTACAAACCTAATGTCAAAATGCTGAGAATATTCGGGTGCAAAGCATGTGCTTGGATACCCAAACCAAATAGAAGTAAGCTTGACGACAAGTGTAAATCTTTAATTATGATTGGATATGTTCCAAATGGATATAAGTTGTGGGATATGAAGTTGAAAAAGATTATTACCGCTAGAGATGTAAAATTTGATGAGATGAATTATCCATATAAAGAAGTTACTAATAATTTTGAGCAGTTGAACATAATACTAAGAAGTAACGAGCAAGAAGGGGAAGAAATAATGATAAATAAAAATATGCCCGTTACAGAGGATGTATGTGATGAAGAACTTGTAATTACTGAAGACGAATGTGAAGAATCTGAAAATATTGATGAAGAGATCAATGATAAAGAAACAACAGATATAAGAAAAAGTTCTAGAGAACGTAAAGCACCTTTGAGATTTCTAGATTATTTTACTAGTAATTCAGCCACTACGGAAGCATCTCTTTGTGTTGGAAATCCTGAAACTTATTCTGAAATATCTGGTAGACTTGATGCAGACAAATGGTTCAAAGCTATTGAAGAAGAATTACAGTCTATGCAGTCTAATAAAGTCTGGATATTAACAAAACCTCCTAAAAATGTGAAGTTACTTAAGTCTAAATGGGTTTTCAGCATTAAGCACAATGTGAATGATAATTCTGAACGGTGCAAGGCCAGATTAGTGGTAAAAGGTTTTTCACAAAAGTACGGGATAGATTACAGTGAAACGTATGCTCCTGTGGCAAAACTTTCAACTGTGCGAGTGTTACTGGCAATTGCGTCCAAGAGGAAACTACATCTTCACCAATTAGATATAAAAACAGCTTTTTTAAATGGAGATTTACGTGAAGAAATTTACATGACAGTGCCAGAAGGGGTTTCAGCCGAAAAAGGGCTTTGTTGCCGTTTACTCAAATCCCTTTATGGATTGAAGCAAGCGCCAAAGTGTTGGAATGATAAGCTGAATGAATTTCTCTTAAATCTGGGATTTGTTCGTTCTAAACATGACTATTGTCTCTATACAAAAACTGATGAAACTAATAATAATGATACTTTGTATATTATTATGTATGTTGATGACTTATTGATTGCTGGTTCGAATTTAAAGATTATTGAAAATCTCAAGATTGAGCTCTCGAAACATTTTGAGGTTTACGATTATGGCAATCTAAAGTATTTTCTTGGAATGAAATTTGAAGTCGACAATTATAGTATAAGAATATCGCAAGAATCTAATATACAAAAAGTTTTAGATAAATTTTCAATGACTGATTGTAATCCCGTCAAAACACCCATGGAAAAAGGATTGCAACTGACTTAGAATGGTGATAATACATTTAACAAGCAATATCGTGAGCTTTTGGGGAGTCTTATGTACATAATGCTTTGTATAAGGCCAGATATATGTTATCATGTAAGCTATTTAGGAAGATTTCAGCAAAATCCTTCAGAAGAACACTGGCAATCATTAAAAAGGATATTACGATATTTGAAAGATTGGGGTAGTGATGTCACAGATCGTAAGTCTGTGAGTGGATACATATTTAAAGTGTTTGGTTGCACAGTATCATGGTCCAGTAAGAAACAACAAACAATTGCTACTTCTTCGAGTGAAGCAGAATATGTGGCTTTAAGTACAGCTGTATCTGAAGCCATATGGTTAAGAGGACTATTGCAAGATTTAAATGTTTTAAAAAATGAAGCTGTAATCATATATGAGGGTAATCGTGGTTGTGCATGTATGGCAAGAAATATTGAGTCGAAGAGATCAAAGCACATAGATATTAAACATCATTTCATTAGAGATAATGTCGAGAAAGGAGTTATTAAAATTATATCAATTGGAACATCAGATCAAGTAGCTGATATATGTACAAAATCTTTGGATGGAAATACTTTTTTGAAATTTTGTAATTGTATTGGTTTATGTGATTGAGAAGGGGTATTGGAAAAATGTTTTTCAATCATATAAGCTTTGTTTTATACTTTGTTCGAAAAAAATTATTTTTTCATTCCTTTGTAAACTTTTATAAAAACTAGTAATATTTTTCTTTAAAAATAAAACTCTTATTTTTCAATTACGAGAGTTTTACTTGTTTAATATATTTTATACGAACTTAACTTTGAATGCACTAAATCGTCCGATCAGCAGAACACTGTTTTCGATTTTGGAAATCGCACGATTTCAAAACGCGCGGTTTACAGAACACCCCTGGTGATATCTTCTAAACGGCTGGACCGATTTTCTTCAAGCATAGTTAAGAACCTTCTCGATCAAGTCACCTTTCAAACAAAAGAAACTAAATCAATATCGGTGCAGCCGTTTGGTCTGTACGTCGACACGGACAGACACACAGATACACACTACAAACTTATAACACTCCTTTTTTTGGTCGGGGGTTAACAATAAAATCAACTCAATTATTTCCAATTAAAATTATTGTATTATTTTCAATTGAGTTATTAACAAAAAATAAATATTTTTAATAAATTTGTTTTTCAAATTTTAATTTGTTTCTTTTTTTTAAATTTTTTCAATTAAATCGTTGTTAGATACTCAAATAATCAATACAAACAAAATATTATTTCTTATGTTTCTTCTACACGTGCGTGTTGTTGAGTAACTTAATTGATTAGCAAAATTTAAATTTGTTATATCAACAATGAACAAAAACAAAAAAATTTTATATATTTATAATTTGATCAGGCTAAATTTCGTATCGAAAACAGCTGGTTGTTCCGTTCTACTACGGGTTTGTCAGAATATTTAGAATTAACTTATTATTATGCGACAAGTTGAAGGTTGTCGACATCGTGGGATTGATTGGCCCTTAATGATGAAAACGCATTTACTGCAAGTGATGGATGGTATTCCAAATTTAAAACTCATCATGGAATACACGGTTTTTAAAAATTGGTGGTGAAATGCTTTCGAGTGATTTCGTGCAAAAGTTGCGGAAAACAATGCTACTGAAATCGGATTATTTTTGCGTTGCCTTCCAGATAAACTTAAAAGTACCCAAGGATTTAAAATTAAAAAATTAAATTCGAACTTTTCAGAAATTTCAACTGTCAGTGCACAAAGAGGTTTTAATTTGTGAGATTCTACTGTACTGCATTTACATTGTCTCTAAATCTAGTATATTTGATAAGAAATCTTTAAAGAAATCTATATCGTTTACACTAAGTTTTTTTTTTACATTTTTCAATATTTAGTATCCAAGACAAAATCCTTTGTCTAAAATTTGTCTTAAACTGTAACCCAAAATGTGCCGATTTAGCTCATTCACACTCCTTCAATAGAAAATTTTGTAGAGCGTAGCTAATTCACTCACCTTTTTATTTTATATAAATATGTTGTTCAGGGTATTAAAAAATAAATAAAAATATTATATTTTGAGTAGATTTGGTACAAATCTACTGACAAAATTGATTTCGTTAATTTTAATTATTATTGTTCGAACTTCATTTGTTTCTATGTTTATAATTTGATCAGGCTAAAAAAGTTCGTATCGCTTTGTAAGCTAAATTACATGTGATAATTATTAATGAACAGATAACACTAATTAATTAATTGTAAATATTCTGACACACCTGTAGTAGAACGGAACAACTAGCTGTTTTCGAAGGCAATTACACCTTCACCATCAGCGTTCTTTTGTGTTTGGTCCAGGGTGTGTGGTGTCAGTTGATGTAGATTTCTGCTTTATATTCTCAGTTTTCAGTGCAAATGGAATACGTGAGTTGTTTTGATTTAACGTATTTCAATTTGCTGAAAGCTTTTTTGTAATGAAAGCTCAATTTTACTATCGCTAAATTTACAGCAGTCTTGCCATTGTCGTTTGTTCTTTACTAATTATTCACATGCTAGTTAATTTGCTTATTTTTGTTCTACTTAAGACACATTTTTTTTGTTTTGTTACTATTAACTTTAGGTAATTTTAATTATTATTGTTCGAACTTCATTTGTTGATCAGGCTAAAGTTCGTATCGCTTTGTAAGCCAAATGATTTCGTTCTGTATGGCGAATCTAGTGAAATGCAAATAGATTTAGCTCGTAAATCTCGTAAGTACTAGATTCTGAGAGAATATAAAGCAGCTACGTCCAAACACACATGCACTGATATTTGCATTTGAGGTAAAAAGCTTTTTGAAAGCTTTGAAAGCTTTTTTTTTTTTTAAGAGAAGTAACACTCAGGCAATTAATGCCTACTACTATTACTAGGTGTTACCTTCTTTTAGGAAAGGGATAGTGATAGAAAAGACAGGTGGTGAAGGAAGAGATAGAGGAAAGCTTCATTCTTTTACAACTCTGCTTTTTGCACGTTTTTAAAAAAGGCACTGTTGCAGCGCCCCTGATGTCAAATGAGGCGCATTAATTTTTTGAAGCTGTGTTTAGTAGCCATTTTATTGGTTATTTTACTTTGCCGATGATTCTGCTACACAACGAAGGAGGGCGCTCTGATGTTACATTAGGATTAGTATCTGCTGAAGTCGGCATAGTTCAGTGACCAGTGACTATGCCTTAAATTTGTTCTGGTTTCTTTGCAAAGTAATAGCAAGCATTTGGTGTCTGCTGTGTTGTTGCTGTGCAAGTTGTACTCTGTCGGTGTGAAAGCACAAAAAGCTCTTTATAAAAATTTGCACATTGTGCCTATGGCTTGGACATAGCTGATGTAAAGCCATAGTTGCATCACTAAGTTCTACTAGCTTTTAAATGGATTCTGACAAAATCTAGTGACGAAGTAGGTTTTGTTTTGTATGGGAAATCTACTAGATTTTGACTGAAATCTCGTAATTAAAATCTACTAGAATTTGTGCTGGTGCAAATGCCCTATTAAAACGAAAAATTAAAAATTAAGAAGAAAAGTCGAAATTATGAATCGAATTATGAAAAACCAAAATGCGTATGAAAGCTTTACTACTCTCAACAACCAATGGAATCTCAGAACTAACTGAAATATCCAATCTCGAATTGTTTTACAGTGTTAATTTTTTATTTTTAATTTATATTTGTTTCGTTGTGTCTATTGTTTAGTCTCATGACATTTTTGTTGCTTGATACTTTTATTGTCGCTGTGCTTTGCTTTTTACTGCATGGTTTCACTTCTGTGGCTTTAAAAAACTTCTAATTGCAGTGTTACTTATGAGATTTGAAAATGACACTTTGTTACGAGTATTTGTTGATTCTGTTGTTTTATATTCATGAAGTGTTCATGTCCGAACAAAGAATGTCTGTAGCTAAATAGATGTTTTAAAATTAAGTATGGAAAATGTGATTAAAAAATTAAATTACGAGTAGTTTTTGTGTGTAAATAAAACAATTTATGAGTTAAAGGAACCGAGATACGAGTAATAAATAAAATAAACTGATAATAAGCAGATTTTTTTTATAAACTTAAATGTTCTTTGTAAACGTTTTGTGTAGAATATGATAAAAAAATTGTTTCTTTCAAAGTTTTTTTATTTTTTATTGTATTACTTCTTTTTCCCTTTCTACTGGAAAATAAAGTGTAAGTGTTTTACATTCATTGTATTGTGTTTTCTTTAATGGCAGTTGTTGCTCTCGTTATCAATTTCAGCCAGTTAATATGCTTTGAAAAGTTTTGTTAACACTATTCTTAGTTGGGCTTGCAACACTGTTGTTGTTTGGATTTAAATTGAAAGCATCATCATCATGTGGCTTTTGGTTGTGCAGCACATGAACAACAAACAAGTTTTCAATACGTATTTTTACACAGCAGTCTTAATGACATTTTGAATCCTTTTAATCCTTAACATTGTACAAATATGCTTGGGGTGAAATAAAAAATAAAAAAAAAACTTTTACTTAAAGCGAGTCAATTTTCCAACAACTTTGCATGCAATAAAAAATACAATAAAATAAAGTTTTTGGTCGAAAAAGAGAAGCAATTCCCTAACAAATTCTACAAGCTCCCGGTAATCGTTTCACATATTTTTAAGCAGGTAAACTCTGATTTCTTAATATTGCGCGACTACTACTCAGTGGCGGATGGATGTTTAATGTCGCCCAAGGCCCCGTGAGATATGCCGCCCTTTTTGCTCTATGAAAAAAAGCTTTTTAAAATTATATATGAAATTTGTAAATATTTAAATTACACTGTGCATTACACGTGCAAATCCGCACGGTCCTGACAGTATAGGTTCGATAGTATTACCAAAGGGAAGTACACAGTTTGGCGATTTTTGTCAACAACTTTTTTTTATGGATCTGCAAAGATTTCGAGTGAGTTTGGTGAGTTTTTGACCAACAGCTAATTCAGACTTATTGATAGCGCTTTACTTTATATGACAATAATGTAGCTAATAGTGTTTTCACACTGCAAGTTAAAACCTGATTTTAACGTTAAAACCATAAACAGCTGATTTTGCATTCACACTGCAAGTTTTTTAAATTCAGGTTTTAACTCACAGACTGTCTAATAACTTTGCTCAAAATAAAATAGATCTCCTGCAGAAATGCGTGTGTTTGTTGTTGTATTTTTTTTTGCTTGTTATAACACTTATTTGACAAACTGTACAACTGTTTTTGTTTGTATGAAAAACTAAGAAACTTTACAATGCGCTCTAAAATGGAAATTATTGTATATTTTGTAAGTTAATATTTTAAAATTATGGCACTAGTAATACAAAGTAAGGAAGTGCTTGGAAATCAAGTTATTGTACATAAAAAATTCACAAATAAATCACAAAATAAAACTTTTTTATCGGTGGATCGATATGCCATATCGTTTATTTTCACTTTCCAGAGGTCAATGAAAATATTTTTGTTGTTGTCCTTTCAAAAAACTCTTATTTTTCCTTAATTTTTTACTTATTGTTGCTGCTGCATCCATTTTTAAGTTGAAAATCTTTCAAGCGACATCTCTTGTTATTCACTGGCATAAACATCATCAGCTGCTTCCGGTCATTTTAACTTGGCAGCACTGAATTTACCACAGCGAAAACAGGGTTGCATTTCATAAAACCAAAATAAAACCAATTCAGAAATGGTTTTAAGTTGGATTTAACAAAAACAATTTGTATGGTAAAACCAGGTTTTAACAGTTGGTTTTACCATTAAAACCAGCTTTTATTAAAACCAATTCAGTGTGAAAACACTATAAGAGTCCACTAAATAAATCTCATTCACATTTTACGTCGAAAAAATTATTTCTTCACGCACTTTTTTTTTTTTTGCAAAAGTAAAGTACAAAATTTTCTTTCATTTCTTTCAGAATAACTAACAGGGACTTCAAATTTCTTGTTAACAATATTTGGCAGAAGGTGTCGAAGCACCCTAATAGGTCATACACACCACTTTTTAACTCAAAAATTTTAGTTTTTCACAATTTTTTTCTAAAAGTCATATAATTAATGCACTTTTTTCTGTTGAATTTGAGTAACAGTTTTTGCCGAAAAACCGAAAATTTCACATCCGAATTTATTTAAAAGAACAGTCAGTCAAACCAACAACTGTTCGAACATTTCTAATGCTGAAATTCTCCGTTGTGTATAATTTTTCGTTTCATGCGTTCGCTTCGACTGCGACTGTTTACATTTTCCGAAGCAGCAGCAAAAGCAATTACACAAGTCAGAAGTTTTTAAAAACTGCTTGTCAATACCTCCTAACTAGAATGGGCTCTGGATTCGTAAATCAAAATGTGAACACACTTACCCGAACTGTCGTTAAATCTCAACAATGCACTCAACTGTTTTAGAATACAGAATAAAATTACACAGCATCTATCAATTAACGGCTAAGGTCAGACAGAATTATATTCTAAATTTTTCATTTATTGACAAAAATGATCAATATCAAACTTTAAAATTTTAATTCTTAGGATTCTTAAAATTTTGCCGCCCCTAAAACCACCGGGCCTCACGGGCCTATATGTAAACCCAGCACTGCTATTACTCCGCTATTTATTAAAGCTATTCTTGTATTATAGTCAAAATCATAATTTTCCAGCAGGAGTCAATATAATAACTAAGGCTCTTATCATTACATTTCCACGTATTAACTTATTTTATTGCATTTGAGCATAAGTAGGCAAAAAAAAATAAATAATTAAATAGCAAACTTTAGTGATTTAAACTTTTTTTATATTCTTTAATTAGGTTAAAATCTCTTCTTATCATTCCACATAATTTTGTTTAGCAAAATATATTTTCTAAAAGTTATTTTTATTATCTTAATCCTTTTCATTCCTCGTAATTAACATATCTTGAGATTGTTTTCTTACTTCCGGTGCTTAAAGTGTACAGAAAACAATACAATAATTTTTGAAGCAATTTGACACAGGAGTGATGATAATGATGTTTTATTTCCCCCCCAATAAAAAAGGATTGTTTTTGGCTACTTTTTCTTACATCCTTTTAATAATAAATTGTTAAACTTTAATTTCCTTAACTTTTTATAAATGTTGAAATTTAAATGTAATAAAAATAAATACACAGAAATAACAACCTATTGTTAATGTAAGTAAGTGTGTTGGAATATTTTTTTTTAAGGAAAACACAGTTTCGTGTGTTTCGTAGTTTTTTAACCCTTGAAGAGGGGAAGAAATTAAAGTTGTACAAGTCAAAATTATTGGGCAAACTTAATACGTTTGTGTAAAATAAATTTCTATAAAATTTTTGACTTTTGAACATTCTCCTGAAAAACCCTTATTATATTTTAAATGTGCAGCAGGTGTTCACTAGTGTCGCTTTGCTCTACACTATTCAATAAGTTGCACAATATAAAAAATATATTCATACGGTCCTGCTTTTTTCGTACAATAAACTTTTAAAGTAAACAAAATCTGTATGCTCATCCGTGTTTCAGAAATTGTACATTTCCGTGACACAAACAACATATAAAAAATTTAAACAAATTAGAATTAGATAATTTAAAAAAGCGAAAGACATGTGTGTTGGGAAATAATTATTGTACAATGTTGTCAACAAACACATTAATAAAATATTAATTTTTGCGCAATATAAATTAAAAGACATTTAATTTTATGCAATATATTGTGCCATCTGCTAATATAGTATACACACTGGAAAATTCTATTGCACAATATCAGTTATTGTACAATAATATTGCAAATGTATGATTGTGATTTTGTTTATTTTCTTAATCAATAAGTATGAGAGAGGTGACAGTGCGAGCAAATGAGGAACGAAGATTGTGAGCAAGTGAATCTAAAATTTTGCGGAGGCATGTAAACAAGCTGACTTCAAAAGTGTAAATTTTGATGACTTACGAGAATATCAAGAGTATGCCTGAAAGAATTGTATTTGGCAGTAGTTTGCAATTTTTGGCAACAATTAAGTTAAACATTTTGCAACTTTCCCCACAAACAACATACTACGATATTATCAGTTTAAGGGATTGGTGTTTGACTTCTAATACATATAGTGTCTTCAATTAACTCACTCTTCCTGCCTTGTAATTAAAAACCTTTCTTACATTACATTTTTAAAGAACTTTTCACACAAATTTAACGACTGCTACTTAACAGGTTAAGAATAAACAAATGTTGCGAAAACATTTTTGTACCGGAAACTGTTTAACAAAATCACAAAGCATGTGCAAGTTTGTTAATAACTTTTAATTTTTTTATGTATTAGTGTTTTCACACTGACTTGGTTTTAATAAAAGTTGGTTTTAATGTCAAAACCATCTGTTAAAACCTGGTTTTACCATACAAATTGTTTTTGTTAAATCCAAATTAAAACCATTTCTGAATTGGTTTTATGAAATGCAACCCTGTTTTCGCTGTGGTAAATTCAGTGCTGCCAAGTTAAAATGACCGGCAGCAGCTGATAATGTTTATGCCAGTGAATAACAAGAGGTGTCGCTTGAAAG